>JBBCBC010000022.1:976645-1523822 GCA_037126765.1 Stenogyne calaminthoides | reverse complement strand
TTTTCTTGAAAAAGATATTTATGGAAGATATGTATTTCTTGAAATACAAGAATATCTCATAAATTCAAGAAGATCCAAATCTTGGATTCTTGCACTAATATTTTAAAAGAAAATTCCATATTGTAGAGAGGTGGATTTTTTTGTGGAATATTTTAATTATGGGAAAAAGAATATATGGGATATATTCAAGATTTTTTTGACCAAGAAAAGTATTTTCCCACATTGAAATATCACAAGAATTTCGACCACTCTCACACCTATAAATAGGGATGATTAGTTCATTCCCAAGTACAATTCCATGTCTTTGGAAATATTAGCAAATCCACATAAGTGGTGCAACAAAGTTTATTTTTTTCCTTTGTTAATTGTTCGCGAAGTATCCTTCCAATTGGATTGTCGAGCAAGGGCTAAAGGAATACTTGGGAAGTCCTTTTGGTTAGTCCGTCCGACCAAAGCCACCGCCATCCCGAGAGGACGTTCACGAAACCCGTAGATTCCGCATCGTGAGGTTTTTACTTGGCTTTTTATATGCATGATATGTTGTTGTGATTATTATTTGAATTAATATAGATTAATTCATGCTAGTAATAATTAATGAATTAAATTTGTATTTAAATATTCACCCCTAATAGATCTGTGTAAACTCATTCCCCAACAATCGCATCGAGCCACCGCTTTGCTCAATTTTTTAAATTGTAATTTAATTAAATGGACATTAAATTTGAAATCGGATAGTAGAACCATATTAGATCTATTTTGCGTGTATCCAATTGTCATGGATTTTAATGTTTTATTTTGCATGCATATAAATCGTGGTTTTTTAATTCGATTCGCTCGATTTGTTTTGCCTCGTGAGAAAAAATCCACTAGTAGACTAGGATTTGTTTGATTTGATCAATGTAATAGACTAGTCTAGATCTAGGTTTATTTATTTTTGTAAATAAATTGTAAATCGGATCGGGAACGAAGAGACGGCGAATTAAAAGCGAAATCCGAATCCAGCGTAGGGCGCGGGCGCAGGAACCGGCACGCTGGGTGCAGGGAAAGGTCGGGCGGACGACGGCGAGATGAGGAGGCAAGACGGGATCTTAGCCCAGCCAAAGCCGGTCGGATGACAGGCGGAGGCCGCTGGAAAATGGGTCGCGGGCGAGGCGGAGCGGAGAGCATGAAGTCGCTCACGATCTGCTGACGCTGCGAAGATCCGGCGAGATCTGTAAGATCACGGCGAGACTCGCGAGGCGGTCGAGGCACTACGGGCGCTGCAACCCAAGAGAAAATAGAAATGCCCTAGGCTAAACGCGGTCGGTCGGGATCCTGGCGCTCAGATCCCGGCCATGAAACAGCCATGTAAGGGGCCGAGATTTAAATATTTTTTTTCGAGATGAACGAGCGGGAGAAATTCGAGACGTGTTTCTTCAAGATCAAGCCAAGAAAAAATCAAACCATGACAATTGGATAATTTGTGCCCAATATGTTTATTTTTTTCATTTTGCTTGATTTATTTGTGCTATCTTATGCTTTTATTTAATTTGTTTAAATGTGTTTTGCATGAGGGTTGCCAAATTGAAAAATCTCAACTTCAAAATTACTAAGTATGTTTAAATAATTAATTGACAATTTTATTTCTGGATAATAAAATTGAATTAATTTTGACCTCCATGATTTATTTATTTGTGAATTCTTTTGGAGAAATTTCCCAACGAGATTCGGCCAAAAGATAGGTTTCACATGAATGAATTCCAAACGGATGATTGTGGGTTATTACTAGTGGCATTTATGATGACCTCCCAACGAGGCTCGATCAAAGCGAAATAGTAATCCCAGATTTAATCATGGTTATTACTTAGGTATAAAATTGATATGCATATATTTCTCCCAAGTCCCCGTCAATTTTATATTGGTCAAGGGGGAGCCAACTATTAATCTGGATATTAAGGGTTTGTAATCGTTCTTGTTTGTAACCGGCTGAATGTGTTTAAATAATGACCCACCCAACGCGGCTTATTTAAACTGCTTTTGAGATGTTGGGTGATGCATTGTTCATATTTTTTTGAGATTTTAAATATGATGCATGTGATCAAACCTTGTGATATATTTGTGCTTATGATATTATTGTTTATTTCAACATCATGTCGCAACCTTTTAATCCACTTATTCAATATATCTTTGAAAGACAATTTGCTCATTTGGAGAAAATTTTGTTGATTGAATCGAAAACTCACTATTGTCCTCATCGCACAAAGCCATAACTGGGTTCTCACCACACCTAAACCGGATAAACCATCGATGAGTCCACTAAAACGGTTAAGAAAGAGTATCTTGACCGAGCGGTCTAACGAAATGGCTAAGTGTACCATCTTGCTTTATGTCGATGTGTTGAACACCAACACCGAACGTTGAGACCGGCCGCGAAATCATGACTAGTCTTAAAGCGATGTTTCAACATCGTAACCGCGGGTGTCGCCGTCGATCACCATGAGGACTTGTTCTCTATGAAAATGGTGGAGGAACGCCTAAAAGCACCGTTCTCCGATGATGGCTCACCTTAAAACTTGAGGTACTTGGCTACTTGAATCGATATCGAGACCCAAATCGATTTAGGTTCCATTCTTCCGAAAAGCTTTGAACAATTCAGTTGAACTACCGGATGAATAATCGGGTTCTCGATGCCCCGGTCTCATTGTAAGCTTTAGTCTCGGTAGGCGATATTAAAGCGTAAAAGCCAAGCCTTGGTGGCAAAGCGGACCTTCTTCTTCTTCTGCACCAAGGTGGTAAGAACAAGAAAAGAACAAAGGCCACAAGCAAGTGAACTCAAGTGTTGCCAATGGCAAAGATAAGGTGAAGAAGGGTGGTGGAGGAACAAGCCAAAGGAAGGCTTTAAGTGCTGCGGTGAAAGAAAAGGACATTGAGGTCGACTGCTCGCACCCAAGAGGGATGGAAAGAAAGGTAATTCTCACGCACTAGTTGTTGAAACTGTTTAATGCGTATGCCTCCCATTTTGTGGGTGGTGGATACGGGATCCACTAATCATGTTTTGTTTCACATTACAGGGGGTTCAAGCGGACTTTAACTTAGTGGGAGTGAGGTCCTCATCACACCGGGCGATGCTTCGAGAGTGGCAAATTGGCGATGGGAGAAGTGCACCTGTCATTTGAAGACAGTGTTTTAATTTTGAGACATTCTTTACGTTCCGGATTTTTAGAAAGAATTCATTTTCAGTTTCTAAACTTTTATGATGGATATTTTGGTTACTTTTTTAATAAAAGTTGTTACCATTTTTTTGATAAATTTATCTCGTCATGGAACGTTGTTGAATGATCTCTATACAAATTGATTGTACACCACTCATTTAAATGTATCCTATAACACATCAATCAAGCTTTTTAAAAGAAAAAACGTTCATCGACGAACGACACTTTTGACATCTAAGATTAGGATCATATAAATCCAAAGAGGATCCAAAGGTTGGTGAGAGACGGTTCACTAGGGTTTTCTCCAAGTTGAACCGATTCCAACCTGCGAATCATGTTTGGAGAGTAATATGACCGAGAGGGCATTTGGAGCCAAGGAATAGGGCCAAAGAAGTGTTAGAGATCGCTACACGTATGTGCGTAGTTCAATGTCAACCAAAGCAAGAGGAGGTTATGAGTAATTTTATTGATGATTACTCAAGGTACATTTTCCTTATGAAGCATGAATCAGACCTTTGAGAAATTCTAAGAATTTAAGGCTCAAGCGAGAGAATCATGTGGAAAAATGTATCAAGTCTCTACGATCCGATCGTGGAGGCGAATACCTCAAATGATGAGTTTTGAACTACTTATCCGATGAAGGGATTGTATCCCACTCATCAAGACCCCCCCCCTCAACAAAAATCGGATTGCAGAGCGAAGCAACATAATTCTTTTGGAAATGGTTAGATCAATGATGAGTTATACGGATCTTCCCGAGTCGCTTCCGGTCATGCCTTGAAAAAACAAAGACTTACATTCTCGAACTTGGTGCTATCCAAATCGGTTCCCGTAACCCCAAAGAATTGTGGACCCAGACGCAAGTCCAAAGATGAGACACACATGAGAACTTTGGGGTGTCCGCCCACGGTTGGACAAGGAACCCAGAAATTGATCCTCGATCGTAATTAAGGGCGCTTTTGTAGGATACCCCGAGGAACAAAGGGTGAATGTTCTATAGTTCAAGATCAAAAGGTGGACATCCGCACCCACTTTAGATTTTGGAAGAAAACTATAAAGCAAAGAAACCCGTGAGTGAGATTACCTTAAATGAGCTTAGAGGGCAAACCTCAAAGGCCGATCATTTAGATGATATACCAAACGACACGTTTTCACAGCCGAGCCTCGTCATAGTGGGAGGGTTGTTACGGCCGAGAGATTCATAGAATAGAGAGTCCCTGACTTGATTCCCTAATCGCACCCATGGACATATGACAAGCGCACTCCAAGATAAGGATGCAGATTCTTGGCAAACAAAGAATGAAAAGCGAAATGGGTTCAATGTTTCATAATAGAGTGTGGGGAGCTAGTTTAACCACTTAATGGGGTCAAACCCATTGGATGCAAGTGGGTATATAAGAGAAAAGAGAGGACCGGACGGGAAGGTTGAAACCTTTAAAAGCAAGACTAATGGCGAAAGGTTATACTTTCGAGAAAAGAAAGGGATCGATTATGAGGAAACTTTTTTTCGCCCGTAGCCATGCTTAAGTCCATCCAGATTCTCTTATCGATTGTCACGCATTTCGATGTTGAAATCAAGTAAATGGATGTCAAGACAGCTTTTTTAACTAAGTCTTGATGAAGAGATCTATATGCAACAACCCCAAGGTTTCATTGAAACAGGCAAGAACATCTTGTTTGTAAGCTCAAGAAGTCCATTTACTTTAACTCAAACAGCATCCAGAGCTTGGAACCAATGTTTTGATCATGTTATAAAGTCTTATGGGTTTGATCAAAAACGATTTTGAAAGTTAGGTGTATAAAAAGCGTGTCGGATTTGCATTGGTATTCTTAAGATCAGACGAGATAACATTGTGATCATCGGAACGATGTGAAGGTGGATCGACGTAAGGGCATGTTTTTCAAAAAAGTTTGATATGAAAGACTTAGGGAAAACCTGA
The DNA here is from genome assembly GCA_037126765.1 of Stenogyne calaminthoides. Lineage (NCBI taxonomy): Eukaryota > Viridiplantae > Streptophyta > Magnoliopsida > Lamiales > Lamiaceae > Stenogyne > Stenogyne calaminthoides. The sequence continues at coordinate 1,518,691 of JBBCBC010000022.1, read as the reverse complement.
CAAATCCTTGGGATCAAGATCACCGAGATCGCAAGATAAGGATGATCGGGTTATCGCAAAGTTTCATACATAGATATCGCCTCTTGAAATGCTTCAAAGATGCAAGATTCCAAGAAAGGATTCGTGATTTTCGGACTTGGAATCCATCTATCCAAGAAAATGTTCCCTAAGACGAAAAGGAGATAGATGACATGAAAGGTATTCCTCATGGCTTTACCGCCGAAACCTTATGTATGCATTCTTTGTGTACGAGACCGGATATCCGCTGGTCGTAGGCATGGTAGCAAGATATCAAAGAACCCAGCAAAGCGCGATTGACTGACGCTTAAAAACATTCGAAGTGTCCGAAAAGAACTCGGGATAGAATGTTGATTTATCATCGTGTACTCCAATCCCCATCGGCCACACGGACTCGGATTTCCAATCGATAAACATTCCGGTAAAATCTACCTCCTAGAGTGTGTTTTGTATGGGGAGGAGCCGTGACATGGAGTAAGTCAAAGGTAAATGCATCGCAGATTCTACCATGGAAGTTTAATACGTATAAGTAACAGGCAAATGAAAAGCCGTTTAGCTCAAGCACTTCCTTGTGGACTTAGATGTGGTTCCGAATTTTCCCAAACAGAATCATCATTTTATTGTGACAATGTCAGAGCAAATTACAAATTCAAGGAACCAAGAGCCCACAAAGCCAAAAGAAACACATTGAAAGGAAATACCATCTTATACGAGTCATTGTTAAGATAGAGATATAGATGTGGCAAAGATAGCGTCCGAGGACAACCTAGCGATCCTTTCACAAAAAGTCCCGCCTCTTAATACATTCGAGAGACATGTGGAAGGAATGGGTGTCAAGACCGCCGCTAATCTGCTTTGAGTATAAGTGGGAGAAATTATTAGGTTAAATGTAGGTGACATTAGATGTCACGGATGACTACTCGACACGTTGTAGTATACTTAAAAAGCGACTTTGAGTATAAGTGGAGATTGTTGGGATTATAATTGAAAAGTATGCTTTTTACTTTGTATAATCGAAAACCTAATTTTCGACTTATTTATTTAAATAAATTGTTTATCAATGATGCTTTAAATATGATTGAATGTTACATATATTTATTTGCATAATCGCTCAATAATTCGTGACGTGTTACATCAGAAGTTAATTTAGTGATACCAGATCACGAAGATTAAATTAACAAATCCCTTGTAACTAAAAAAAAGTACGCAATTCACGACCTAGATGGAAATGAACAACCATCGCGAAAAGGTTGAGGTGTAAGGCTCGAGATTGGTTTTGTCTTGACCAAGAGATTACACTAGTGCATGACCGATCTTTTGAATAGGACCTATGAGAGGATAAATTCTTCGTAATCAAGGAAGAATTAGATCTCGAAATGTTCGTTGTTTCTTAACCTTCGCCCCTTAAATAGATCACGTGGGATTGGTAACTATTGCTTTGACTTATCATGGGTAGCGAATCGGAGAGATTCAATACTTTTTATCTTGGGCAATATTATTGTTATATGTGATTGCTAAGATTTAATACGAAGAATCGTGTGCCAAGCACGCTTGCTTGATTTTCCCCGAGGTTCATAAGTTTTATCATACCAAATCTTGCAAGTGGAATTAGTTTCCTGATGGATAATAATGTTGAACCGCTCATCGACTAAGGACAAAAGATATTAATTAATGTAAAGCTATTTCAAAGGGCTTGAATTAATTAATGGGCTAGATAATCTTAAACACGGAAATAATGACCCGGAGCCATATTGACCGTAATATGGGTTAAGATGGATGGTGCAATATTAATTATGTAGTGGGATTAATTAATATTTATGGGATTGAATTATATTGTGGCTCAATATTAGATATTCAAGATCCATTAGAAAGGTCCAATCTTAATTCTCCTAAAGGCCCCCGAGTAGCCCAACATATAGTCCAATAACCTGAAAAGGTGATTAAAATAAAATAAATATTGTTGCTTAATATTTCCTCCTATTTTTAAAAATTATGAATAAAAAGAGGAGAAAGATTTTTCTTTGAATTTTGTTATGGAATGAAGATATGTATTCTTGGAATACAAGATTATCTCATTAAATTCAAGAAATCTCCCACTTGGTTATTCATAGTGAGATTTTCAATTTTTTTGAAAATAGAGGGCAAGAAAGATTTTCTTGATTTTCTTGAAAAGATATTTATGGAAGATATGTATTTTTGAAATACAAGAATATCTCATAAATTCAAGAAGATCCAAATCTTGGATTCTTGCACTAATATTTTCGAAAATTCCATATTGTAGAGGAGGTGGATTTTTTTTGGAATATTTTAATTATGGGAAAAGAATATATGGATATATTCAAGATTTTTTTGTGACCAAGAAAAGTCTTTTTCCCACATTGAAATATCACAAGAATTTCGACCACTCTCACACCTATAAATAGGGGATGATTAGTTCATTCCCAAGTACAATTCCACGTCTTTGAAATATTAGCAAATCCACATAAGTGGTGCAACAAAGTTTATTTTTTTTCCTTTTGTTAATTGTTCGCGAGTATCCTTCCAATCGGATTGTCGAAAAGCAAGGCTAAGGAATACTTGGGAAGTCCTTTTGTTAGTCCGTCCGACCAAAGCCACCGCCATCCCGAGAGGCAATGCTCACGAAACCCGTAGATTCGCGCCGTAGGTTTTACGTGGCTTTTTATATGCATGATATGTTGTTGTGATTATTATTTGAATTAATATAGGATTAATTCATGCTAGTAATAATTAATGAATTAAATTTGTATTTAAATATTCACCCCGAATAGATCTGTGTAACTCATTCCCCAACAATATGCGACTGAAAAGGGATGGTTTAACCTTTGGATTGAGTCCGATTCTCTTTTGGCGGTGCAGGCTCTCGTGCATGGCCCCTTGACGGTTCCATGGCGTTTGCATGCGGTTTGGAGCCAGGTTAGAGATTTTAGACACGTTCTGAATATTCGGGTTTCACACATTTATCGTGAAGGGAACCAAGGTGCAGATCGCTTAGCTAAGTTGCACTCGGAGCATCACTGGACTTGGCGTTGCTCGAATTTTCTTTTGGATGTTTTGTTTTCTGATATGATCAAAGAATATTTTCGTTTGGTTCATTAATTTTTCTCACAAGGATTACTTCCGTACTGCGGGGTAATTCCTTTATTTTAGAGGGGTTTCCCTTTTTTCCTTACCTGGAGGTTTTGCCCTAAGGAGGGTTTTACTTCAGGAAGGTTTTTAGTGGGGCCCCGGCCTCTGAACCGGCTTGTGGTCTTATGGTTTTAGATTTTTTTTCTTTTTTATTTTAGTGGAGTAGTTTATTGGCCCACTTAATTCGGCTAATTCTAAATTTGATGACCCAAATATAATACAAGAAATATCACCATCATGGTCAGAGCAATGAAGGCATCCGAGCAAGCTCGGGGGAAAAGAGTGCAATCTCAAATGCAACAAAGGACGAAATCATATGAATCAAGATCGAACTCCTAACAAAGTCAAAGTCAGATCTTAGGGGCAATTGTTGTAGCACAAATTATCCAGAATATGTGCCCGTAATTTGACACGTCAGCATGGTCCACCTAAGCCCGAATCGACCCCACCCGACATGAGATCAGGTACCCAAAAATGCGTGGATCCAATAAAATTAAAAATCGACATCAAAGTATCTTCAACTTTACGAGATAAGACAAAAACATTTAATGCAATGTAGATTTAGTTTTAATCATTAGGTCCACCATTGTAATAAAACCCTAAAATAAAGAGTTGAGATGAATTTGTATGATTTTTTGACCTAGTAAAGGTGGTCTTCTCCTCTATAAATAGAGACCACACACCACTGTAAAGTCTCACTCCCATTTTGCTCTCACTATTCCCTCATTCATTATATGTATAAAAAATCATATTTAGGGAATTCTTCCCGCATTATTCATGTTCATTTATTATGTTTGATAATTATTAATTGGGTTTACATTATAGTCATATTACAATCCGTTTATTCGGCCCGATAAAATCGCTATCAATATTTTTTTCTCTATCTAAATACAAATCTATAGTTAATACCATCATTATTATATTTGAAAATCACTAACTCGTCAATTAAAATTACTAATATTTTAATTGCAACTATGGTGGAGTCCTAATTGCCATTTTAAATAGTGTCGTATTAGTTAATATCATTAATTTGGCAAATTCCTGAATCTCAAGCCGGAGAGAGATCTTTATTTCTTTTTTCTTTTCTTTTTTTCTTTTTTTTAAAGGAAAGAGATATTTCTATTAATAATAAATAAAAAGAGAGAAAAATATAATAGCGGTAATTCCACATGTTTTGCTCAACTTCCACAATATATATAGGTATTGATTGTGATGACTGTAAGCATAAATGCATTCATATTACATTTTTAGAAACGTATGATTTGTTATATTGAAAAATATAATTTACTTACACTGAAACATATAACTATTAATATGAAAAAATAATTACACGATTTGGTGTAGATAAATTGCACTTTTTAATATAATAAATTACATGTTTCTAAAATGACTATAACGCACTGCACAAGACTTTGCCATGTACATGAGACCCACTATAAACCATACGGGGCGTAGTTCAATTAGTTTTGGGTGGCGATTGCTACAAGGACGCAGGATCGATTCCCTCGACCCCAAATCGTGAGAGTTTTATCCCTCCAATGTGGGATAGCCTCTATGCACTGCATTACCTGGTCCTCCCATCTAATGAACCGCTAAATCACTATGATTTACATTTCCACCATTCCCGCCGGGCCAGAATGTGCCCCGCAAAGCGGGGCTTCGCCTTTTGCATACAAGATATATATAATTACATTATGAATCTAAAATAATATAATATTCATGAAGGCATTATCTGGCCCACCGTCTATATTATATAGATCTCCACGTTATCTATGTAAGGATATAGTTACACGACAACATAATTATACTAATAAATTATACAATTAAACAACACACACTCACAAATACAAACAACTTTTGAAGACGCCAAATTAGAAAAATGAAGATCGATGTGAAATCGTCAACAATGGTGAAGCCAATGATAGCAAAGGCGAGTTCCACTCTATGGCTCTCTAATTTGGACATCATCATGGCTGTAAGCCATCACACCCGCATCTCCTTCTTCTATAGCTCAACCGCCGCCGCTGATTTCTTTGACTCAACGATTCTGAAGGCGGCGCTCAGCCGTGCCCTGGTGGAGTTCTATCCCATGGCAGGGAGGCTGATGAAGAACGACAGCAATGATCGCGTCGAGATCAACTGCAACGGTGAGGGGGCGTTGTTCGTGGAGGCGGAGTGCGACGGCACGCTCCACGAATTAGGTGACTTTGCTCCGAGGCCGGAGCTCAGCCTCACGCCGCCGGTGGATTATTCCAAGGGAATCTCGGCGTACCCTCTATTGCTCGTTCAGGTTAATAAGGCTTGACATTTACTATTATTCTATTTAATATTTTAACATATTATAAAAGTAATAAACTTTTTGCTTGAGATCTACTACCTCCGTCCCACAATTTTTTTTCCAAACTTTATGGCACGCACGTTAAGAAAAAAATGTAATAAGTGGAGTCTTGAAGGGTAATGTAATAAGTTCAGATGTATAAAGTAAATTAATGAGATTATATCTTTTGTAGTCCAGTAATTTTACATCATTTTAAAATCGGTCCCGATTGTTTTGATTTTTTGATTTTGGTCTATTTCAAAACGAAAGAAAATTACTTTAACTACAAAAAAACTTAATCCCCAAATTACTTAAATGGATTTAGTGTATATGTGGGCAAAAGAATGACATTTATTGTAAATATGTGAATATTGTTAGGATGAAGTTTAGTAAGAAGTTTTCTTTTTTGGGTGTACAAATATTTGTGGGACGTCACAAAAAGAAAATTGAGCAGATTTTTCTGGGACAGAGGGAGTACTATATTAATTCCATTTAACATTATCTTGTATTATAAAATAAACACACGCTAGCGCCACACGTGTCACTAAAGGTTACTCCCCACGTCTCAATTATATAAGCTGATTTAATTCTGCAAAAAAAATTAAAAAATAAAATAGAAAAATAAGACAAGTAAAATTTCTATTATAAATCTATACAATAAATATTATATTTTTCAACATAATTAATGAAGTTATCTTAGTAAATGAATTAGAGAAAAATACTTTTTATGGACGCAGTATATATAATCGAACAAAGTTGTAAGGAATAATAATCTCCTCAATTGGGGATTTGATATGTTATTGCTTTCTATATATAATTACAAGATGTACAACAAATTAGGGAAAATATAATTAAAGAGCGGACAAGGAAGACTTTTAGTGAAGATGTCCGCCAACGGGAGAGAGACATGAACAAAAAGCGTAGAGAGCTTTCCACTAGAGACGAGTTCTCGAACAAAATGGTAGTCGATGTCGATATGCTTTGCTCGTTTATGGGAAACTGGATTTTGACTTAAGAAAATCGCACTATTGTTATCACACAATAAAACAAAGGCGGGGATGGTAAAGCACCTAATATCTCGTAGAAGATTGGTAATCCAAATAACCTCAAGAAAGATCATTAGCCATAAAGACGATACTTCGAGACTCACAATTTGGATCGGCAACCGTAGGTTGCTTCTAAGCACTCCATGAGACCAGATTGGGACCAACAAAGATAGAGTAGCCATAAGTCGACCGACGTGTGTCCAAACATTGAGCCCAGTCAGCGTCCGAGTATCCCAAAAGACCGAGGTTACCCCTTTCGAAAGTAAGACCGTGATCAAGAGTATGCTTCACACATCGAAGAATTCGTTTAACTGTCTGAAAGTGATCAATGGTTGTGGAAGATTGAAACGGACTCACAAGTGTTAATAAAGATATTTAGATCCGGATGTGTGATCGCCAAATATTGAAGAGCACCCACCAATGAACGATAAAGTGTAGGATCCGAAAAAGGTGTGCCTGAAACCCTAAGAACCTCACTCGGAGCCAGAAGAGTAGAAACTGGTTTGGCATTGAGTAGATCAGCACGAAGAAGAATATCATGAGCGTACTTGGACTGACTTAGGAATAGGCCATGATCAGTGTAATGGACCTCCAACCCCAAGAAGTAGTTTAGATGGCCTAAGTCTTTGATCACAAACTCGGCGAATTCGGGTAACAAGAGTGTCAACCAAGGTAGAAACGCTTTCCAAAGACTATGATGTCATCCATTTACAAAAAGCAAGTAGAGGGTAGAAGAGCCCTTATGAAACACAAACAAGGAAGTATCGGCCGAACTACAAGAGAACCCGAGTGTAAGTGAGAATGAACTGAACCGATGAAACCAGGCCCAAGGTGCTTTTTAGGTCGAATTGCCTTTTAAGAAAGACAAACACGAGAAGGGAACTTGGGGTCCGTGTAACCAGGTGGCTGCTCCATATAAATTGGCTTGTGAAGAAATACATGCAGAACGGCATTATTCACATCTAGTTGACGAAGGGGCTAATTGTTCATAACCGCAAGAGCAAGAACAATACGAATAGTGGAAGCTTTAACAACTGGACTGAAAGTGTGGGTGAAATCGGCCCGAATTTGAGTGAAACCCCGAGCAACTTTAAAGGATAAAACCAACTAAACCGAGAGTAATCATCAATGAACACGACATAAAAAAAGCATAACCGTATGTAAAAAAAAGTGAGTAGGACCCCACGATCAAATTGAATTAAATCCAAAACAAAGAAGAAAGACGCTTTAGTATTAATAGATATGATAAATGTTTACTCTTAACCAACTAGCAAGAGTCACAAACAATAGGTTTAGGCAATAATGAAGTAACTTAAACAAGGCCTAATTTATTCAACTAAGCAATAGAATCAAAAGTTGCATGTCCAAGGCGTCTATGCCAAAGTTCAAAGGAGCCCCACTTTGCACCCTTTTAATGCAAAGAATCAAAGCATCTTTTAACCTCGCCCCAAGATATAAAAAGGACATGTTCACGCCTAACCTTTTTCCATAGGCATCCCTATTTTTTGGTTCTCGATTTCAAAAGAGTCGGTAGTGAATAGCACATTAAGAGGATAATCACTTGTGAGTTTGTCGATGGACAATAGATTCTTAATAAAGATGTGGGACCACCAAAACATCAAATAAAGAGAAATTACGAGATACATCATATGAACAAGTACGAGAGATAGAGAGTTTAGCAACATTACCCACATAAACTTTGTCATAGCCAGTGTAAGAAGACGAAGAATCAAGGTTGGCAAAGAAGAGTTCTTTATATGAAGTCGTCGCCCAATATCAAGATACCAATCAGAGGAGCAGATTTTGACCAAAAGAGCAACCCAGATGGAAAGCACTAAATTAAGTTAAATTTGCTGAGAGTTAGGATCGCCATAGCGCCGACAATACGAAAGTATAATGGCACTAATCGACGATTTAATTTGACATGTCCGTTCGAATGCCCCCGACTCACGCCACCAATTTTATTCTCCTACCGCCACTTCGGCCTGATTAGGTAACTCGATGAACTTCCACCACCACGATCGATTTAACCACCACTATCCTCCGCTAACTACTGCCACGAGACTGATTTGAGCGACCATGATTTGCGGCGAAGACCGCGTTACCAAGGGAAGAGGAAGAACCATGCACAACTTTTGAAAAATCTCGCCATGACTTTGCTTAAGGACAAAAGAGCCGGGTAAACGGGCGCAGAGGTCCTTGTTGATTTGGCGGGCAAGAGAACACAATGAAATCGGAACCGAGGCCAAGTAAAAACTAGTGAGACTTATTAGTTTCATTAACGGGGAATAATATTTTTTTAGGACAGTAACTTTGGGGGATTGTGTTTTAAGGACAATAATTTTATAGGCTTGGAAATGTGGGACAATATGTTTTAAAATTTATAAATATAGGATAATATGTTTTAAAATATGTAAATATAGGACAATATGTTTTAAAAATCAGAAATGTAGTACAATTTTTAGCCCAAATAAGCCCAAATCTCATGTGACAATTCAAAATTTCAAATATAGGCTCGATTGTCCTATATTTATATATTTTAAAACATATTATCCTATATTTACATATTTTAAAACATATTATCCTACATTTCCAAGTTAGTAAAATTATTGTCCTTAAAACACAACCATCCATAAAATATTGTCCTTAAAACACAACCATCCATAAAATATTGTCCTTAAAAAATATGTTTCCCGTCATTAACGGGACGGCCCATAGCTACCAACTGATCGCAAAGGCTTTTGAATTTAGCACCGAACTCGGTAACAGTGAGTGAGCCCATGGTCATCAATTCCAATTCATCCTTTATCTTGAACTCACGAGGCTTGGAGTGATAGTTGAAGATGGAGGCGAGAGTATCCCAGACGTTGCGAGAGGAGGAGCAGCCGATGACAGTGGCAAGAGCCTCCTCGCTGAGGGTGGAGGTGAGAAAAACTTTGACGATTTGATTATTGGCATACCATTTCACGTAAGCCGGATTTGAAGCGGATGAACCAGAGGCATCAACAACCGTTTTTTGCCGCCAGCGGCAGAGAACCATAAACGTACGGCAAGAACATTTGTGAAAAGAAAAGAGTGTGAATCAGACTATGCCAGAGAAGGTAATTTGAAGTGGAGAGTTTCACTGTGACCATGTGAGACATGACTTACAAGGTGAGGGAGGATTCAAAGGGAGATGTGTTCGTGGTGGAGGCCATGATTGCCGGATAGCAGACGGCGGTTTCTGGGATGAGAGAAGAAGACGGCCGGAAAAATTTCTAGGGTTAGGGATCGGTTTGACTTGATCCATTTAAGGAATAATAATCTCCTCAATTGAGGGATTTGATATGTTATTGCTCTCTATATATAACTACAAGATGTACAACAAATTAGGAAAAATATAATTTACAGAAATAATTGATTTACAATTAAATGTCACATATCCTCTAGAATATTCTCTTCATTATCCTTTACAGGAGTGAGTAATTTAGTAATTCGTTTGCAGGTGACGCGATTCAAATGCGGTGGTGTGTGCTTAGGTATTGGAGTTGACCATGAATTAGCAGATGGATTTTCCGTTATCCATTTTCTCAACACGTGGTCTGCTATATCCCGCGGCCAGGACATTGCCGTAGCACCTTCCATAGACCGCCGTGTCCTATCCGCGCGCAATCCTCCGCATCCGCAGTTCCCCCATGTTGAATACCAAACACCACCAACATCGAAAAATACCACCCCTCGAGATAACTCGGAAACAATATTTTCAATATTCAAGATAACGCGTGATCAGCTCAATGCTCTCAAGAATAATTGCCAAGATCAGGAAGGACAAACAAATGAGGTTACTTATAGCACATACGAAGTGCTTGCAGGTACATTATGTTTCTTTATTCATATCCATATATAAATATCTGGAATATTTATTACAACATTGGTCCTATAATTATAAGACGGTTCCAAATTTAGGGGGAAAATATTTTTTTTAGGACAGTAACATAGAGGGTTGTGTTTTAAGGATAATAATTTTGCGGACTTGGTAATGTGAGACAATATGTTTTAAAATATATAAATATAAGACAATATGTTTTAAAATCTGTAAATGTAGGACTATTGAGCCCGAATAAGCTCAAATTAGGCTGAAATGTAACCTGAGATTTAGGCTTACTCGGACTCGATTGTTCTACATTTACAGATTTTAAAACATAATTTAATATTTACAAATTTTAGAACATATTGTCCTATATTTCAAAATTCATAAAACTATTGTTCTTAAAACACAACTCTCCCTGAGTTGCTACCCTCAAAAAACATTAGTCCCCAAATTTAGTGTTGCATATACTAATATTAGCAATCAATTAAGTCGAGTAAGTTGCTGATTGCCAATTTTGTATCTGGCATGATATTGAATTTACGAGTACGTCTTTAAAGCTACAGCTACAGGTGCACCAAGTGCATTATTGAAATATTAAATTTATTTACATTAAAACATGCAATTTATGTCGATAAAAAAATATGCATATTACAACAATACATTTGAGTTCCCGCAGTGCGCGCCCTTGATGCATTCAAAACCTTACCTTAAAAATATATGTTATTCATTATTATCTTTTAGTAGTACTATATATAATCACGTATGATCGATGCATCTTGGATAGCAGGGCACGTGTGGCGGGCAGTTACGAAGGCTTGTGGGCAGCCGGAAGATGAAGAAATTATGTTGTACATTCCGGTTGAAGGGCGGTCCAGGATTCAACCGTCGCTGCCACCGGGGTATTTGGGCAATGCAGTGTTCGAAGCTACGTGCATAGCCTTGAGTGGTGAACTCGAATCAAATCCTCTGGAGTTCGCAGTGCGTAAAATACACGACGCAATAGCTCGAATGGATGATGAGTACCTGAGATCAGCTATTGATTGTCTAGAGTTGCAGGGTGTGCAAGGCACGGATCGATATAAGTACCCGAATCTTATGATTAACAGTTGGGCTCGATTTCGTATATACGATGTGGACTTCGGGTGGGGTAAGCCTCTTTACGTGGGATTTTGCGGATATCTACCCGAAGGAATAACCGTTGTGCATCCGAGCCCGACAAATGATGGGGGTTTGTTGTATGCAATCTTGCTTCCAAAGGAACAAATGCAGGTGTTTGAGAAGCTCTTGTATCAGATTTGAAGTAATATGTGTATCCATTCGGTTCGATTCCCCTGTTTAATTTTTCGTATTTCATTGGTGTTTCATCCTTTTGAATTTTTAACACATGAACCCCGGGTGTGGTAGTTCGTTGGATAATTTTTATTATTCAACGTGTCATCCATCCATATTATGAAATACAAAATGGAACACCAATTATAGAATAGGTGATCTCATTCCGTATCCATTTGCTCTTGAAATTTAATTTTTTTTCTTTTTTTAAGTGGAGTTAAAGCTACTCATAAGATTTGTGGTATTTGCCGGAGACTACCTTCTCTCCAACATTTTCTCGGGACCTCCGACTTAATTAATTAATACTCCCTCCATCCATTAAATTTATGCACATTTATCTTATTCGCCCGTCCACCAAATTTATACAATTCCCTTTATGGAGAAAGTTAATTTATATTTATCCCCCAATTATCACTAGATTATTTCAAACGTTATTATACTTTACTCACAAATAAGTTCGAACTTTTAAATGAGATGAAATTTTTTCACGGTACCAGAGTCTTTCGCTCACGCTCAAATCTGAATTTGATTCCCGTTGAAAACCTATGAGACTAATCCATTGAAAAAGAGAAAAAAAAATTTTGTCCCATAACTTATGCATTGTCCATTTTTCGTCCCAAAAAAAATTAATGTCCAATTTTAATCACACAACTAAATGGATTGTCCAATTTTGATCTCATTTTCACCTAAAATTTGGAAAAAATGTCATTTTCGATCTCATGCAAGTCACGTGCCGGTAAAATTTAGTTGTTCTTATATTTACAGATTTTAAATTTTAGTTTTGATTAGAGTTTATTGGATTATTTACACATGTGTAGTTTAATTGATTGAAAAACGTAAACAAATAAAAAGAAATAAATAGTCAGCGTTCACGTCATCAAGGGTATAGAGAACCCCCAAATTTTATCGACACAGGATTTACACGTCATCAAAATGGCATTACTCGTGATTTTTCGGCAAAAATGAGACCAAAATTGGACAATCAATTTAGTTATGGGACTAAAATTGACAATTAAATTTTTTGAGACGAAAATTGAACAGGAGATAAGTTATGGGATCAAAAAACTTTTTTCTCCTTGAAACAATACAGCAAACCTATGATACTGATGCATTGAAACAAACAGAAAGATAACAAGAAACAGAACACGCGTTAAGAGAGTACATTTTCACATTACAACTTAGCATGGGAAATACCTTGATAGAACATCTCCTCAAACAGCTTCATATGTTGTTTCAGCAATGTCACTGCGTAGAGCAAGCTCCCATCATTTTCAGGACTAAGCATTACATAGCTTTTGCCTTGATGCGGCGCTGCTCCGGCCCCGTGTAAACGGGCTTTCCCCATCCAAAATCGGCAGCATAAAACGGAAACCTCATCCAACTGATGACCGCCAGATTAGGGCACTTAGTCGTGTGTGGGCCACGCGCAGCCGCGCAAACGTCACCCTGCAACTCCAAGTAATCAAGACCCGACCTCAAGTACTCATCATCCAATCGGCCTATCGCCTCGTGAATTTTACCCACCGCAAACTTTAATGGATTCGACAAGATTTCGCCACACAGAGCAATTGGTGCCGCGGAGAATATCACATTGCCGTAGAATCCCAATGGGAGGGGCGGCCGCAGCCTGTTCCGTGACTCAACTGGCATATGCAACCTGGTTACCTGATCGGCAGGCAACCCACGTGCCATGCACGCGCACTTCGAACCTAGTATAATTCGGTTTGTTTCCATCCTCATTGCATTTGGCCTTGAGGGCGTTCACCTGATCGCGTGTTAGCTTGAATATCGAAAATGTTATTTCGGAGTTTTTACGGGTGGCGGGGGTTGGAGCTCGACGTTAGGGCGTGGAGGTTTGCGCGCAGACAGGAGAGTCCGGTCGAAGAAAGGGCGGACGCGGATGGTCTGGCCTCGAGCTATGTCGGACCACGTGTTTATTAAATGAAGAGTGGAAACCCCGTCCGACACGTGATGCTCATTCGCAATGCCAAGACAAACGAGTTACCTACACCATTATATAGAGTTAGTATAAATAATTGTCATGTAGTTTTTATGTTTTACTTATTTCATTTTGATCTTTTATTGTCAATTTTGGTCCGTTTGACCAAAATTGAAAGTAAACACATACAGGTATAGATAATGCTGTGTTATTATAAAATAAAAAATTAAAATTTTAGTTTATAAATTTACAAGATTAATATTATTGTTGATTGCACTATTTTTTTATAACTCGATATTTGACCTAAAAATCGACTAATTTTGCGGACTAAAATTCAAAGTTAGAACAAAAGCTCAGTATCGACTGACTCATTTCAAAAGTTGATCATATCTAAGGATTTCGAACCTAAAACCTAAAGAGGATCATATATTCCTAAACTCCAAGCCTACACCCCATGGCCAATGAGCAATAATATTAATAGTAAAACTAAGGGGGTGTTTGTTTTCAGCCGGGGAGGTCCGGATGGGGCATGGGCCTCCCCCCAACCCGTCCACTTTTTGAATTTTCACATCCTATCCTCCATTCATATACATATTTATCCCTATTATACATCTACACCACTATTTTCACATAACTCAATATCAATCATATCAACTCTATATTTTCATATTAAATATATATTGTATTTACACTCTCCCTTTTATTTTATAATACACCATCAAATTTTTATAATATATTTATTTTAAATACATAAAATATATGCATGCCTTCAGGTAAATTAAATATATGCATGCCCTCATGTATATTAAAAAAAATTATGCAAAACTTTATTAATGTTATATGTTTGATAATTCAAGATGAATGTGCTTGAGATTATTATATATAAATTTTATTAAAATTTTAAGTGCTACATGTACTTACAAATACATGATATACATACATAGTATTACTAAAGATAACTTAAATTATGTAATTTCAATAAAATCATATTAAATTAGTAATATATAATTGACATTTTTCTTTTCAGATAATTTTAGTCACGTTAACTTAATTTTTTTTTTCAAATGCTTTTTTTTATAACTTAATTTTAGCCACGTTAGTCAAGATTAAATCAATAATAACTTAATTTTTTTTTTATCAAAACACTATTGAGTCTCAAATCAAACAATATTCATATCAAGTTAAACAATATCCTATAATTAAATAATTATATAATTTATCATATAATTATATATAATAATATTAACTTTTATATATTACCATCAATACAGTCATTCAATCATTACCCTCTTAATAAACAATAATAAGATAATATATTATCATCATTAAAAAGTATTAATTTGACATAAAGTTACATTCATATCTACTACATCTAACCCAAAACAAACAAGTGATTACTATTCACAGGATTTCCCTCATCCACTTTTTTCACCATTCGAATTTACCACCACTACTACACATTTGAGCTTGGAGAGCTCAACTTGACACAATTTTTTTTTTTAATAGCTCTCCAAGTGGTCCCTTGAGAGCTGTTCTATTAAAAAAAAAAAAAGAAGCTTAAAAACCGGCCCAAGATCAAATCTTAGACAAATGGCTCATAATCATTGGTAAGGATTTGGAGAGGCGGTTTTGAACCCGTTTGTCTAAAGAAAGATTGAGAGAGCGGTTCATAACCACTCTCCAAGTGAATTTTTTTTTTTTTTTTTTATAAAGCTTGTATTTTTGTTTTATTTTTTGTTTAATTTAATATTTTTTTTGAAACTCCCTTACATCTATTTTCCAATCTTCTCTCCTACTTAGCATTATCCAAAATCCTACAAATTAAATTCTTAATTTTCTCATTATTTTACAAATTTTTTATTTCTAATTACACTATTAATCTTATTTTAAGTTTTAACTTCCAAAATTTATAACTTTCTCATTATTAAATTTCCAGATCCAATGTTATATATTTAACCACTCTAAAAATTTACTATCTCTTTTTTCGCAGTTCTTTTATTATTCTATATTTTTTTTTTTTTTAATTAAAGTTTAATTAAAATTTTCAAATCTAATCTTAATGAAATTAATAATTTCTTTAAGAATTCCGCTAACATGTGGGAACGCATATGTACTAGTTAACTTCTAAAATCCTTCATTGTATTTTTCTCTCCTCCTCGTAACACTCTTTTTCCATTCACATTAAATCACTTTTAAAATTTGAACAAACCTCTTAAACAATTGTCTCTCTTCCATCCAACTTTAATAAATATTACTCACAAATATTAAATCATTGGCGCATAAATCAAATTCAAAGTTAGTTGAAAAAAATGGATTGAACCAAACCCATTTTGACTAAAAAACCGTAAAATAAATTTATGGACACTTTAAAAAAGAAAACCAATTAAAACTCGTTGAAATATAGGAAGATGTCACCTTTGATTTGAAATTACCATTGGTCAATTCAAAAGTTAATTTTAATTAAATTTTGTAAAGTACAAGTAAAAAATATAATTTTAATTTAATTTAATTTAATTTAAATTTAAATTTATATAAAAAAATTTATTATATAAAAAATGTGATTGAATTAATAAATAAGATAATTGAAATAAAGAATTTTAAAAAAAAAAATAAGAAAAAAAAAACGATTTTTAGAACATATAGAATTAATTTCATTAAGTAAACGCAAGAAAGCAAGTGTCCGAGAGGAATTCATCCCCGCTTAGGCGCCCAAGGTCCCGTGTTCGGTCCCCAATGAGAGCGAATAATTGTCTCAATTAATTGAGAGACTTGGTGGCTTATATATGAGATATTTGGTGGGTCCGTTCCTAAAATCGATTTTTTTAAAAAATATATATATTAGACAATGGTTTTCAATCGTTGTCACCATTGCTTTAAAATTAAATCTTGCACAATGTTCAAAATCGTCGCTATCCAAGTCACGATTTCTTGACAAGATAGTTTTTTATCACTATCCAAGCTTGACACCATTTATTTTGGAGAAAGCATTATAACAATTTCTCCAAAGTCATTTTTCACAGCTGTCCAAGCTCAAATGTGTATTAGTGCACATCCACCTCAAGCTCAAAACAAACATACCCTAAAAGTTTATTGGACAATGATATTTTTAACAAATCGAACAAATTAAGTGACTTTGGAGCGTGTAATGATTACGAAACAATACGTAAATATGGAAAATATTTTAATAATCTTGTAAAATCTAGACAGCCACTTATCCTTTTTATCAGGAACCGATAAACCCCACCGCAAACAAACTTAGTGTCGACACGAAATATATATGTCCAATTTTTGAGCTCAAGATATCATCTATTTCAAAAATAATATTTTACTATGTGTTTCATAATCGAAATTAATGACATTTGAAATGAACAAAAGTATCCAACGAACCAACATAATCCTGGGTTAAAAAATTCGCGTTAAAAAATTCTAAAAAATAATTAAAAAGAAAAAAAAAAAATAATTGAAATCTGATTTTTAAGTGGTTCTATGCAATCAAATTTAGTGTCGACATGAAATATATATGTCCAGTTTTTGAGTGGTTCTATGCAATCGGTTATTTCATAGTATATTTTTTTAAAATATAATTTATTAAATTAAAATATACAATCTATTCATATTAAATGTACTATTTATGTTCGTAAAATAAATTACAATATAAATAGATGATATATTATAAAATATACTATTAAATGCACGGTACATGATAAAAAATTAAACCATGAAATACACAGGCCTTAACATTAATGATTTTTATATAGTATAAAATTGATAGATTTTATATATAAAAGTAAAATTAACTCAATTAATTTACAGAATAATATTATCTATTTCACATTTAATTTTCTAAAAAATATAAATGAATGATACGTGGTAGAAGTGAAATATAATTGTATCCTGTAAGGCAAAAGGAATACATCTGCTAATTTACGCACCTGCAGCAGCAAAAGTGGAAACGCTGACAGTCCTCGAGAATAATCCACGGCGGGGATGAGGCGGTGCTCCGCCTTGGGGGCGAAATCGCCACCGAAATCATCCACGGCGGCGTCGCACTCCGCCTCCACGAACAACACCCCCTCGGCGTTGCAGATGATCTCCATGCGATTATCCTCCCTCTTGTTCAGCCTCCCGGCGTGGGGGTAGAACTCAACCAGGGCGCGGCCGAGCGCCGCCTTGAGCGCCGCCGTGTCGAAGAAGTTGGCGGCGCCGTTGGAGCGGTAGAAGTAGAGAAGGTGTGTGTGGTAGCTAGCGGGCATCACCAAGTCCACATTCGACAGCCATTCCACGTGGCTTTTCAGAAATCGGCTTCACCATACTCCAATTCTTCACATTAATCATCATTCTTGATTCGATTTGAATTTTTCTAATTATTTATTTCATAAAAGAAAATTGAGTAAATCTAAATCTAAAGATTAATATCAGATTATTATTATATCAGAATGTAACTGGACAATCTATTTTGTCCTCACTTCTTTGGAGGAGTGAGGGTACAGCTGTATCCAAATATATAAGGTTGCGTTTGTTTTGAAATTTAAATGTCGGAAAGCGAAATCAAAAGTTTTTAAAATTCGCGATTTAAAATCTTTTGATTAATAAGAAATATATGTGTTTTGTTTTTTTAATTTGAGTAAAGTGAGATTTAATTTTATGTCAAATCAATATTTAATAATGATTGATATTGTATTATTATACTCCCTCCGTCCCATTCTTATTTTCCTGTTTACTGTGTGCTCGGGTTTTAAGAAAAAATGATAAAGTGTTGGAGTAGAAAGAGTTGTTTATTAATATTTTATATGATAAAGTGATGGGTAGTTGGAGTTAAAAAAGAGTTATTTATTAGTATTTTATATGATAAAGTGATAAAGTAAAAATTTCCATTTAAGAAAATAGGAAAACAAGAATGGGACGCCCAAAACGAAATACAGGAAAACAAGTTTGGGACGGAGGGAGTATTATATTGAGAAGAGTAATAAAGTGTATAAAATGTGATATATTAGGAAGAATAATAATAGATTTTATAGGTATTTGTAGGTATGGATGGAATGTGGGATTTGAAAACCAGACTTTAAATCTCAAACTCGTATAAAACGGGAAGTCTAAAAAGTCCTAAGTTTTATCCGGTGTGGAAATTCCAAAACAAACGCAAATTTTTAATAAAAAATATCTCAAAATATCTCACCGCCTATTATTAATTTATAAAAAATTTGAAAACATATGCTTTTGTTATATTACCAAAGTACCCTTTAAGTTAAGGAAAAATGAATATGCAGCCAGAAATGAAAGATAAGAAGTGGAAAA
Organism: Stenogyne calaminthoides; assembly: GCA_037126765.1. Taxonomy (NCBI): domain Eukaryota; kingdom Viridiplantae; phylum Streptophyta; class Magnoliopsida; order Lamiales; family Lamiaceae; genus Stenogyne; species Stenogyne calaminthoides. The sequence continues at coordinate 1,499,750 of JBBCBC010000022.1, read as the reverse complement.
AAGAACTTGTCGCGTGAGAAAAGTTTGATGGTTATGCATATTAGTAATAAGATAAAAATTTATGTGAAATGAGTTCATTGTAAATTTTACTTTTTAATATTATTATTCTATGGGAAAAAATATTAATAAATAATAATGGATTGACAAAATATCTTTATTTAAGTGCACTTCAATTAAATTCTAACACTAAATTTGATGTGGCTAAATAGTTTTAAAGTACACATATATCTCAAAAATGTTATTTTATTCAAAAAATACCCAAGAATTTAGTATAATTTAATTTTATATATATTTAATATATACTACACCAATATTATAATTTCTACACACATAATGAGCAGCATGAATGCCTTCACTTTAATACTATATTTCTTGATAATATACTATGGTTAGTCTTTCTAAATCGGGAGTATGGTTAGTCTTTCTAAATCGAGAGACGAATCTATGGAAAAAAATATTAATAAATACTAATAAATTGAGAAAAAATCTTTGTAATCATAATTCCAAATATTGAATTGAGCAAAAATCTTTTGAATATCTTTGAAAATGTTTGGAACTTTGGAATATCTTTTTTTTTTCTAATTCATCTAATCTAACATTATACGTAATTTTCTACATAAATTTATGATCTAATGAAATTAAAGATAAATCGGAAGATGAATCTATGTAAGAAAACATTAACAAATAATAATAGTTTGAGAAAAAATCTTTATTTAAGTGCACTTCAATTAAACTCTAACACTAAATTTGTGTGTATTAAATATGAATTAGCTAAAAATGTTATTTTTAAAGTGTTTTTAAAAAACCATGTTATTCACTATTAAAATAATTGTTCAACTACAGTTGTGCATCGCACGAGTTCAATTTCTATTATACATATACATAAAGTATCACTATTATATATAAATAAAATTATCAATATATATTATTCTATTTTGTTCAATTTTTTTATTTTTCTATATTTTAAAAATCGATGTGATAGCTCAAGTATTTACAATATCACTATTTATGTTCAAAAAGTTAGGGACTCGAGTCACCAATTTAACATATCACAAGAATTTCCCTTAAGATAAAAATAACCTGCTATTCCACTCATCAAGATATTATAAAATATAAATATAAAAACTTAAAGTGATACGAATGTTACATATCAATTAAGAAGCGGAGCCCCACTAAAAGCCCAAATAAATTCAAGAAAACAATATGATCTTCACCAAATTATTTATGCTCAAAAGAAAGAAATGTCAAGTGGTTGGGCATATGTATTGGTTAAGGTTTTTGGCCCAATTATACTCCCTCAAAGTCAAAGATCTTCGGAAACAGAATTAATGATCAGAAATTGAGAAAGACAAAACTCCTATCAACACTTTATAATATATTCAAAAGGAAACCATATATAAACTAATTTTAAAAAAAATTAATAAGTTCATTAACTTACTCAACTAAATTACGCACCTGCAGCAGCAAAAGTGGGAACGTTGAAAGGCCTCGAGAATAATCCACGGCGGGGATGAGGCGGTGCTCCGCCTTGGGGGCAAAATCGCCACCGAAATCATCCACGGCGGCGTCGCACTCCGCCTCCACGAACAACACCCCCTCGGCGTTGCAGATGATCTCCATGCGATTATCCTCCCTCTTGTTCAGCCTCCCGGCGTGGGGGTAGAACTCAACCAGGGCGCGGCCCAGCGCCGCCGTGTCGAAGAAGTCGGCGGCGCCGTTGGAGCGGTAGAAGTAGAGAAGGTGTGTGTGGTAGCTAGCGGGCATCACCAAGTGCACATTCGACAGCCATATGGCGCCACGTGGCGTTTCTGAAATCGGCTTCACTATACTCCAATTCTTCACATTAATCCTCATTCTTAATTCGATTTGAATTTTTTTCTAATTATTATTATAATACACCCTTAATTTTTTTTTTATCTTATTGTAATTATTACAAAAGAAAAAATTACCCGTTCAAAATCCCGACATAATTACTCATAGTTACAATTCAAAATCTTTATTACTCATATGTACAAAATCTCACTTAGATCCCCTTTTTGCCCTTAAATCCATAAAGCAATATTTTAGCTTTTAATTTGTAAAATAAATTAGGAAAATAGATATCCTTCCACGCTGCTTTTCTCCCTCAAATCATCTGGCTCTTTATCTCCCCCTCTCTCTCTAACCTAGTCAATCTCTCTCTAAAAATACGGATGCAACATCCAAGATTTCCCCTAAAGAATTGGATCCGGAGAACGAAGACGAAGGCGGCGTCAGAGGTGTGTTTTTTTCTTTCTTTGGGGGAGTAATGAATTTAATTTTTGAAATATGGTTGAATTGATTTTTATTCTGTTTTTTGATTTTGAGTTACTCTTTATATGTTTCAATTTGTGGATTTAACAGATCTGAACTAAAGAATAAATATTCTTCAGATAGCCATGGATTTACAGAACCGTGCGAAAAGTGAATATCATTGAGGAGCAGAATGTTTGTTGTGCAGAATGTTTGTTGTGTAGAAAAGTGAATATCATTGAGGAACGAAGGCGGCCAGAATGTTTGTTGTACAATTTTTTGTCACAATACGTCCTTCTGTATAAATGTTGGAGAAGAACATCATCTGGATTAATTTGATGTAACCACTTCATTGTAGATCGATATTCAGTGAGTAGGTGGAGAGTCGATAGATTTTTTTTGCATTTTGGCAAATTATTTTTGCACAGATATAGGATTTTTTTTTTTTTTTTTTTTTTCTTGGGCCTGTGCAAATTTCTTTTGTTGATGATGAAAAATGAAGTATGAAGTAGAAATGATAGCAGATTAGACGAAAGAAGAATCTGCAAATTTTGTTGCAGAAGAATATCATCTGCCTGAGGCTGCAAACTGTAGATGTACATTCAGTTTTCTCTTTTTAGATTTGTAATTCGATTTATTTTTTGTGCATGTAATGCCTGATGCTATAGAAATAGTTTGTGACGTTAAGTAGAATTCACTATTTTTTTTCTGAATAATAACTGCGTTTTGTGCAAATATATTTTGCACTTAGACAAATATTTTTGCATTTTTGTGCAAATACTTTTTTACGGGGTTAATTTTTTTTACTTGCTAAAAATGTATAAATAAAAATATATTAATTAAAAAAAGTAATATTTGCTAATTTTTAGAATAAAATTTTAATTTTATAACATAATAAAACTTTGAACATTAAGCTGCACAATAAAAAATATGAACAAAGTTTAAATTTGATTTTTTTCACAAAATAAAGGTATTAAAAATATTGATGGCTTATGAATAGTATCTGAAAAAGCTTGTTTTGAGAAGATAAATCAGTCCCATTATGAATAGTACATTCAGCTTGGGAGTTATTGGAAGGGGAGAATAACCAAGGGTAATGTAGGTATTTTACCCTCTATTTTGTATATTATAGTAAGAACTTTTTAGGGGTGCACCTCTGATTAATTATATCACTCATTTTGCACCTTATAGATATAGTGAGAGCCCATTAAGAAAAAGAAATCACTCTCCTCAAGACTTTCATACATAAATCCAAATCGTCAAGACTCTAAACCCTAACCCCTAAAATAATTAACTCTAAATCATATATAAACAATTTTTGATTAAATTGAACCATGAACCACTTGAGCCGAGTGAACCATGAACTACTCGGGCCGAGTTTGGGATCGGGTCGGGTATTAAAAAAAAAATAAAAAATATCTAAAATTAAAATTAAAGTTAAAAAAAAATTAAAATTAAAAAAAATTTAAAACTAAAAAAAAAAAAAAAAAAAAAAAAACTTTTAAAAATAAATACACCAGTTTTATTATTGTATGTAGTGCACAGTAGAATTTACATTAAAAGAAAATACAGAACGACCTTTTACTACTTTTATCCTCACGCCACATTCTTCTCCCCCAATTTTCTCAACCATCTGCTAGCCGCCTTTTACAATTTCCGCTCAAATCCCAAAAAATTACAACTGGTAAGCGGCGTCGCACGCCTTCACCTTCTCCTATTCTTCAATACCAATCAAAATGGATTATTACTGTTCAATTCGATATACACTGGAATAATTGAGGAAAAGATGTGGAGGCGCAGGCGAAGCGGGCGGCGGCGTCAACTGGTATCTACCCTTTTTCCTCTTTTATTTCTCTTCCCTTTTTAAATTTCAACAATTGACCGATCAAATTGAGTATTAACGTTCAATTATATCTGGAAAAAAATGGAGCAATAGAGATGGTAGCGCAAGGGGGAAGGGGAAGCCGGCGGTGGAGGTGCCGAGGGTAACGGCGGCGTGACTGGAGTTGCTGCATTTTTTTTTGACGGAATGGAGTTGCTGCATAAGTTGGGCGTAAATTTGGTTTAAAATGATAAAGGGCGTTATTGTATTTTTATAATTAAATTAAAATAAAATAAAATAATAAGTAGGCCAACCCAGATAACTAGAAAGTTATATTTGTGATTAATGAATGATGAATTTTATTTGTGAGAAAAATATTATTTTAATTTTTTTATAATGATAAAAATCAGCATAAATTTTTTTATTATATTTAATTTTGATGAGTTTAATGTATTCGAACTTTTAAATTATATAGTTATAATTTTTAAAAAATAATAAATATATTTAAAAAATAATAGTGGGTTGGCCTATCTGAATCCGTCGCTCGTTAATTAATAGATTGGGTTGAGATTTTGTAGCCTGTCAAATTTTTGGTCCACCCCTCCTTGACAAAGGCGGGTTTTTGGCCCGCACCGTCCCACCGGCCCATCTAGACAACTCAAGGTATAACCCTCATTTGACCTTCCTTTTTTTAGCCTCCGTGATTTCAGCCACAATTGTTGCCGGAATTGTGTCCATTTTGTATGCTTAAATATGGAGATGGTTGCCTTCATTCGGTGTGGTTCGGGAAGTCTTTCTTTGTGAGATCAAGAATCTCAAACCTTTTGGTGAAGTGCTGCGTCAATAACGGGCCAGAAATTCAGGATGGACTAAAATAAATACAATTTAAAAGTTAAAAGTCAATTTTTTTTAATGCTAAAAGGTAATGTTAGTTCTACAAAAAATGCACAACTCAAAAGAGGTGATGAGGTACATAATTAAGTATAATACACAAGCAACATAAACTACTTCAACAACATAACCATAAGCATAAAAAATGGGGATTTCCACCCACTTCATAAAAAAATGAGTTTTCTACACAATTTTAACATAAAAAAATTCAATTATCTTAAGTTAAATATATACATCTTTCTCTTTTATTATTCATTTCTAACCTACACCACTTATAATACATATTTACTCTGGACATACTTTGAAACACAACTAGAAAAGTGAGAAACACTTATTTTAAAAGTTGGCGAGACCCAACTTTTTAAAAAAATAAGTGTTTCTTGAGTGCGAATAGTGTTTCAAAACACCACCTCTATCTACTCTCTTCATCCTATTCTCTTTTCAAAATTATGATAAGTAACTTTAGGTAATTTATTTTTTCTTCTTAACTTCATTTCTTCATCATGTATTTCAATAATTTTCTTCATGCATAAAAATATAAAAAAAATATGTTTCACCGGATATAATTCTTCCTATCGAGAGAATATTTACGACACAATATAAAGAAACAAACAGAAAACACACATTATTTAGACCTGATGGCAATTTCATCATCATCATCTAAATACATTTTCACATTAATTAATATAAAGCAGCATGGTAAAAGTAGCCTCATGTGTACAGCAGCTTCTCAAACACCTTCATATGTTGCTTTAGCAGCGTCACACCGTACTGTAAGCTCCCGTCATTTTCAGGACTACGCACAAACAGCTTTTCCCTTCGTACGGAGCCGCTCCGGGCCCGGAGTAAACGGGCTTTCCCCACCCGAAATCCGCATCGTAAAGTGGCAGCCGAACCCAGCTGATGATCCCTAGATTCGGGCATTTGGTCGTGTGCGTGCCACGTGCCATGTTGCAAACATCGCCCTTCAACTCCAAGTAATCGAGAGCTGACCTCAAGTAGTCGTCGTCCAGACGGGCCATCGCCTCGTGAACTTTGCCCACCGCGAATCTCAATGGATTCGAGGCGAGCTCACCACACGAAGCGACCAGAGTAGCTGAGAAGATCACATTCCCAAAATAACCCGGACGGGAGGGGCGATCGTAGCCTGCCCAGCCCGTCTACTGGAATATGCACCTTGGATTCCTGATCTGCTGGCAACCCACGTGCCATGCACACGCACCGCCACACATGGCCTGTTGATTATAGGAAATAATATAAACGAATTAATATCACATCTTTTTACAAGTTCAACTTCACTGCGAGAAAATCGAGAATCAATTACAGAATTTTTCAACATGCCTACGGAATTCCAACGAAAATAGCTTCATTCTTAAATAGTGTGAATTACCTTCGACTTGTATATAAAATTTTCTATTCATAGAGGCATTTCTAATTGACAAATATAATTGTCTATGCAAATGTAATTGCCTAGGAAATTATTTGTGTAGGCAAGTTATTTGCCTGCAAAAATTACAAATGTGTAGGCAATTTATTGGGATAGAATCCAAAATAGTCCCATAATTTTTCACATTTTTCAAAATAGTCCCAAAAAGTTTGATGTACGAAATTGATCCCAATTTTTTGCATATAGCATCATTTTCGTCCCAAATTCAATAGAATTGATGAAACGGTGTCGTTTTTTATCATGTGTAAGGCGCATGACGAAAAACGACATTGTTTCGTCAATTATGGCGAATTTGGGACAAAAATGGTACAATTCGTGTAAAATTTGACCAATTCACATCAAACTTTTCTGGGACCATTTTGGAAAAAGTGAAAAGTTATGAGACTATTTTGGGTTCTCCCCGCAATTTATTCATAGGTAATATCTTTGTCTACTAAAATTCTAAAAATTCGTTATCAAGTCATAGACAATCCTCACTATCTAAGGACCAAGATATTATTGTTGAAAAAACTCTGTAGCCATTTAAAAAATTCATAGTCAATTCTTTGTTTTCTTGTAGTACTTTTAAATGAGGTGAAATTTTTTCACCTGCAATAACCTCATATGTAGTATAGTTGAGTATGTTTCCATCCTCATCCTCCTTGCATTGGGCCTTGAGGGTGTTAATTTGATCACGCGTTAGCTTGAATATCAAAAATGTTGTTTCGGAGTCGTCATCCATAGGAGTTTTAAGTGGGTTGGTACTCGATGTGGGGGAAGTTCGAGTGCGGAGGAATGCGTGCCGCAAGGAGAGTCCGATCGAAGAGAGGAGGGATGGCGCCGATGGTGCGGCCACGAGCAAGGTCGGACCAAGAGTTGATAAAATGGAGGCAAGAAACCCCGCTGGATAAGTGGTGCTCATTCGCAACGCCTAAACTAACTCCACCACATTTGAAGCTAGTTAACTGCGCCATAAATCAAAATTAGTGATCTCGTATTTTATCTCATTAACACATTCAGAAAGAAGGTCATCTCATCTAAAAGTCAGAACTTTGTAGAAAATGGGGAATTAATTCGATTTTTCAATTCCCCAACACATTCCACGAATAAAAAAAATATATATATTATGTAATTTTACATGTCACTTCATGTGATGAAAAGATTTGATATAGGTTGAAAATAAAAAGACAGTTTTACATGTCACTTCATGTGATGAAAAGATTTGATATAGGTTGAAAATAAAGAGACAAAATAGTGATTCGTTGGATATTTTTTATTATTCCACGTGTCATTCATTCATATTATATAATACAAAATGGAATACAAATTATGGAATAGGTGATCTCATTCCATAATATTGCTGATGAGGTGTTGATGAGCTCATAGTTAACGTGGGCATTAATTGTTTTTAAAAAAAAATTAGGAGGTATTTTTTTGCTCTTTATAATCTTTTAAAATATTTATTTTTTGTAACAATCGCTTCCACATCAGTTAAGAGCTCAAAAACTCCCAAATTTAATCGGCACGCAACTTTTACACGACTAAAAACAATGTCATTGTCTTTTTTTCAGCGAAAGATCAAAATTGAACAATCTAAATAGTTATGTGATCGATATATATTGAATAGTTAAACCTTTTGGATAAAAAAAATTATCAATTACTTAATTAGTTTGTTAGATTAAAAAACAATTAATATGAGACACACTTGTATGAGATGATCTGACAGTGAGACGGAGCATAATTTAAGCATGACGCTTTAATACTTTGGAATGAATGAGCATTGATTTGTGCTAGAATGAACCTAACCTCATTTATGAGACCGTCTTATATAAATTTTTATCAATAAATAAACCTGTAGTATCAAAAGTGGGAGCGTTGAAACTCCTTGAGAATAATCCACGGCGGGGATGAGGCGGAGCTCCGCCTTGGGTGCGAAAATCACCGAAATCATCCACGGTGGCGTCGCACTCCGCCTCCACAAACAACAACCCCTCGCCGTTGCAGTCGATCTCCAGCCGATTATCATCTTCCCACCTTTTCAGCCTCCCTGCGTAGGGGTAGAACTCAACCAGGGTTTGGCTGAGCGCCGCCTTCATCGCCGCCGCGTTGAAGAAGTTGGCGGCGGCGTTGGAGCGGTAGAAGTAGACTGCCTGTGTGTGGTAAGTGGCAGGCATTAACAAGTCCAAATTGGAGAGCCACAAACTGCCACCTGGCGTTTCCGCCATCGGCCGTCCACTATCATGCTTGCTAATGGAAAAAGAGAGAGAGAGAGATTGGAATTATGTAATGCAAAATTATAAATGTTAGGAAAAATAAATAAACGAATTAATTTCACACCTCTCTATAAGTTCGAATTTTTAGATGAGGCGGAATTCTTTCATTGTATCAGAGCCTTCAGACTCTAGCTCACGTCCTGGGTTCGATTCCCGCTGAAAGCAACTCCACCCATATTTAAATTGTCCCGCTAAAAGCAACTTCACAATGATGGAGTAAAAAAGTTCAGCGAATTTGAAAGAATTTGAAATTTTCAAAGGCTCCAAATGACCTGACACCATAATGTTTGTTCTTTTTCATTATAAGAGTAATGTAGTTATGATCACTACAACTAATTGAAAAGCGAGGCTTCAAAATCCTCTGGCAATTATTTCAGAAAAGTGTACCCATTATAAAATTATATCATTTCAGTCCTCCGTCTTATTTTTTACTGTTCAAAATTCATAAATGGCAGAGAAATAATTTACCCTTTCAAATAAACCCCTTAAAAAATATTTTTAAATTACATTTCATGTCACTAATAATTACAAATAAAAATATTTATTTTTTGTGCAACTTTTTAAAAAAGGACTAAATCACCCCAACGAAAAGCAATTTTACTTCTCTTAATATTAATAAACAACTCTCTCATTAAAACTTATGTCGTTTTGATTTGAACAATCAAAAACAAGACGAAGGAGAATAAAATTTGGCCGATGTGACCCAACGCGAAAACATCAATTGTTCCGATTATTTGGGTTAGACGACCCAAATTGCCAACTGATCTAATCTGTATAACAATTTTAAGGTTATGCTTGTTTCAGAACTCACTTGCTCGAATGCATTTATAACTTTGTGAACCACATCTCATTATAATTTTATATTTAAAATTAAACTTTAATATTCACTCCTATAAAAATATAACTAGACACTTATGTTTCAAAAAAAATTAATACAATCACATAACTATTTTTTTCACTATCTATACAATATAATAATGCAATATTAATCACTACTAAATATTGATTTGACATAAAATAAAATTTTATTCTATCAAATCTTAAAATAAACACATAATCCCTCATTCCAAATCAATTTTCACACTTTCCTTTTTCGACTGTCCCACATCAGTTTTCACATTCAAAAAAAAAAAAAAATATTACACATAACACACATCCTTACAATATACACTTATTCACCCTTTATACCATTACTTCTTTTAATACCATTGAAGTTGATTTAACACAAATATCTCTTAATTTTCCACTTTAATAAAGCAAAAAACTATTTTTTTTAAATTTTTGTGCCTAAATCAGTATAAAAATTAATCTGAAATGGAGAGTGCTTTTTATTATTCACCATTATTCTTAAATCCATATAAATTCAAAGTAATATACCCTTAGGCCCCGTTTGGTTGTCGGGATTGATCGGAATAGGCCATGATTAGGATTTTAATCCCAACTAATTTATCATTTAGTTTGCGGGATGAGGGCCCATGATATCCTTCAAGCCCTGGTAGAAAATGTACAAAATCCCTCCATGAAGGGATATGTCAATCTCATGTGAAAGGTGGGATATAACATATCTCAAATGCAATATTACAAATTGTCCTTTTATTGTTTGAATAGATCCACAATAATGAAGTGTGCTTGTTTCAATTCAATTTAAGGGTGTTTATGACATTTCAATAGGTATTACATCAAATCCCTCAATCTAATCCTACAATCCAAAAGCATATCTTAATTCAACAAATTCAATCAAATCAATCTAATCTTACTCAAACCCACTCAATCCTATCACACCTAATCAATTTAGTCTCGTGAACCAAACACCGCTTAGCATTACAGTGCAATTGCCAATAAATAATTACCGATCTGGGCTTTTTGTAGGACTCTTGATAAATTTTATACCGGTCATCAAACGGCTGTAAAGGCCAATTTCCTTCCTTTAAGAGGACACATCGCCCCTATCAAACATGATCTAATATTAAATCTGGACTATGGGCCTTATCACTTATCAGCCTTTTTAGTTTCTCTGGATCAATTCCAAAAACAATTGGGCTCTATTTTGTGTGTCAAAATGGGTCAATAATTGGAATATAAATGTTTGTGAGCAATAATGGGCCCATTCTTCATTTAACTTGGTTGCTGTTGCGTTCTTGTGCCCAAACTTGCGATTGAACAGTTTGTTAATACGCACCAATTCTATTTCGTCCATAATTTGAGTTTTTAAATTACGACGGTTGATTCAATATTTTTTGTTGCGACATTCTTTTCGAAGTGCTTTATTTGGTTTAATCCTCTTCATCAATATTGGTTCTTATCAATCTCGTTTTCCATCAACTTTTGTTCATTTTCACTTGTTTTCTAGACACTTTATCTCGTTCTCGAATGTAAGGGATAGTTTAATAATATTTCCCTTTTTTTTTTTGGATTTTTTTAAGAGCTCAAAATCACATCAAAATTTAAGATTTCTAATTTCAGATAAAATATGACAGTTCAAGTGATTAGAGCACCACTATCTATGTCAAAAATCTAATTTTGGGTTCAAGTCACTAACTTAACCTATTAAAAAAAAATCAAAGAAAGTATGACCCTAATCAATAGTCCAAAAATATCAAGTCATAAAACTAAAAGTTGTTGTCCTATTTTTTAAGAGCTAAAAAATCTAGTGTTATAATTTTGGCACCTCCCTTTGATTAGTGCTCTTAAAAAGTATTTGTCCCATTCCATGTAGTCATATTATTCTCCAGACAATGTTTTATTAATCATATATATGGAAATCGAAAAATTTCAACATCTCCAAATAAACATGTAGAAGGCGAAAAAAATACGGTATATGCATTTTTATTTAAAATCGAAAGCAAATCTCTTGTTTCTTCTCTCTAAAGTTATGAATTTGGTTTGTGATACCAGGATCTTAGCCATTTATTCTAGATTTTCCTACAATTTGGAGGTGTCGGGATCTCAGCAACTTTTCCGAAGTTTTTCTACAATTCGATCGATAGTAGGGAGTTGATGAAGTCGTTTGTTACTTATTCCATCTGACCTAAAGATTTGACCTACAATTTTATAATAGGAAATTGATGAAGTCGTTCGTGAATTATTCTATTTGACCGACTGAAATTCTTGACTCTCCTAATTATAAGAGATCAACGACTTAAGGAGCAATAAAAAGATATTCTCAAATCTTAGAATAAGGAAAATATAATCCAAAATCTTAGAGATATTCATATATTATTATCTTCAAAATTGGGATTTACACTAATATATGACATTATTAATTAAAATAAAATTTATGTGTCTACAAATGCCCCTTGAGACCTGTTGTGGAGACACATGACAACTGCAACTTGGTCTCGAAATCTTGATGTAGAACTCAAAAGGTTATTTGACATGCCCCAAAGGTGAATTTGACATGCTCCGAAGGGAATTTGACATGCCCCGTGAAATTCTCCGAATATTCATAAAGAGAGGAGATGAAGAGCGAAAATCGTCCCACCATGAGTGCCAATTTGTAAACCAAAAATTTTCAACACCTGAAAAAAAATATGTAGAAAGTGAAAAAAATACAATAAATATATTTTTATTTATAATTTAGGAGTTACAACTTTCGTTGATCTCTTGATTCCTCTATCTAAAACCATGAATTTTGTTTGTGATACCTATGGATGGCAATAGATCTGGTCGGGTACTTAAATACCCGGACCTACTCCACTTTTTAAACAGGGCCGAGGCGACCCACTGGGGGAACCAGGCGGCGCGGCCCATTTTAAGTATTTTTACCTACCCCGTTCCATTATGGGTGCAGGGTGGGGTGATCCAAACATAGCGGGTCAGGGCGGGTCAAGTGATATTGTCATTCCTAGTGATATCGGGGCCTCAGCTACTTATTCTGAATTTTTTCACAATTTGATGGTCATTTGTGACTTATTTTATCTGACCAACTGAAATTATATTTTGATTCTCCTATTTATAAGAGATCGATGACTTAGGAAGCAACAAAAAGATATTCTCAAATCCAAAAATAAAAAAAATATATAATCCCAAATTTTTAAAATATACTTATATTATTATCTCCAAAATTAAAATTTAGAGCATTTCCAACCTTACTACATTTTGGAGTTTAACTCGAAAATGAAGTAAGGTTCCTACTTCAACCTTACTCTATTTTAAGATTTGAAGATAGAGTTTTGAACAGTTTACTTCATATATGGAGTTCATTGTTTAAAACTATATACTCTATATCTATTATTTTATTAATATTTATATATATAATTATACAATTAATTGATACTATAATTATAATTAGTGGTCATTTATTGTGTAATTACAATCATACTTAATTAGAGTTACTTTGTTAAATAATTAATAACAATTTTTTTGTTGTGTAATTTAATTTTTCTTTTTATGAATATTACAAATTCATATTTTTACCAATGAGAAATCACGTAAAATACAACAAAAAACATATACTCCTTCCGTCCTTTGATTACTGCAACACTTATTTTATTTGGACTTCTCAACATTACTGCAACACTCCCAAAATGGAAACAAACATAATATTAATACACTTACAATACTCTTATTTTATTCCACTCAAACCCACTAAAATCCACTTTTGCAATAATTTTGGGACAGAGGGAGTATTATATATTAGATATGAATACATGATCATATTTCGCCTAATATGAAGATACATGCATTCTCTAGTTATATATTGAAATTACACAACAACGCCAAATTAAAATAATTGAACACAAATTGAAAAGTAATACAAATACTAATAATTGAAAATTATCTGGTACGGTGGAATGTCGAATCCGAATAAGCTTGTTATTTATTTTTATTTTTTGGGGCTTTGAACACATGGTGTTTGTAAATAGCTTGTGGTATATGTATCTATAATATTAAATTCACTTGTAATGTGTAGCATTTGTTAAATTTCCCCTTTCAATTATGTTATACACACTTAGAATGCATGTAAAATATACTTAATAATATTTATTTACAATTTTATTCAAATTTTATGATGTATACATAATAAATATATATATATATATATATATATATATATATATTTGTGTTATCAGATTTTTTCGACGGCTCAACGTGTTGAACCAATAAATCAATAACTCAATTCATTATTCGATTTAATAGTCGGTCCGGATTTAACAACATTGGAGTCTATAACCAATAACCTAGCAAACTTGTAGCAGTAAAACACGATCTCAATGCAACTCTCCCAAAATATCTTCAGTTAAAACACCTTCCACAAAAACACTCTAAATAACTCCAAAAGAAATATTAAAATTGGTTTTTAGAAACGCGCATGCTTTCCTTTTCAACATTTTTCTATTTAATATTTAGGTCAAGTGGCTTAAATATCTTGATTCTTGACCAGCAATATGTACCTTTGCATATAATAAGAAAGGAAACGCGACGCGACATGTAGAAAATTCACGGTTTTCACCAAGAATTCTTCTGAGGGACGTAGGATCGAAATCACGACAAATTAGTATGGGAGTTTTATTCCTCCAATGTGGGGGATAGCTCCTTGTGGGCTTCAAACACTGATCCTCCCACCTAATGGACCGCTGAGTCACCATGATTTACCACCTCCACCATTCATGTCGGGCCGGGGGGTGGGGGCCCCGGGGGCGAGGCTTCGCCTTTTGCTACAAAGAAAGGAAATGCGAAACAAAAAAAATAAATTATTAATTATACTTCGTTAGGAAGATATGAATTTTATGAGCAACACTTGTGTGCACCGATTGCACAAGATGCAATTGGTGCAATTAGATTCAAATTTAATTTGGATAAACAATCTACACCATAAATACTAAATTATGAACCCTAAATCATGACATATTCGGGCCGAGTGAACCATGAATTACTCAAAATATTAATAATCAGAATGTGACTAATGACTGTACATAAGTTCAAAATTCATGTTACATGTATGTGGATATATGAAAACGCTATTTTTGGTTTGAAACAACTAAAATAAATGCGTTTGAAACTCTCAAATAACCAAAACAACCAAAATTTTTAAATTAAATCTTTCTTTAATTTTCCTTTTATGTGAAATAAAATGCATTCACCAAAAATTTAATCCAACAATATAATACCTTACTCATTTTATTACAATTGTAAGGAATGAGGATTGAGTTTCCTCCCATATTTTTTCACAAACAGCTAAGAGATTAGGACACAATTGTCAATTCTAAGATAGCAACCATTTTATTACTCTACTTTAGGAGAAAATACAAAAGAGAATAAAAGAGGAAACGATAAAAGAAAATTCTAGCTATAGGTATGGCTCTCATATAATAATGACAGTGGATAAGGAATATATATAGATCTATTACATGAATATCAGTTCTATTCTTTTAAATTTTTGGTGTTTAAAATAAACGATGTCATTTAATTAACATGTGTTTATTGTTTAACTAGCACGTTGCGGGTTTTGAAAAAAAAGTTTACAATATTAATTTAAGTTAAATACTTCAAAATTTTAATCAATATAATTTATTTAATTATAGACTTAATTTTATTTTTAATGCTTGGACACAGTTTTATCAATTTTTTTAATGTCATTTATGTTTTCTGTCAAAAAAAATGAAAAGAATATTTAATCATCATTAATTAAACTTAATAAAAAATTCTTAACCTTTATGATAAATTAATCTAGAATTACATCTAAAAAGAATGGAAGGAGTGTCATATTAGCGTTTTTATATTATTTGAGGACAAGTACATAAAATTATGAGAAATTATAATTTTTTTTGGACAATTAGTCACAAGTTTGTTGATATTTTAATCAATCCCTCCCACTCGTACAAAATAATATTCTTTTATATGACTCATATTAGTATGAATCGAAAAAACCATTGCCCTCGCAATTTTATATCTATCTGTCAAATAAAACAAAACAACGTCAACAGTAATTAATTAAACGTTTCCTCAATTTATTATTCATAAATGCAGAGAAGTTTCAAGCCAACGACTTTCCCTTTATTCAATAAATTAGAGGAGTAAATAGTAAAATTTAAATAGCTGCTCATTTGTCCACACATGCGATGCCAATCTTGACGTGTTCAATAATATCGAGACACGCCAGATGGGGCATTTCGGCCTGTGAAATAGGATATAAGTTAGAAGTTAAGATTAACACTTCGGAAAGAGGTATATGTGATTTGTTATTAGACTGTCGCCGTTTATATGATTTTTTATCTATCGAACTTAGCCTTTCAAAAAAAAAAAATTCATATCGAACATAGTACGCATTTGCAACCACTATTCAATAATAAAAAACGCTTCTAAAATTTAAAAGTTATGAGGTGACCGTTTTGAAAATAAGTACATTAACTCTTTTAATAGAATTTGCAAACATCCCATCATAATTGTTCATAAAATAATTATAAAATTATATACAAGGTTGAATTCATTAATCGATCCTCGCCGAATATCGAATTATAAAAAAAAAAAAAATTATGGCTGAACCCATTAATTAAAAACAAGAAACTACTATGAATCGAATCCAATTATAACATAATTGTATGTTGACAATTTTGAACACGAACAAGCTTAGAAAGTTGATCCAATTTTAGATTTTAAAATTAAAATCTAATTAGCCTGTGGGATTTTAAAATGAGGATTTTGAATGAGTCACGCTGTCAAATTGAAATTATTCCATAAAAGAATTTTCAAATTATTCCATCATTCATACACAATTTTCTCATAAAATTTACGAACAAGTAATTAAACTTGAGAAGGTATTATGTTAATATAGAATGTGAAATTTTAACAGATTAATTGGCAAGTCCACGGCCTTGAAATGTGTTTTGTCCAACGGAAAAAAATCAAGGTCCGTGTTTCAAAAATCGTGGCGGGTGGAGAGGCCGGGTGGATTTTTTTTTTATTATTTTTTTAAATTGCAAAATAAATTAACATAAATCCGTCTAGATCCGCCTAGATCCGCCTAATCCGCCTAAGCGGCCCCATTTTTTATTTTTTTTTAAAAACTGCAAAATAAATTAACATAAATCCGCCTAGATCCGCATAAATCCGCCTAAACCATGATAAAAATACCTAGATCCGCCTTTTAGAATAGAAGTTGCTCACTTGCCCATAAATCCTTCGTTTGGATCTTGGCGCCTAAACCTAGAATCAAAAAATTTTTGTTATTTATTTTATCTTTTGACAAAATTATTGGGAGATCCTCAGGCAATACACTTGTTCCTAGGCTGCTAAGTTCTCGAATATGAATTTTCAAATAATAAAAATAAAAATGCATCACTTTTAGAATAGAAGTTGCTCACTTGCTCCATAAGGTATTCGTTTGGATCTTGGCGCTCTAAACCTAGAATCGAGTAGAAATTATTGTGTTATTTATTTTATCTTAGTGGCATTAATAATTCAATTTTTTTCTCATAGGGGTCATTTTTCATTGTAAAAATTCTCTTAAAATAATACTACCTTCGTGGTGCACATTTTTTTCATTTTATTTTCAATACACTTGTTTTTCATTTTTTATCCTCTAATCCAAAAATTTATGCAAAGAATATTACTTTTGGCTCCATACATCCCAACTCTATTTTTTTAAATAATATTTTTATCATATTTTTATTATACTTCCTCGAAACTTGTTGTTTATTAATATTTAAAATAATAAAATAATTTTTTAAAAATGGTATAATAAATATATCTCTTCTCTATTAAATATCTTTTTAAAAAATACTTTATCATTTTAAATATTAATAAAGAGTTCACTCCCTAAAACCCGAAAAAAATAATAATTATGAAGATAGAGTTGGGATGGAGGTAATATGGTAATACTATTCATATTTTTCTCATAGAAATAATTATTTCAAAAAATCATAAAATTCTCTTAAAATAATACTATTACATCTCATTTCATTAAAAATAATTTACTTTTACATCTTTTCTTTCCAATTCTTTTACCATAATAAAGTAATTTATTTAATACAAACACAATATTTCCAAAAAAAGAAAAAAATTTTCATAATTTTTATCCTCACAATGTCCACAAATTTATACAAAATAATATTACTTTTGGTTCCATACATACACATAATTAAACTTCTTTTTTTATTTTATATATAAAAATTTATAAAATTATCCTTTAAAATTTTATTAATTATTATATTTTTTTAGTCTTTGTATTCATTTTAGACTGTATTATTTATTTTATAATTGATGGAAAGCAAAGAATAATTTATTTTTAAAAAAAAAACAAAAAAAATTATTTAAATAAAACCTAAAATGAAAATTTCTAATTTATTTTAAACGGCGCCGTCGCCTCGCCATCCACTTGTTTTTCGCCTATTTTCTAAAATAAAATCCACCATCTTTTTAAAATACGTCGCTAAATATCCATTTTTAAATCCTAACGTCGCCCACCAGCCAGCCATTTTATTACCATATCATATAAAATATTAATAAATAACTATTTATACGGACGGCGTACTTTATTTTTTTTTTTTAAAAATTGAAAAACCGGTGAAAACCGGCGGTTCAACCGGTTCCCGGTTTTCAACGGTTTTCGACCGGTTTTTCCGGAGGGGGCGGTCCAATATTATTATCACGTTTTGAAACACATCTTATGAATGACGAGATTTGTGGTTGTGGTTGTGGATCAAGATTAAAAAAAAAAAACGCACGCATATCAAGAAGCAAAAAGCTCCATTTCGCTGCTAATTAATTATTTGGTTTAATTGGATTACATATAAGCACGTGTCATGACTTGATACCACATCAGCTCTTTTCTTTATTAATTTCACCCAAATTACGGTTTTCCCCATCAACTCTTGCTATTTCTATTATTGAACCTCTAAAAACACTATTGAACCATTTATTTTAAAAAAAAAAATAAATCTTACTAATTTGAAATTATAATGAATGGAGTATTCAAGAATAATGTTATAAATTTGTATGTAGAAAGTAAATAAATTAATTAAATTGAATATGTGCAGGTTTTAAAAGTAGTGACATTTTTTTAAAATCTGCAAATTTTGTTTGACCTTTTTAAAGAAAGTATGTAAATTTTTAGGGAGGGAGGAATTATTAAACAAGTTTTTTGAGGAAATTTAATGACAAACATGAATATATATTTTTTTGAGAATGAATCCTTTTGAAAAATCTAAACAAGACAAATTTTTTTAATATTTTATAAAAATCATCAAATTTTCATTTAAATTTATGATGGGTGTCTCAATTGAGTTACAATTTTACTCTAAATCTATTTATGGACAAATAGTCACCATGTAATATGATGATTAATGGCTATGGATGTTAATATGTTATGCTATTTTTTGTTATACATATGATTTTAAATATGAAACAGTAATAAAAATATCGAGTCATATTTATTTGGATGTACTCAGAAATTTGCGATCTACATCTTATATTAGTTAAAAAAAATCACGTTAAGCTTTCAAGTTTAGTAATTCAGTACAATTATATTACATATTTTTTTAGTCCCTTCATTTTTTCTCTTACTTTCACCCCAATATAATATGATAATACAACATCATTAGTCACTATTAAATATTAATTTGACATAAAATAACAATCTCAAAACACCCCACACACCTAAATCTCAAATCAAACATACTCATAATGTCAGTCACTTACGTTAATTTTCTAAATTATTTTTTAGGGTTTAATGGTGAGTAAATTCACAATTTTTTTTTCCAAAATTACAATTTAATTTAAAATTATGCATTTACAATATTTTGTGATTCGAGCTTACGGACATTATATTTCTTGATCGTGAATAACGTGACAATCAAACTGAAATAGTAAAATTTATGAAAAGCATATAACTTCACCTTTATAATTTTTTTATGCTGCTAGTCATGTTATTCAGTATCAAAATTCAAGAGGTATACCACATGTAATAAGAAAATTATTTAAAAGAAGCCCCCAAGGGCATAGTCAAGTGGTAAAGTTTGTGGTGATGTGGGGAGAAGTCCCCCGACAACGAAGGTTTGAACTTTTTCTGGGACAAATTCTCCATTGAAATATTATGGGGGTTTTCGCGAGATTAATCTTGTTGACTCTCCCACAAAGTCATGTCTCGGCTTCGAAGACATCCTTCGATTCTATTCTGGCCTGATTTGAAAACGATGGACAAGGAGTTAGGGAGTTTTTCGTCTCTTCCTCACAAAAAAAAAATTATTAAAAGAAACACTAAAGAAAATACTACCGATTACAAGGACCAAAATGAAATTACAGATAAATACAGATGAATATCCCTCCAAAATTAAAAAGGTGCTCCTCATTTTCCCCAAAATAAAAAGAAAGAAAAGAAGCCCTATCCCTATTTATTACAATCTGACTAGGATAAATCCCGAAGGGCAAGAGATGGATAAGATCGTCAATAATGTCCCTAATTTTTCGTCCACACCTCAAACAATGTTCAAACACGTTATTAAGATAAGGACCTTTTGATTGATCCACCATTTCTTGTCCCCACATCTCTACTTCAATATATACACATATTCATTTTCATATTTTGTATAAAAAACTCTTACTTTAATCTTCTTTCTTCGATTCCATTATTGCGTGCCTAAAGTGTCATTTCAACGCAAAAGGCTCGATTGCTCTGTTATTATATTAATTCAATCATTTGGGTTTTTAATAAATTTTCAAGGGAGGCGTTTTTTTGAAAGGTGCTCTGTTTTCTTCCCCTGTGGTTTTCACATTGGTGGCAGAATCTATATATAATTGAGAGTGGTTGTGGTTTTTGAATCGTGGGATTTTGGAAATTTGCAAAATCTTGAAATTTTTTTGGTGGGGTTGGGATTAAAGTTTGCATTTTTAATATTTTTTGTTGGGGGAAAAAATGGCTGCTGCTGTTGGATGTGGTTCTGCGTCTGGTTCTTGGGGGCAAATTAGGGATAATTTGTCTAGAAAAAATTTGAGGAATAATAATGGGAAAAAGGGATTTAAGGTTTGTTGTGTTTCTTCTGCTGCTGTTAATGGTGATCCTTACAAGACTTTGAGGATTCAACATGGTGCTTCTGAATCTGAGGTTAAGAAGGCTTTCAGGCAACTTGCTCTTCAGGTATTTTTTTTGGATTAAAAAAATAAAAAATATTAGTTGATTGATTAATTTTTTTATTTTTGTTCAAAATATTTTCTTTTAAGAATTGGGAATGTTTCCCATTTTAATCTTTCAAACCTACTTTATTATTGAGTTTTTGTGAGCGAGTTTTTTATTAGTGTTTTAAATAATAAAGTAATTTTTAAGAAGGAGTATTATAGATCTACTTTTAATCTTTTGCTTGCATCTTTAATAATTATTTTATTATTTTAAATATTAATAAAAAAATTTGCTTCGTTAAAACACGAAAAAATAGTAAACGTGAAGATTGAAATGGGACCGGGGAGTAATTGTTATGCTTGATATTGATTGGTTATAATCCTCTGTTGCCACTGAATTAGGAGATAATTTTAAATGATTTTCTGTCCCAAAAAAAAATAGTATTAATTCATATATAATCTTTGGTTTTCTGCAAATTATTTTAATTTTAAAACTGAAATTTCTGGGAAATGGTTTCTGATAATTCGTGAAAATTCATTGAAGTTGACCATTTTCTTGCCTTAATTAATTGTATTTAATTCTCTTGGATACTTAGCCCCTGTTCAAATTTGGTGGTCTTAATAATTAATGGCTACAACATTTTTATGATTCGTTTCCTTAATTTGAAAAATTAGATTTGTGTATTAATTTTTTTTTTTCATTATTTGCAGTATCATCCTGATGTATGTAGAGGAAGCAATTGTGGGGTCCAATTTCACCAAATCAACGAAGCATATGATGTAAGTGGAATCTATGCATTTTTCAATAATTAGGAATTTATAATAATAATATTTTAATAATATAATTTCAAGTGAGCCCACTTGAAGCAGTTTAATAATACTGTGTGCTGTCTTATATTATTTGGCTTTATATAGTTGGTGGAATGAATAAATTTTCTCTTGAATTGATGTTTGTATTTAAATACATTGAAATGTCACTATCGTGGGGGTTTTTTTTTCCTTTCAGTTGCTACTTAAATTTCAAAATAATTAAGAAAAAACATTTATCTTCATCATTTGTAGTAATTAAATCAAGTTGTTAATGGGTCGCTTTCTAACACCTACCTTTTCTCCCCATTGAGAATACTTTCAAGCTAAAAAATGACAAAGAGGACTTTGGTTCAATTGACTTTAATTTTGGCCTAAATAAAATTCGTCTATTCAAATGCAAAAGAGCAACACTTGTGGTCCACAACTAATACTGTCAATATATTCAACTAATACTGTCAATATATTCAACTATTTAGTGAAAACAATACACTATAAAAAATGAAGAATTGCCTATTGAAAATTTTCAATTAGCTATGAAATTTTTCTATAAAAATAATTTGGCCCTTAAAAAGTGAGGATTGGCCTACAAATTTATATGACCGTAAACAATTATATTTGTAGTTTAAAAATAGTCTATATTATTATAAAATTTTGTAGATAAATTGTAGGCGAGCATTACTATTTTAAGATGAAATTATTTTCGTTGGAAAATTCGTAGGTATGTTGGAAAAATATTGAAAAATTCTTTAGGCAATGCACTATTTTTTTTTGGGTAGTGATTTAATATTGACCATGTAATATTGTTCAATAATAACAAGTATTACTGCTCACTAAATCCCGCTAATACTGTTTAGTGCCAACAACTAGTACTTTTTAGTGCACTCAACTAATACTATTAAAAATAACACCAGTTGTCTTAACATGATTCCGATTATACAATGCAGATGGTGATGAGCAACTTGCGAGGGGAGACGGGCGCGTTGGAGATGGAGACGAGCGAGTATTGCGATGAAAACGAGCCGATGAGGGGAATGGACGATCAAGATTGGGACATGTGGGAAGAATGGATGGGATGGGAAGGAGCTGGGATTCGAGATTACTCGTCTCACATCAATCCTTACATTTGATCTCCAAATGTTTGTGCGAATGTTCATATTATGATTTCTGTAAAGAAAAAAAAAACCCACATCTTCATATTAATTGTTTAGAGATTAATTGTGAAGATGGATGAGGTTGCTTTGTATAGATTCCTGTTTCTTTCTTTCTTTGTACATATAATAAAATGTCAATGCTTGATGGAATTCCGGCAATTGTACGTTAATATTTAAATTAATGTTACATATCAATGAAAATTATTACTCCATAAATATGTGAAATGTTGATTTTTGCGATTGTACTTGTTCGGATTTGCATGATTATGATGAGGCTAAAATTGATATTTATCGAATTGACTTCATCTATATAGGCACGAGGGGCCAGAAAAATATGGTAATTTCAATAAGCGAATTAAATTTATTTATTGAAAATTCATTTGCTATTAATAATTTTATATTCTCTGGGAAAATTAATGATTGGTACAATTTTTTTTAAAAAATTACTAGTAGATACAAAATAGTTGCATATATGTAGATATAATTGTACTTTCAAATGCAATTTTGACTGTATATGTAATCTCATTTGTAACTGCTAGTAAATTTTCTCAAAATTTTATACCTTCTAGTAATTACCCCATATTCTCTCACATCAAGATTAGTAAAAAAAAAATGAATATTCAATTTATTTATATTGAAATATATAATTTTTTTATCAAAATTAAAATGAGCTTGAGTTGTATGGTATATATAAAACTCTATCGCATTTTAATTCTGAAGTAATCTTGATTCAAAAATTAATATAAATAAAGAAGCATAGAGAAACGAACGGATTTGATCATATGTCCGTATGTTGGCACAAAACTTATATGCCCACTGCTTATGTGGCGTGTCACATATGCAGGGTCTTTATCATCATTTAGTTAGTTTTTTAATTCAATTTTCTCATTAATTATATAAATTTAAACCCTAAACTATGAACCCTAAATCATGAACCACTCGAGCTGGATTTGGGTTCGGGTCGAATTGGTTCCAAATTGGCTAAAGGCTTAAAATTAATGTGTAGCAATTGAATGATAGAAATCTATTGGTATCAATTACAAGACCTTGTGTAGTCTCTTGTATCTTTAGACAAAGGAGATTTATTATTCAATTTTTAATGACATCCGATAAAGAAATTAAATCGTAAGCAACTGCTGGTTTGACAATCCTACACTATTATCTCTCTTGGACCCTAAAAAATGGTAGTTTGAATACATTAACTCACTCCCTTCTCCCATAGGTTGCTTATATTTACATCAAGTTTGCAAAGTCTAAGAAATAGTTGTTATGTAAATTTTTCCTCCTCTCTTTTGGTTTTGGGGCAACTTTAATTGCTTAATGATATAAATCACCAGAATAATTATTAATGTATAATAATATACTAGTAAATATTAATTCATTTATATTATTTATTTCTAGCATTCAATATCATTGTAATTGAAAGAGTTTCATCTTTTTAAAAGTTCGAATTCGTAGAGTCTAACACTCCTCCTCACTCGTGTACAGAATTCTTTTACTCGATATCATGTGGAGAATTTAATATGATTAGAGTTACTTTTAGCAGAAATCGAATTCAAAACGTTGAGTGAGCCAAAACCTCTGATACCATAAAAGAATTTATAACTCATCTAAAAATTTAAATTTGTTGAGTGAGCCAAAACCTTTGATACCATAAAAGAATTTATAAATCATCTAAAAATTTAAATTTGTAGTCGAAATATGAGATTAATTTGTTTATATTATTTTTCTAACCATAGTAACCACAGTCCTAATCTGCCAATCACAAAAGGAATCCAAATTCTAATTCCAACCCACTTCAGCCAATCCATCACAGTCGAATAATCAAGAATCCATTCATCATTTTTAATTTTAATTTCAAGTCCAAAATTAAATCTTTCAACATCATTTGTAACAATCACACCTGAGACCACTTCCTAGTTTCCAATCACAGAAAGCCAGCAAAAGAATCAAATTTGTTTTCCACGCACGATCAACAATTGATAATCCCCCAAACCCAAATTCAATCCCAATAAAAATATAATTTAAAAAATGAAAATAAAAGAGAAATTAAAAGACAAGTAACATGGGCTGATGGGCATACCAACACCTGTAAAAACATGCCTCTTCTCTTTCTGTTTATATTTGGAGCTTGCAATTCGGGCCGCCCAATCCAATCCAGCTCGGCCCATCAAACTAATTGATATTCTTGGGCTGGATTGAATCGGCTCAAATAGTCATTTGACCAACAAAAATGTAGCCCAACACAATTTTATTTGGGCTAGCCGCGGGCTAACATGTGTTAGCCCATGTCAATCCCCAACTTTTTATTTTTTATTTTAAGTAAAAATATATTTATGAATTAAATTTGGTGTTTTAGTGAAAATAGCAAAACATTTTTATCAATCCTCAAATAATTCATATTTACGTGCATGAGTTCACTATTTAATCAACGTTTCGCCTTTTTATGACTCGCCGTGACAAAAAGAAAATAGCGATTACCATTTAGTCATTTTACCAATCAATATAACGTTAGGTTCGGATAAAGAAAAAGGAAAAGGAATGCGTAGTAATTAATTTAGAAAACACAATAGGAAAAATGTTCCCACGCATGAGCTCAAGGCGTGGCTTTTAATACGCATGAAGCTTTCATGTCCAAATCTCAGCCTTTGCTGCAAATTTTTAATACTAAATCAGTAACAGTACTAAAGCCATATGTATATATGCCTTGCTTAAATAATACAAGTACTAATGATAAATAAAATGGTGTACCTAATTATGATGACTAGAACGATTTGGGCCTATTTCTGGATCAGACTAGTCAAAAAAGATATAGTCAATAATCTTACTTTCTCTACGTTTTTGACAGATCTTGCATCTTTGTCTCAGTAGAGTCTTTCGGTAGCATGTTTCGGTCCTCTTCCACATTAATTAGGGTGCGTTTGTTTTGGGACTCACACGGATGGACTTAGGATTTTGCACTCCCCGTCTCATACGAGTTTGAGATTTAAAATCGGGTTTTCAAATCCCACATTCAATCCACACCTACAAATACCTATAAAATCTATTATTACTCTTCCCAATACATCACACTTTATACACTTTATTACTCTTCTCAATATACTATAATAATATAATATCAACATTGATTTGACATAAAGTTAAATCTCACCCTACTCAAATCTCAAAATAAACACATACATTTACTGTTCATCAAGAATTCTAAATATCTGGATTTTAAAACTTTGACTTGTTCCGCATACTTAAATTCCAAAACAAACGCACCCTAGGGTATGTTGTTTTGGAACTCACCCGGATGGACTTAGAACTTTGAAAACCACGTCCCATTATAGTTTAAAATTTAAATCAAAATCATCTCCTATAAAGTACCCCTACACCCATATTTTTCACAAAATTCAATACAATCACATTACTATTTTTTCCACTCTCAACACAATATAATAATATCATATCAATCATTATTAAACATTGATTTTGTAAAGTAAAATCTCACCCTATAAAAATCTCAAAACAAACACATATTTTTTACTTTTTACCAAGACTTTCAAATCCATAAAATTTCGAAGTCATGACTTCTCATGCACACTTAAATCCCGAAACAAACAAACCCTTAGAAAATGTGAGCCACTAGTTCCTATACAAAATATTATTGTTAATGGCCGGACAATTAGACATCAAACTTGTAATTATAACGATAATATATATAGTACTGAAATTATTAAAGTGGGCCATGTCACCCATCACACCTTCCAATTCCATGGATCCGTTATCTAAATGTTACCGTTGATTCAATTCTCACAACTTTAATAGTACCCCCACCTCACTCATTGGCCATTACACCTAAAAACCCAACCAACCAATCATGTACACCTCAGCCCCTCTCCTCCGCCTCGCCGCCGCCGTCCTCCTCCTCTCCTCCGCCGCCGCCACCGACCACATCGTCGGCGTCAACAAGGGCTGGAACCCCGGCATCAACTACACCCTCTGGGCCAACAACCAAACCTTCTACGTCGGCGACCTCATCTGTAATACCGTTTCCTGTCATTAAAGACTTTCATTATAAAAAATAAAAAAACGTCGTTATAATATTATGTCATTAAAGGTCAATTTTCTTGCACGGACTCATATGTGGATTTTTCTGTGTTTTCAGCATTTAGGTACCAGAGAAACCAGTACAACGTGTTCCAAGTGAACGAGACGGGGTACGATAACTGCACCATAGAGGGGGCGACGGGCAATTGGAGTAGCGGCAAAGATTTCATTCTGCTGGATAAGGCCAAGAGGTATTATTTCATTTGCGGGACTGGCGGTTGCTTTTCCGGTATGAAGGTCTCCGTTGTTGTCCACCCTCTTCCTTCGCCGCCGAGCTCCTCCATGGCAGCGGACCATTCCGGCAAGGACTCTTCGGCGGCTGCCGCGGCGCTTGGAGGAGTTGCTGCGGTTGTTTTGGGTGTGTTTGTGTCTGTTTGGGTTGGATCTGGGTGGATCTAGTCTGGTGTATGTGTGGTAGTGTTTGTGTGAGTTGTTTTGGATAAGGCGATTAGTTTAGGTTTTTTTATTTTTTATTTTTATAATTGTTTTATTTACTTCTCATTTTGGAAAATGTGATGTATTATGAGAGGGTTTTTTTTTTTTTTAATATTAATTTTACATGCGATTTGTGGTTTAATTTATAGTAATTATTATTTGAAGTAACATAAATTTCTTTTCTCTTTAAGTTGATGGCATTGGCAGGTAGTTTAAAAAAAAAGTATTTAAACTTTTAGGAATGTGTTGTAACAAAAGTTGTAAATTATATTTGTAGTGTATTGGATTATAACCCAGTAATTAAGTTTATACGTGCTTGAGAAATTTAATTTAAACTCTATAATTTAAACAAGGAGTTTTATCAATCCAATACCTGGAAGATGGTAAATCTATCAATTTAAGGTCTGAAAGATTTTTTCTATCGATTCAACACCTAGAATATAGAAAATTATCAATCTAGGGCCTGAAAAATAGAAACTATCAATTCGAGGCTTATAAATTTTAAGGTCATGATTGACACTAAAACCCTAAATCCTGAACACTAAACCCTAAACCCTAAATGATGAACTCTGAACCATGAATCGTAAACCCCCTTGAACCGTAAACTCTAAAAGTAAAAAAAATAAGAACATGAAATAAGGATATGAAATATAAGTGTCAAACACTACTTTAAATGTGTGAAATTTCAAATTGATAGTTTTTTATCTTTCAGGTCCTGAATCGATAATTTTCTATCTTCTATGTCTTGAATCGATTGGAAAAAAATTTAAAGTCTTTAAATTGATAATTTTGTCATTTTTTGGCCCTGAATTGACATTTTTCCTTTAAAGATAAAGACATGAAATGTGACGGATAGATCTTAAAGAAAGAACTAACTAAACTTGTTTGCCTTCATCCTCGAATTCAAGTTTTGCCAGTTGTCATAACAAAGGCTGCTTCAATAATAGCTAAACAAGAGTCTAGAACATGGACTCAAAATAAAGTAGAATTAAAGGGTAAAAGTTGATCTCCCATGAATTATGTATATATTATGAATTTAGATTATTTGATTAATTTTAATTTAGATAAAAATTTGTATGAGAGTAGCACAATTAACACAATTAACACCCTCCCCTTCAAAAGTGTTAAAGTGTCAATATCCAAATTATGTTCCGTCTCGCGCAAGTGTGTCTCTTTTATTTATTTCAACACATTTTTTTAACCATTAAACTTGACTCGTATTATACTCTGGATAGATTCAAATACCCATAAATTAAAAATAAAGTTTATAGTCAAAGAGTAAAAGGCAAGCTTATGAGCAACACTATTGTCTTATCTTCTCACTAATGCACATTTGGCCTTGAACAACAGTTAAAATAGCCCTTAGAGAGCGTTTATAACAGTTGTCCAAGTAACAGTTGTTCAAGCTTGGACAACTGTTAAAAAACCGATGTCCAAAAGGGTGGGCTTGGACAGCGGTTTTTAACCGCATTGCAACAAGGTCGGCATGGACAACAGTTTATAACCGTTGTCCAATTGATAAGATTAGACAGCTGGTTATAAACCGATCTCTAACTTTTTTTTTAATAAATTTTTTTTTATTATGTTAGATAGACAGCGATTATAAACCGTTGTCCAATATATATATATATTTTTTTAATAATTAATTTATATTTTAAAAAACCTATAATAAAACCATAAATCAAAACTTATATATACGTCCAATACCATAAAACCATAAACCAAAAACCAAAAATCCTATAATAAAACCATAAACCAAAACTTATACCATTATAATATATATACGTCCAATACCAAAACATCAAATAAATAAACATACACATCATGAAATAAATAAACATACACATCATAAACATAAAAACATGATATATATATATATAAATATATATATATATATATATATGATCACAAATATATAATTTAATTACATGCTACCAAAAACTTCAAACATCGACACTCAATATCGTATGAATATAATAATCGATTGTATAGGTACCCCGTTCAATCTTTTTTTCATTTTTCCAATCTTTTCTTAGAGTAAGACTTGAGCAGACGGTCATAGACAAACTGCAAACAACGAATCAATCAATATAGTATGAATTTTTATTCAATCAATAATAATTTAAATAAATCGATAAACTAACTTACATTGTTAGGATTAATCGGTGTTTGAGAAGTGCAGATTATATCTTTAATAAAGCAACACACAAAATGTCCACAATGATCATTATCTCGTTGCCTCGGAACCTGTTGATTAGCAATTATAATCACGTATTACAATTATGATTTCTTTCTATTAATTTGATAATTTACTAAATTAAATTTACCTTAATGTTAATCCAGTTCACTTTATTGAAATTGAATCTTGAACCTTGACTCAAAAGGCGACTCCGATACATCGTCATCACCCTAATATTATTATAATTAAAAATAAATAAAAATAGATTAAATATGCATAATTTTAAAAGTAAAACTAATCATTACATAGAATATTAAAAATGAACTTACGCTTTCATATATGAAACGAGATCAGGGCGATTCGAAATCACTCCATTCTGAGCTGGGTCCATAAAATACACACTTAATGTATTTATATTTATTGCGACCAGCACCCAATGACTCCTATATTATATTGAGAATATTAAAATTAACTGCAAATTTAGCATATATATGTGCAAATATTATAAACATGAATACAATTTTTAACAAAATGTTTATTGCACTCACCCCACATTTGATGGCCAAAAATTGAGATGATCGCTCCTAGTTTGATTCAGCATATGATTAAATATTCCATCCATGGTCTGTACCCTATCACCCATTATGCAAGACACTTGGGGGGAGATGAAGGAATACATTCCACTTGCTCGGGCATCTCTGAGATATACCTCACCCAATAATCTTTAACCAACATATATACGCTAATTAATATTTAAAAAGAAAATAAAACTATACAGAAGGTGAACATTGAGAATTAGTAAACACATACCTGAGGTAAAGGGCTATGGTGGTTGCACTCAACACTCGTCATTCAAGACTTCATGCACATGTTCCTCACCGACGAATTCTTGGAAAGTATTTTGATGAAAGTGAGCATATATGGGAACTGTGACGGTCTCGAAAGCATTAGACGATACTATCCGGTGCACCATAGACTGTACATAATCATCGTGATCTAAGTCTCCAGTCATTGGATAACCTAATATGCGCGCACCAATAGTGGAGTCCCTCGTTCTCTCCATCTGACTGTCTACGACACCTCTTGATTTCTCTTTAGCCTTTTGTGGTGATTTCTGTTTAGGCTTTTGTGGTGTCGGCAGATCCTACAATCAATTTGCAACATTATTTAGAACGACAAATAAGATAATAAACTTTAATAACATATATTTTACCTTCATGGTGCGAGAGACCAAGTTGCTCGGCCATTCGATGAAGTGCCCGATCGCTGTTCCGACTGTGACAACATCATCTATTGGTTTCGGCATGGGTAAATCTTCTTCTCCGATTACGGGTACATCTAGTGTGACCCTCACGAAACCAGGAGTGAGGGGACGACCATGAATCATTACATGGGAGTTGTTGTGCAACGATCCTGCGGCCACCAACCAAAAAGGGTCCTCCAAATAAAGGTAGCAAAGGGTCGGTGGCTGTTCGAATAAGATATTTAGTTAGAAAATTTTAATACACTAGTCTTTTCTCGGACCTCAAACGTTCCACATCTTTAGTCAACTTGGCAACCTGATCCGAAAGTATACTCACCATATTCATAGCTTGAAGGGCAGGTGCCATCGCTAATGATTTCTTCGTCACGCCATATCCTAAACTCCGTAAGCGGCCGGGATGCTCCTGGCGACCTATAGCCCGTCCAAGCAGATCATTAGTACCGATAATGCGGATGTCCTCGGGCGTCATGGTCTGAGAAATACGCTCCTGAATCACAAAAATTATTATTTAATTATTTGTTTAAAAATAATAGTTTGTAAATGAAAGATAAATTAATGGATAGATTACCCCTTCATCGATGATACGATGTGTAGTGGAATAGACAATACTCCCGTCTCGAGTCTTTCTGGTACTCTAAAATAACTCGAAACGGGTAATTACAGATAGTGATGAACGTGTCCCTTTATTAGATATATTAAAAGTGAATATATAAAAAATATTAAAAGTTAGGATTTTGATCTCACCATATCTTTTCTTATGCATGCATAACCTTTGTTCGATCCACGATATCGAGTATCCATCACCTTGGCTTGTTGGCGATTTTTCTTACTTCGATTCTACAGTTAATAGAATTACAATAAACACTAAAAAACATAGGGCATTAGGAATTGAGAAAAATGACATTGATCAATTTTACCTGGAAATCATCATCCATAGATCTACTCACAAACTCCTCCCAGTACGGGGCCACCATAGGGGTATTCTGATATTCCGGAGATAGACTAGCCGAGTAAAGACCAGTGTTCGGATCTCGTGTGGTACTTCTCAGCCAAGTCCGTAAATTCTTGGCTATTACTCCAGCTTGCGACAGTATTTGCTTCTTCTTGGAATGGTCAAGGCCGGTGAATGTAGTCTATACGCATATAAAATAACAATTTAGTAAATTTAATAATCATACAACAACTTTCAATAAGCATATAATTAACATACGAAAGTTCGTCCCATAATCTTTCCTTCAAAGGAGTCAGTTTGTCGCTAAGTCAATCCTTGGTTGGCAGCACGATAGGGATTACCCTCCTGACGGCAGCTCCAAGGTAGAAGGACAACTTGTCACTCTTTTTTCCTATTGTCTGCCCATACTCATTGAACGATAACTGCAATAACATAATATTTAATTAGGTTCAACGATCAATCAATATAATTACAATTTTAACTGTTCAATTGTAATAAAATTACCTGAAGTGTTTTTCCTTTGCTACGAGCTCTCTTAATAGAAGACTCGTGATTATACCCCTCGTGCGGTTCTCCCTAGAGCTGCTAGTGGTGGGAGCATCAGTAGTGTCACCCTGTCTCAACTCATCAGTATGTTGTCGATCATATGTGCCAGGATCTCCATCATAATCTCCATCAGAATCTCCGTCATCTCCGGGATGTTGCAAATAAGACATGATCCTGTAAAACAGAAGAAACAATATTTAATAAACAAAAAACAAACAATAACCAATAAAGCAGAAGAAACAACATTTAATAAAGCAGAATAAACATCATTTAATAACATTAATTCAATAAAGTCATACATTTCTTTTTAGCACTTGTTTTTCTTTTTCGTTTTTTGGTTGACTTTTCTCGTTTATGACCATAAATGTTAACAAGATCCGGATTGCCATATTCATCCTCATCTCTAATTATTCTCTGGTACGGGCGTGGATTTGCAGGATCATCGAAAGAGGGTACATAATGAGTGAAGTTCTGAAAAGGATCATCGATTGTGTAACATCTTCATCGACATGGTCGCTAATCTGGAAACTATTGTTAAATTTGTTTGACATAACCAAAATGGACCATTTCTTATTAACTGGGTCGGGGACATAGAAAATTTATTGACCTTGACTGGCCATTATGTAAGGGTCATCTCTATATCCCACATTCTTCGAATCAATGTGTAACGAACCCAGAACTTTCAACTTGGACCCCGTTAGGGATCCTCACCCAACTACACTCGAAGATTGGTTGGTGGTGAACAACATAGTCAAGTTCCCAAATGTTGACAATCTGTCCAAAGTAAGTAGTAATCGGTTGATCCCCTGCAGTGGCAGTAATGGACACTCCACTATTCTGCATTGTACTTATGACATCATGATCTCTGGTATAAAATGTGTATCCGTTAACAAGATAACACTTGTATGAATATACATGTCTATCAGGCATTCTGGATAACCACTTAATTCTTTCATTCACTGATTCTTTATCCTTTGACAACATATTTGCTACATAACCATTGAACCAGTCAACAAACGTGCGATTTTGCTCAACTTCAATCCATGATCTATCTCTAATGGGATTTCTCTCAACAAGTGCTTGCATGTGCAGGTCAATAAAAGGAAGCACGTTGACCATGTTGTGAAGTACGCACAAGTGCATCCGTGTTAGTTCCTACATACTAACAGGTACAGGTTGACCACCGGTAATGCCTTCACCATCCATCCTATTGGTGTACCGAGTAACTGGAAGTCCAATTGCATCGACATTCGGAATAAATTCAGACCAGTACTCGACTGCTTCTTCTACTAAATAGCGTTCTGCAATCAACCCTCCGGCCTGCACATATTCATCACATATCCTTTGAGCACTTTCATATATCTCTCTACACCATACATCCATCGCATACGAGCAGGACCACACATCCTTGTCTTATGTACCAAATGAACTGTTAGGTGAACCATTATATCAAAAAATGATGGAGGGAAATACATCTCAAGCTCACAGAGTGTCCCCACAATCTGTCTTTGAAAATCAAGTAATTTTCTAGGATCTATGACCTTGCTACTCATTGCCTTGAAGAACCAACATAACTTTGTTATGGTTATGCGCACATTTTCAGGAAAGATAGAACGTATTGCAATGAGCAAGAAAGTCTCCATGATGACATGATAGTCATGCGATTTCAGATTCATCAGTCTCGCGCCATCGTCTGATACAAGTCTCTGTATGTTGGACGAATAACCCTATGGTATTTTCACATCCTTTAGTGTCTGAAGTAACTCTTTTCTCTCATTGTTGGACAAGGTGTGTGCAGCAGGAGGTAAGAACGGTTTACCCCTTTCTCTAGGCACAGGTTTTAGTTCTGCTCTTATTCTCATATCAATCATATCCATTCTTGCATTGTAACCATTCTTGTACTTCTTATCAGCTAGCAGAGTATTGAGCAAGCTGGCACAAACGTTTTTCTCAACGTGCATTAGATCAATAAAGTGTCTAACATACAGCTCTTTCCAATAGGGCAATTGAAAGAAAATTGATTCATTCTTCCAACCGCTAGTGGGGACACTCTCTGCAAAGCTCTTTTCATACTGTGTGTTGATATTCTTCATCTCATTCAATACATCTGAACCTGACAATAAACGTGGTGCTTCACCTGTCTCGATTGTGCCATCGAATACATCGGCCATTGTTCTATACTTATGCGTTAGGTCCAACCACCTCCTATGTCCCATATAAACGGTCTTCCTACAATGACTCAAGCGAATGTGATGTGTCTTCTTGGTACAACAAGGACATGCATCGGCTCCCTTCACACTATATCCAGATAGATTTCCGTAAGCGGGAAAGTCATTGATAGTTCCAAACAGCATGGCCTTCATCAACTTGAAATTCTCATTTCTACAAGCATCATACACATCGACACCCTCATCCCACAAGAGCTTCAAGTCCTTTATCAAAGGAGTCAGATATACATCTATGTCGTTACCAGGTTGTTTGGGTCCTGATATCAACATAAACAACATCATGTAAGTGCGCTTCATGCACAACTCGGGTGAAATGATATAAACTAACAGAATCACTGGCCATGTACTGTGGTTGGTACTTTGGATACCGAACGGACTCATTCCGTCAGTTGAGAGTGCAAGACGCAAGTGTCGTGGCTCATTGCCAAATTCTGGATGCCTGACATCGAATGTCTTCCACTGGGGTGAATCAGCAGGGTGTCTTAGCATTCCATCTTTGATCCTATCTTCATGATGCCAAGTTAAATTTCTAGCATCCACAACGCTACTATACATTCTCCTGAATCTTGGTATTATTGGAAAATACCACATCACCTTCGCGGGAGATTTATTTTTCTTATATCGCTTCTCCCCACACTTGGGACATTCATCGAGGTCTGCATACTCCTTCGAAATAAGATACAATCACCCGGACAAGCATGAATTTTCTGATGTGTTAACCCGATGGACTTGAGCATTTGTTTAGCATCATATGCTCTCTTAGACAGTACATTTCCATCAGGTAATAGACCACTAACTGCTTCCAGCATATTTGTGAAGCACGCATCAGATAACTGGTGAGCCGTTTTTAAGTTGAACAATATCAACGCAGCTGACAATTTTGTTGCCTTCTTACACCCGGGCCAAAGGGGTAATCCAGCAGAATCCCTTAACTTCTCAGACATATAAGGGTGATCTCGCAGATCATCGTCATCCCCGCTCAATGTATCAACATTCGATACATCTTCTAAACTATCCGCATCCACTGTATCTTCAAACCTAAAGTCAGTTCCTAGGTTGCTTGAGCTACATCTATCTCTTGTCTCACCATGAGATGTCCAAATGGTATATGCTTTATTAATACCGTGAATCATCAAGTGGACGAACAAATTTTCTCGACCACTAACAGTTTTTCCATTCATACATTTCCGACAAGGACATGGAATGTACCAATGGTCGGTGCAGTGTCTAATTGCATGATTACAAAACTCTTCCACCCCATTCCTATACTCCTCTGATAATCGATCTGCTCGAACCCACTTTCGATCCATATATAGAACTATAGATGCCTATAGAAAAGACAATATGAAGTGTTTCTCAAGACAATGTATCCTAATGTATTAAACATAAAACTATTACAATCCTAATATATAAAACTTGCATATAGAATGTGGTAGTACCTAATTAAGGTTTGTATATTAATTGCATGTACCTAAGGATTTGTTGCATCTCAAAACAATGTATATATCCTAATGTACCATCATTAATCATGTAAAGCAAACACACTACTATCCATTCACCACATAATTATCAAATTAATATAACTAAAATATATCCTAATGTATTAATCCTAATTTATGTTTAAATCCTCACACAAGCATATTATCAAACACCTTGAGTTCATCAATTGTTCATATCTAAATTAGCATAAAAAATAAAGCCAACCAAACACAATACATATTCATCTCTAACAAGTTGTTCATCTTTAACACTAACAACAATTAATCCAAGCCACACAATATATATAAAACAATTAACAATATATAAACCAAGCATCAATTGTTCATCTCTAACACTAACAACATTAATCCTAATAAATGAACACTAATTTATGCTTAAATCCTCACACAAGCATATTATCAAACACCTTGAGTGCATCAAACACCAATATATATACACCAATATACATACAACATGATATATATTACCCAATATACATATATACACCAAATATACATGATATACATACACTAATATACATACAACATTATATATATACACCAATATATAAAAAAAATTACCTATATATGGAGGAGCTAGGGCGACGGTGGCGGCGGTAGAGGGAAGAGGAGGGCAACGGCTCGTGGGTTCGATTTGGGGGAGTTCGATTAATTGGGGGAGAGGGAGGCGATGGCGCGCGGGCGATTTGGGGAAGACGAATTTGGGGTTTTGACTGAATAATGCTTCTGGAAATCGCGCATTTGGGTTTTGACTGAAAACCGACCTCTTGGACAGCGGTTCTGAACCGCTGTCGAACCCTGTCCAAGTGTTTACTTGGACAGCGGTTGATAACCGCTGTCTAGGTGAGTTTGCACACAGGTTTTCAACCGCTTTCCAAGTGTAATTCTTGGACAGTGTCTATTTTTTTTAATAAAACCGCTCTCCAAGCTATATCTTGGAGAGCTGTTTGAAAAAATGGATGTCCAAGTGTAGCTGTGCAAGCTTAAATGTGTAGTGTCTAGTCCAGAAAAAAGACACACGATCAAACACTTTTGTAAGCTCTAAAATTTCGTGAACAATATCATCTAAATAGCTGAGATCATGCTTTGAAGGGAGAAGAGCAAATATCACAAACATAACATCAGATTCCACCACAATATCACGAACAATCAAATCTTGAGCATACTCCAACTCATGTCTAATAGTTAAAGCTTCTGCAACGTCCACCTCTATATGTGCATATGCACACCTCTAGGCCTCTATAGGGCTACGTATAATTAATATTGTTCAATTTTAATTAAAAAATTTAGTTTAATATTCTACTAAATTAATGCTCTCATTATAACTTGAGCCTTGTTAAAATGTATCTTTGGTTGATATTTTTCATTGCACTGAATCCACTATATAATTTCCCTTAAAAAAAAAAAAATCTACTATATTATTTCTAATTTTTCACCTAAACTACCAAATTATTTTTATTTGCACCTACATATTCAAAATATTAAAATTTAACACATAAACCACTAAATTTATTTTCCGGCCAACTTTTTCACGAATTTTAATATGTGTGGCAAATAGGCATGCTCAAAAAAGGGGGAGCTGGTTCCAGGGTTTTTGTTTGAAAATCAAAATCAAACTTAACCTTAAAAGACACTGTTCGGTTCCGGAAACAAAATTTTGAGAATTGGGCTTAGCCCAAATGAAGTTGGACTAGTTAACCTTTTTTTTTTAGAATTGGGCTTAGCCCGAATGATGTTGGAGAAGTGAGTCAGTCGGACCCAGCTCAAACCCATCCATGGACCCCATAGGTTGACCAGCTCTTACTACAAAAGAAAGTCGACGCTTGCATTTATGCACGTAGCTTTCATGCCTAAATTAGTTACGCGTATTATTAATACTTGTTGTCTGCCCACGTGGAAATATATTTGCTAGTGTGTGGGCGTTGGAGGGAGGAGAGTGATATCCTCATTTAATTTTCAAAAGTTTTAGATTTTCTTTTTATTTTAGTAAATTTTATGATTATATTACTTTATTGTTATTCACTGCTTTTACCCATCGTCTAATTTTATTTTTCTCTAATTTTCATTTTTTTTTTTCTTGAAACTTGTTAAAGCCTCTAATTTTATTTTCCTAATTCTTTGACGTCATGTTTTTAACAACATAGGCCTTGAAAATCAAATCGGAGAAAGAGGCGATGACTGTATAGTGAGAGTGGTGAATCAACGAGTGAGAGAGTCAATAGTTGGGGGTGACGCCAATGATGATATGATTTTTGTTTATACTTTATTCGTGATTTTTTCTTATCTAAGATAAACCAATGATTTGGCGTCATCATTTTTTAACAACATTTCCAAGTCAATATTGGGTCGTTTCCAATAAAACTCGATAGTTATTGTTCTTGCATTTAAGTTATAATAGGTTTTTTTTTTAACTGGGTCTTTAATCTTTATAAAGTTTTCTTTAATTTTAGTTTTAACATATATATGTATATCTTTTTAGAGAGGAGCTAATAAGATTGAAAAACATCGGTTGTTCAAAAACATTTATCTCCTTAAAATGCTGACTTGTTTTGTTAGGTTTTGAAATGTAGATTCAAAATAATTGTGTTCCCCAATAGTGTGAGAATTTGTAATATTTAGGTGAACCATAAATAATTCCTCATATGTTAAATTATTTGATTGGGAGGACCATTGTTTGTAAAAATTAAATACGTCCAACTACTGAAGTAGACCTTACTTCAAATACCTTGCAGGTTTCATGTCCCTTTTACATTTTCTCTCACTTGTAAAAGAATCATACTTGCAAGATTTCTTGTCCCTTTACATTTTCCCCCTTGTAAAATAATGAAACGTGAAAGATTCCCCACTTCTTGTATAAACAATTTTGTGTTTGATCATGCTGACTCTCTCCCAACTACTTAGCACATCTCTCGATTTATAATCCGTCCGATTGAGAGATCAACAGTACACGGGAATTTCTAGTCGCTTCCTTGTAAAAAGAAAAGAATTGTGTGAAAATCGAATCTTCTTGTGCAAGAAAACAGAATTTGATTCCAATATATTTACCTAAACAAGAATCACAACAAAAGCAGTAACCCTAATTTACATCAATCCACACTGCAATATACACCACATCAATTCATTCAAATCAGATTCTAAAAAACAAAAAATCTAATCCACATTGCTCTTCCCTCTTCGTCACGATCGGCTATAACTCCTAGGAGGCGGAGACGTCGAGAACTCGAATGGAGGGGCCGGGATTCCCATTTCGCCCTTCAAGATCTTCACAACGTCCAGAATATCCGGCCTCAGCTCGGGCATTTTCTGCAAGCAAGCAAGCGCCAAATTGATGCATAGCGTCGCTTGAACCTTACAGTACTCGTCTCTCAATCGTTCATCAACGAGCTCTAGCACGTTTCCCGAGTGAGCCAAGCTCCTACACCAGCTTATCAAGTTGGCTTTCTCGAGCCTCATCGGCGAAGAAAGCACGTGCAACGGCCTCCTCCCTGAGACAATCACAAGAATTAGAACCCCCAAGCTATAAATATCGCCTTTCTCCATTAAATAACCGTAGCCCCCGTACTCTGGGGCCACGTAACACAACGTCCCTCTCATGCTCGTCGTGCTACTTAACTCTCGACTGAAAACATCGCCACTCCACATTGAAGGAGAATTCGAATAATTCTTCCTATAACCTTTTCTAAAACTAAACTCGACGTTCCGGTCATCTGCATTGTCCTTTTCGCCCCTCCTCCTAAACTCGAAGCATTTTCCTAAACCAAAATGCGGTACTTTGGAAAACCGTTTGTCTCTCCATACTTGAAGCCTACTCGACTTCTTACTCTTCTTGCTAATTTCTTCCAAATGCTCGTCTTTCCACCATTCGTGCATCTTCCTATGCTTATTCGCACGAACCCTCCATCTTTTCGAATCTTCCTTCTTAACACCACTATCAACACACTCAAGTCCAACTTCTTGCACTTGATTCTCATTCACTTCTTCACTTTTGATTGCCCCCTTCTCTTCATCCCAATCGGGATTACCCGAGGGGCAAATTTGACTCCCGATCCACTCCATAACATAATCTTTACTACACAATTCACCACTACCATCTTGCCTCCACCACCAATCTTTTCCCCATTGTTTTGCACCCGCATTTTTGTCCCTATCACCATCATCAACTTTCGAATTCAACTCCTGACTATGATCCATACTACTCAACTCATCATCATAAGGCACAAATCTATTCCATTCCCCCCCACCATTTTCGTTTTCCGACAACTCCTTCCCCTTCAAATTGCTACTACTCTTACCCTCATCATTCCCACCATTACTACTAAAGTTGAAATTCAAAGAATTGATAGCTAACCCCATCACAGTATGATAAACTTTGCAACTATTCTTAGATGAAGCAGATGCTTGCAAAGCCATTGCAAAATCCACCTCATCATTCTCATGACTCTCCACTGGAGTCCCTATCGGCGGCGTTTCCAACACCCCCGTATTCGAATTCGAAAGATCTTGACTCTTCCTCAAATCCTGACTCTTTCCAAACTCTTGACTAAACAAATCAGCCCCAAATTCACCCTCAACTTTCAATCTAGACAGCCCAAAATCAGAAAGCTTGGCCCTAAACTCAGAATCAAGCAACACATTGCTAGGTTTCACATCACCATGAATAATTGCAGGCTCACATTCAAGATGCAAGAAAGCTAATGCCTTAGCTATATCAAGAATTACACTATACCTCCTACCCCAATTCAACCCCACATCATTATTTCCAACCCCATTATTCGAATCGAAAAACAGAGACTCTTGCAAACTTCTGTTAGGCATATATTCAAACACTAGGAGCCTATTCCCTTTTTCTAAACAAAAACCCAATAAAGAAACAACAAGAGGGCAAGGCTTTACCCCACCAAGAATCTTCAATTCATTCTGAAATTCCACCTTGCATTGAAACGAATTCGAATCAAGAAGCTTCACAGCCACCAATTTCCCATCCTTCAAAATTCCCCTGAAAACAGAGCCCGAACCCCCTTTGCCTATCGAATTCGAGCTGCTGAAATTATGAGTTGCACTTTTCAGCTCCCTGTAACTGAACCTTTGAAGCTTGTTTAATGGCGACGCGCCATCAAAGGGGCTGGTTCTTGACCTCCGATTTAAAGAGTACCAGAGATAGTATACAAAATACAGAATTGCAGAGAGAATTATGAGTGAAGCGGCGATTGTGATTGCGAGGAAAATTATGCTTGTTTTGGGCCTTGGATTTGGCGAAAATGGTTGCCTTGAAGACATTTTTTTTCAAGAATTAGTTGGAATTGCGAAGAAAAAAGGGGTGGAAACTGGAAACTGTGTTTGATTCTTTTTTGGTGGTTCTTTTTCTGTTTTTCAGGGTGGTGGAGGCCAGGCCAGAAGAATGTGTATATTTTTAGTAGGTGTTAGGCTTTACTTTATAGATTGATAATCATTAAATTACTATTTACTATTGTTGTTTATAAATATTCATAGTTGATGAATTATGTGAAAATTGTCTTGAATGGTTTGATACATTTCGGTATAATATTGATATATTATTTAGTCTCGTTCGGAACAATATAATTTTGCTATAATATTATTAAAATTTTCAAATGAATATATATATAATTATCTAAATATCTTTATATATTTCAAAAAAAATATAATTTTAATTGTTCAAAAAAAATTTTATTTAAATAATTAAATGTTAATAAATGTTATTTTTATAATTTATCTTTTTAATTATTTTAAATAAAAAATATTTTTATTATTTTATAATTATTAATTTAATTTATTAGTAGGGTGCAATCTTACTAGTACAAAATACAATCATATAAAAATAAAATTATACTGACCCAACGGCAATTAATGAATTTTATAACGTTTTCAGCTCAATAATCTATATGATTTCACTCTATTTAAAAATAAGTGAGCTTTTATTGATAAAATTAAGAAATAACGTATAATTATAAGTTTGTCCTTTATTAATTAATTAATAAAAATTAATTTGAAATTATTACATGTTTTCTTAATTTAGAAGAAGACACAATTGAATTGGACGAACTCATCTATGATATTAAATT
Organism: Stenogyne calaminthoides; assembly: GCA_037126765.1. Taxonomy (NCBI): domain Eukaryota; kingdom Viridiplantae; phylum Streptophyta; class Magnoliopsida; order Lamiales; family Lamiaceae; genus Stenogyne; species Stenogyne calaminthoides. The sequence goes on along the minus strand of JBBCBC010000022.1, from coordinate 1,457,780 downwards.
TTGCTCATGAAAGTGAATACATGCTTGTTACCCATTATTTTTTTAATATCTTTTCTATACGTGAGATTTCCAACCTCTTGAGCGTATCCCCGTTAAATTGTAAAATCACTTGGTGATAAGCTAGTCTGGACTTGTATGTTATTGGATTCGAAGGGCTAAAACATCACTTATTTTAAATGAAGAGAGTATTTATTATCATTAATGTATGTTATCAAGATATTGAAAATGAGTTTTTTAATGAATATAATATCTAGTAGACCAAGTATTATGGTTGTTGAGATTCCAATTAAATTAGATATTTGGGTAGAAATTTGGAGACGAGAATTAAAGAAAAGAGGGTCCCACTATAGCTTTTGACTAAACAGAGCATTTACAGAAGGAAGAAAATTTGGAGGGAGAATTTTAAGGGGGTGGGATCATATAATGGGATACAGTGATGAACAATAATTCACAACTATCGTTTTATGAGATAATAATATAAAATTTTAAATGAAATAATTAATATTAATAAAAAAATTAGTATTATTCCTATTTAAAATTGCATAGAATTCAAACTAGTTATACGAGGGAACTGTTTTATATAAACATTGTGTCTTTAATTTTTTATTTACATTTAATAAATTCGATGTAGGCTTATAAAACACACGACGGTGAGTCCACGGAGCTTGTAGTACTTTGATGCTCAAGTTGGCAATACATAACATAAATTATGAAGTGTATATAAAATAAAATAATATGATGCTACGTAAGAGTTGTTAAAAACTTAAAATAATATTGTTAATTGGTAAATAAGATAAATTTCATCTCTCAGTTTCATAAGAATATACTCCATTTCAACGAGTTAAAGGTATGTATCTTAATGTCATTAAACTATATATATGATGATATATCTTCTGGCATGGAATGTTATTCAATTCATAATTTGAGTCGAATAGATTTTTTAATTATTCATAATTTGAAAATCGATTATCTAATTATATCATCATGATGCTAATAGTGAGCAGCTCAAATGAAAGTAAGGAATAATTATTATTAGGTACAAAATTTTGAAAAAAATTACTAATAGGTATAATTGCATAAAAAGTTTACTATCAAGTACAGAATAATTGCATATATGAAATCGGAAGTTGCACCGACTGTGCGATTGGACCTGCTTATGTGTAATTTTTTTGTACCTAGTAGTAAGAGAGGGTGCTTCAATTGTAGTTATCAGTCACTTCCCCATGAAGTAAGTCTTTTAACTTGTAAATTTTTCGAAAGAAAAGCGAAACGTCTTTTCACTATAAATATTAATGTTTAAAAATATTATAATTGTTTTAAAAAAAAAAAATTATATACTCCCCTTGTTTAAAACTTAAAGGCAGACAATGTTAATGTATATAGTGTTGATGCAAAAGAGAGCTTTTTCGAAATGTTGGTCGGAGAAAATTTTTGATGGAGCATCTTTTATTTTGCCTCTTGGACGTGTTTTGAAACACTTAAAACAACTTTCAGAAGCACTTATTTTCAAAGTTCTTTCTCACAGTTTTTAAAAATAAATACTTCTGAAAGCTGTTTTAAGTGTTTCAAAACACGCCCTTCATTATTAATATGTTAGCAAAAAAGCAGCCAAAATGAAATTTTAATAAAGCTGTGATTCACCATTCCACTGCATAAATTGAAGAATAAAAGGGGGGCTAATCATTGAGGGAAAGTTAAAGTAAGGTGTGTAAGAAATTCGGATAAGGGAGTGGGTATGGAGGCTCTGATACCATGTAAGAATTTTATCTCATTTAGAAGCTTAAAATTGTAGAAAGATGAAAAATTAATTCATTTGTATATAGTTTCCTAATAGGGTGTTCTATATATATCTATATATATATAAATTTATTTAATTTGTATTTTTTTAAATAGTTAACAATTTCAAAATATAACTTTCATCATTTTTGCATTCTTCCTTATAATTTGGGTTAATGGAGAATGATATTTACAATTTGGATGATTGAAAATGATATTTCACTTAAAGTTTTACCATACCAATAATATAGAATATAATTACGTAATGTCATGGATCCATTGAAATAGTTTTATACTTTAGAATAATTAATTGAATGATGTAATTTTATAGCTTTTATTTACAGTAAAACCTCATTAAATTAATACTCGATAAATTATAACCTCGTTAAAACTAATAATTTGTCCGGTCCCAAGTTGGGACCAGTACAAATTTGGGACCCAATCAATAAAATTATAAGATAATAATTTTTTTGAGATCTCAGTGTATATATATTGGTCCCGACGAAACTATAAATTAATAATTATTAAAAATAATCCATATACATATATATGATGCACTTGAATATTCTTAAGACAACTTAGTAAAATAAGAATCTAATGTAACTTATTTTTTCTTGAACTTCAAATTTATGTTGATCTCATCTTTAAATCTTCTTACTGCACCCAATAGTTGTGACATTGTCTTCTCGTACTGCAACAAAAAGTTATGAAGAGTTGTTGATGCTTGCAATGCTTCTTTTAGAGTGACCGGTTCTAAAGCTATTGAATCATCATCTGCTTCATCATCTTCCGGATTATGAATGACATCGGTCACTATCTCATTATGAATTTTCATCAATAACTATGCATGTATACTTAAAGTTATTCAAATAATTTAAAATGTTAAATGTCAACTGTGCATATACGTTAAAACCTCTTTAAATTAATAAATTATTAATTTATTGATATAATAATATCTCTATAAATTAATAAAATCCTACTGTCCCAAAGTTATTAATTTATAGTGGTTTTACCGTAAATGGTGAAACATCTCTGAACATTAGATGCACTCACCTTTAGATAAAATGTTTTCTTATCAAGAGGCTCACATGTGACATGAAGATAGGTGAAATAGAATCTTCAACATTATTCATTACATAATCAAGTATTAACATCTAAGTACTATATAAGCAGAATATTTTTATAATTATTAGGGGGAAAATAAAATTATCCCTATGGTTGCTCTGACTCTGTGAATATGTATCGTTATTGTTTTCGAAAGAATTTCATCATTTAAAAAATTTAAGTTATAAAAAGGTATGAAATTAATTTATTTATTTAATTTTTCAACACTCTCCCTCATTTGTGGACGAATTCTCGTACTCACTATTGGGAGAAGGCCCATCGAGTAAATAATTTAATATGGGTGAAGTTGCTTTCAACGAGAATCGAACTTAAAACGTGGGCATGAGCCCGAAGGCTATGATATCATAAAAGAATTACATATCATCTAAAAGTTCGAACTTATAAAGAGATGTGGAATTAATTCGTTAATTTAATTTTTCTAATATTTATAGTTAAATAAATAGCATGCATACTCTTTTATAATTTAAGGAAGAATAAAAAAAATATTTATGAATTAGAGGAAGGCATTGGCTTGATTATTTTAGTATATTACAATTACAATTAAATCGCCCCAATATATATATATATATACCTTCTTGTTAAGTAGGACAACTACAAGAAAGTAACTTTCTTTATGAACTACTTATAAAGAAAAAAAAGGCAATATTTTAAGATTTGGGATCCAAGGTTTTACCCAAACTGGTCTTAATGCATCAAACAAAATGATTGCAAATCACTTGCTATTTGTGGTGCTGTAGCTGATTACGTGCTTAATTTATGTGGATATCCATTTTAATTCACCCATGTCTCGATGTTAACACTCTCTTGCGACACATCAAAATTTTGTCAAACATTTTATTTATTTTTAAAGATGGGTAAGAATCAACAAATAAATGAGCAAGTAAATGAAATATATTGAAGGAGAATCAAAACTCTATTAGACTGAAAAAATAAATAGTGGAGTCAGCTAGGGCTAGCGCTTATTGACATTAATAAATTATTTTTGATATAAATATTAAATTTTTAAATAAGATTAAATTACTCTTTTAGAGAACTATGAAATGTTTCATTTTTTATAAAATCAAAAAAGGCCCATTTTTCACCATCTGCAGAAAAAGGTGTTATAGGATTCCAAAATAGTTGGGCCTTTATCACTTAATTCTCTACTTTTGTTTCCATGATAAATCACTATCGGTTAAATATTTTTAACTTGGGAAATTCCTAAGAAAAGCCAAAGAGCATGTTCTTGGGAGTCGCGGCTTACGAAAACATTATACTCGCTATGTCCCGATGTATTTGTCCCACTTTTTTTGATTGAATTATTTAATGGACAATATTAAAATAATAGATAGTGGGTTTTTATAGTATTTAATGAATGAAAAGTTAAGGTATTTGGGGTAGTTGAAATGAAAAGTGAAGGGGATAATATTAAAATAATAGTTAGTGGAGTGTTACTTTTTTCTATTATGAACTGAGATAATTATAGTAGAATGTCGTGGGACAAATACAATAAGACGAAGGGAATAGTATGTATGTACATTATTAAGGGCTTGTTTGGTGGTGGAGACTCCCACAATTAGAGGTGAACATTATTCGGTAAAAACAGAAAAGTCGAGCCGAACTGAATCCTAATATAAATTCGGTTCTGTTTCGATTTAGATTTAGATTTAGATTTTCAATTTTAAATTTTAAATTTTTTTATTTTCAATTTCAGTTTTTAAGGTAAAATTATCGAAAAATAAAAAATTAAACTGAAATACTAATACATTCTATATATAATCTTATCTCAAGTTCATTTATTTATTTTCTAACCGAAATAATACACTATGTATACACAATATATGATAATTGTTCAATGGGGGAGTGACTCTAAGGTACAAAGTCACTCTCCAAGTGACTCTAAGGTACAAAGTAACTTTATTTTGACTCTAAGGTACAAAAATATGGTTAAAAAGTCTAAGTTACCCTTCTGTCCGTTTTATGCACTTTTGTCACGTTTTCTGCACTTCTGACGCATTTTGGAGTGCAATTTTTTTAATTTTTTTGCACTATTAGGCCAATTTTGGAGTGTAGTTTTTTTAATTTTCTGCACTTTCGTCTTTTTTATTCCACTTTTTATTAGTTGCAATTTTTTATATAATTTAATTTAAATTTCATATTTTATAAAATTTGTATTTTGAATCTGCACTTTCCCAAAATAATATGTACTTTACCAAAACGTGTACTTGGTCAAAATAAAAAAATATAATTATGAATAGATACAAAAATGAGATAAGGGATAGTTTTGGTACAAATTGTATCTTAGAGTCACTTTAAAGATACTTTGTACCTTAGAGTCTTTTTGTTAGAAACTTTGTAGTGGAGAGTCATTAATTCCTGTTCAATTGTGTAGTAGAGTAATACTATTGGACCTTGTGCTATCTAATTTTTGAATTATTGTTATAAAAAAATAACATATGCCTTTAAAAGCAAACTCTAGGGTGAAAAAAGTTTCATGTTATGAAATTGGTTTTTTAATTCACAGACATGTGAACTTATTCAGTGTATAATACGGATCAAGTTTAATAGGTTAGAATAGTGTGTTGAAATGTGTGAAATGAGTCAAATAGTCCAATTTTATACTATGAAACTTATTTATGGGAGACCAACTCGCCTTTAAAAATGGTTTCATTTAAAATAATTTCGGATTTTTTTATTTTTTTTATCAAAATCGAACTGAAAAATTTGATTCGGTTAAGATCGATTTTGTAGCCAAACGGTTCGATTTCGATTTATTATGGTAAATATTTTGGTTATTTCTGTTCGGTTCAGTAACCGAATAACCGAATGCTCACCTTTGCCCAAAATAAGTTTTATCTTTTAATTTTGGGTGTTACACAGTAAGTTTTTCTACCATTTTGGAAAAGAGGTGTTCACACTCCATCAAATAATTATCCTACCATTCATTTTATTTACATCAATTGTCATCCTTTTTATGCTTCATTATCCCTACACGTCAATATACTACATATCAATGTCTTATATGCATCAGGTACACTGTACATCTCAAATATTTTTTTAAACATGCAACTTGTTTAACTAAAATATGCAATTTGTTTATACTAAAATATATTATTTTTATTGGTGCAAATTGCATATTTTAGTACAACAAATTGCATGTTTAAAAAATACACCGATAGAGATATTATCTAAAAGTGTGTTTTGATACTCTAAAATAGCTTTCAGAATAATTTATTTTCGAAGTTATCGCTCGTAACTATTGAAAAAAAATATATCTAAAAATTATTTTGTAGAATTTCAAAACACACCTTTAGAGCATAATTTATTTAATCACTTGTGATGTTTCTACAAAACTGATTAATTATGCTTGAAATATGAAGTTTGCGTTTTGTTTGTTTTATAGGCAAAATATGATTATTATAAATGGGCCAGTTCATAGAAAAATAGCCGCAGCCCACAAAACGTCCTGGAACTCCACTTCCTTGTGGGCCTGTGGCCCATTTCAGTAAAATTATGGGCTACGCTCTTATTAATGCTTTTAGGTGTGATAATTTGATTGATGAATTTTATTCTGCTTTGAATATTTTTTTTCTATTAATTTGTATGGAAGCATGTTTACTACAAATAACAGTTCCATATACATGTGTTTATCATGCCAAATTAGCATTTGAGAATGGATATAGTATCTGTTTGCAAACCTTCTAAATAGAGAGAAACACTTATTTTTTTTAAAAAAAATGTTGAGTCTAACAACTTAAAAAATAAGTGCTTCTCCACAGTTTTTTAGAGTTTCAAACAGCCACTTAGACATAGACTAGTAGAATACCATTAACCAATACTAAATGATTAAATGAGATTTATCTCTTTACAGTTTACATCTATTAGATTTTCTACAAAAAAAGAAATCAGTAAACAAGAATTTTGTTTTGAATAAAAAATTATTTCAATGCTAAACCCAGTTATCTCTAATGAACAGTCCAGCTGTTAAACCCCAAGGCCTTCCTAGTAAACTTGAATTGGTTTTAGGGTTCGGTTATTAACACCCCCATAATTGGGAGATACACCCTCCTATTAGTTCACCCATCAATTTTTTAAAATATTAGTAAATACATACTCATTGAACTGTCAAAATTACCCTTGTTAAATTTAATCTCCATGTTCTCCCTAAAAAAATATTTCGAAGATTTAATTTGAATTTAATACACAATTTCACAAATATTGTGTTGAAAAATTTAACGTAATTTCGGAACATAGTTTTTGAAAATTTTTGAACAAATTTTCCTTTTCAAAACCTTCAAAAATTCAACATCTTCTTTTCGAAATGTTTTAATGATTTCAAAAAACCAGGTCTGAAATACGTAAGTCGTGAATGTTAAAAAAAACGCGGGAATGACAATCATACACTTTCCATCCTACTTTTAGGGCAAAAATACAACAATTAGTACAAAATGTAATAATATTTAACAAATAACAACATAAAAGTTTTCAACATTCAACCCTTAACACTTCATAAATTTTTCAACATTCAACATAAAAAGAAAAGAAAATAGAGAACAGTGAGATTCACTTAAAAATGTATTCCGAGACCCATTAATTTTCGTCATAGTTGATAAACAAGTAAACAACACACTCTATAATTCTTTTACCCCTAATCGTCAATTTTGAAACTAGAAACTTGGAGAAGTTCTTTCCTATTTTATTGTAGAGATACCATGTGCCCTTTCAAATACCATCAAGTGGGTGTATTTAGTATCAATTTTTTTAGTTTTTAAAATATAAGGACAGATAAGTCATTTTATAATTACATTAAAATTAAAGAAAAATAGAGGTGATGTATCTCCCAATTATGGGGGTGTGAATAACCGGGCCCTTGGTTTTATCTGGACCAGTTTGTTAATGAAATCACACAAGAATCAGAACAGCCTAATTTCTCAGTCCCTATTAATAAGGCCCAACTATTGAAAGTTTGACATACTATAATAGTATATTTAATTTATTTTAAATATATATTTTTTATTTTTTTCAATTGAAAGTGATTTTCATTTGAATTGAAGAAACTCTACAAAACAACTTCTAAAATCATTTTTCTTTAAAAGCGGTGAGAAATAACTTTAAAAATAAGTAATTTTGGAATAGAAGCACAATTTTTCATGTACAACTTATCAATAGTATGAGAGTGATACAATTACACTTATAAAGTGATATCATTATTCATATAAACTAATGTTAATAGCATTTAATGATGTGATATTAGTTTATAGAGTAATGATATCAATTTATAAATATTATGGTACTAATTTTGCCAAATAATCATATCCAACATATATTTTTAATTTTTCATCAATTTTAGCATATATTTTTTTCTCTATCCAAATGTAATAAATATTTTCACTTAATACTTAAAAATACCCAGAATCACCAATTTCGGAAAGGTTCGTCTAATGTAATTGTTTGTAGTTAATTTGTGTTGCTGATGTGTAAATATTAAAATAAAAAATAAAAATTATTACCACCAAAAATTAGAAAATAATAGTGACCCGAGACGTTTTTATATCCCTCATTTTTTAATCCTAGATGGTGTTATATAGATTTTTTTAATATTTATGCGTCAACAAAACAGGTGGATTCCGACGACCATAATTGGGGGTGTTTTAAATATTAATAAAAAGTATGTACTAAATTAAGAGAGAGAAAATATGCACTAAAAAAAATCAAAAGAACGTGTAAAATTTAATTATTTGGCTTATTAATTTATAGACAAAAACTTGTATAGACCTGGTTCATGCTATGAACCCGGGTCAAACTTGAGCCATACACTACAAATAGGTCAAGTATATTCTCTTCAACAAAAGCGACTCATCAAACGTAAAAAACACCGGCGAGCGCACTTGGAATGGCGATGAACGTTCAACATACGCACCACTGTACGCCGCCTCCGTTTATTCAGTCCCTTACGAGAGAGCTCGTGTTTTCCATTCACCTTTTCGATGCAGAGCGAGTCCGACACATCGTTGGTAGTAGATGAGAACCATGTTGATGGATCTGATGCGAAGAGAGGGCTGGATCTCGATCTTAACCATGCCCTAACCCGTTCAAGCTTGAATCTGTTATGATAAAACTATCACTGTTACTCAGAAAAACTATCACTGTTACTCGGAAAAACTTTCACTGTTACTCAGAAAAACTCTCACTGTTACTCAGAAAAACTATCACTGTCACTTATGCTTATATTAAGTATCACCGTTACACATATAAACTATCACTGTTATGTATTAAAACTCTCACTATAATGCTATTAAAATTATCAATAGTATTAAAAAAAGTATCACCAATATACACAAAAACTATCACTATAACTCAGATAAACTATCACTGTGTTACTTAGAAAAACTATCACTGGCACTTATGTTATATTAAGTATTACGGTTACACACATAAACTATCACTACTATAAATAAAAAGTATTATTGTTACACAAAAAAACTATCATTGTCACTAGTGAGATATGAGTGCGTGTTCCGGCAGCTGGCGGCGGCGCGAGAGTGGAGAGCAACGGGCGGAGAGCGGCGGACGAAGAGCGGAGAGCAGCGCGACAACGTGAAATGAGATGGTGCATGAGAGCATACGTAAAGGGATTGAGGGGAAATTCGGGTCAACCCATCCTACATAATAGATCATATTAAATTAGAGTTCATAGTGTGAACCTAATTCACAATAGTATTACTCTAATTTATAAGTGTAATAAAATAAATTTTATATTATGAAACTTGTTCACAGGAACCCGCTCGTGCCCTAAATAATGTTATTTATCGAATTTACACATGTTACAAATCATTCTATAAAAAAAAGGTTTGAAATAAAAATAGGATACTCGGATCCAAATCACCCGACCCAAATCAAGCAGATTTGGAAAGCCCTAGGCCCGAATAAACTCCTTAAACCCCAATTGAGAATTACAACCAAATTCTCCACACTGAATCTACGTCAAAATTAATGGGGATTGTACCATGTTTAGGAGTAATCTCACCATTTCCGTTTTACTACTATCTTTGGAATAATCCGCAATCATGGGTAAATCTGTGTGGGCGAGGCCGCGATCCTTGCAAAATCATGGCGTTGGTGTCGCATTTTCTAAAGATTCTTCAGTTCATATCCTTATTCTCCGTTTCAACGCTTTATTGGCCGCCGCCTTTCTACTTCTGGTTGCTCTTCTTTTCTGGCCAGTTTCTTAATTTCAGGTTTGAATCCCACTTCTATTGCTTTACTTTTTATGGGTTTCTGAAAATATGGATGTGTAATGTGATTGATGATCTTTCTTGCATTTTGTTTGTTTATCAGGTGAAAAGTTTTGATTTTTTTTTTTTTATAATTTGGTGCCTTGTTCTTGGTATTGAGGATGTTTTTGATGTTTGATTTGAGATTGGGAGCTATGAAATTAGGTGATTTTGTCGTATGAGTTGGTTTTTATTTTCAAGATTTGCAAGTTCGCAATGAATTATGAAAGTGATTAAGGTAGTGTTTTCGAAATCTATTTCAACACTAGAATCACTTCTATCTTGAAAAAGTTGTGTCTTCCCAACTTAAGAAATAAGTGATTCTCAGTGTTTGATGTTTGGAAACTAGATTCAAATAGTGAGAAACACTTATTTTTAAAGTTGGTAAGACCCAACTTCTTAAAAAAAAGTGCTTATACTATTCCAATAAGGGTTGAAAACAGCCCTTAAGAAACAACAATTCTTCCTTAGAAAAAGACAAATAAAATGAGACAGAGTAATTGATTTTGAATAGTAAAGGTAAATTATAGTTCACTGTGTATTTACTCTTTATATTTTTTATCGGGCAAATGGTGACTCGAACCCATAACCTCCCATCATAGGTAGTAGTGCTCTAACCACTTGAGAAGTTCACTGTGTATTTACTATCCACGATTTTCAGTGAACTACCATGTAGGATGTTTATTTTTGGTAGATGTATAGTAATGATGTGCTTGTTTTGCCTTAATAATGATATTTGACAACCACACATAGAACTTGTTCACAAGACATTTGGTTCTCCAGAAAGCTAGGAGGGTGTGAATGATTTTCATATTATTGGTGAAAATTTGTACACTTTATATAAGCTTGTTGACAATAGAGTTTGATATTCAAGTAGATTTAACATAACCAAAACGCAGAATTAAATTGATTTAGTAAGAGAGTTTTATGTGTGTTGTATTTAAGGATGAAGGAAGGAGATAGTAAGGAACTCGATTTAAGTGTCATCTTCGTCTTCCTTTTATAATTGCATAACCGATACTTCAAAGTTACTTGATGCTATCATCCTTTGTCGCTTTAGTCCATTATAGACTACTTATGTTTAGTTCATCTTGCTGCTGCTATAATAATAATAATACAGAACGTGGAACATGCATATTTAAGTTCATAAAATTATCCAAAGATGATAACCGAAGCTCATTTACAATGGATGATAGGGTTTATCAGCTGCTGGGAGAATCGGGAACTTACTATGGGGTCCGTTTTGGAAAGAACATTCCGTGGGTGACTGAGTTTCCGTTTGGAGTAATCAGCGATCCTCAGTACGTTGGAAGCATCATGAGCCTCGTTGCTTGTCTTCCTTGGGTTCCACTGTTGTACATCGTGCTCTGGGTTTTAGGTTACGTATTTATGATCAAAGTTGAATCGAAGGAAGATCCGTCGACTCGCGCAAACCCACTCTCCTGATTTTAGATGTATTTCAATACCTTACTCATCTATGTTATGTATGCTTCATCCAATTTTGCTCTCCTTGATAAGATTGATCGTTTTGAATCTAATTCTAATCTCTATTGTTGTTTCTTTGTTAAAGTATATTTCTCTTTGAAATTGAAAAGAAACTCAAGGGACATAAATGGATTACTCCCTCCGTCCCTGTATAAGTTTCCCCTTTCTTTTGGATGTTTTAATTAAGGAATAATAATAAAATAATAAAAATAAAGGGAAGTTTTGGGTATTGGAAGAGAGGAAAAAATAGGTGTAGTAATGAGTGGAGTAGTGAGTGACATTTTTTATAATATTGTGTAAAAATGTAATGACAAAAATTATGGGTAGCGGAGTTGGTGCGCCTTGCAACTCAAATGTATATATAAATAATATTACTTGTTTTATTAAAATATATTAGTTTGTTAGTATTAATTGTGTTAATTGAAAAATATTAGTTGTGTAAAGTTGTATTTTACAATTGGTGTGGAAGAGTGTTTCTCTAAATGTGGGGGATCCATTGATGTGGATTGGTTTTTTTTTTTTTTTTGGAGGATGTGGATTGGATTTTGAAAGTGTGAATTTTGTGGAATTCGTATAATTTATGATATATTTCTAATCTATATCATAACTAGCTAGCAATATAAATTTTCACGAAATTTATTTATGGTATGAAAGTGATAATATTATATTTATAAATTGATATCATTATTTTAATAAATTATTATTAATAGCGTTTATATTATTAATTGTAATAATATGTATTAAAAGTAATTTATTCACTTGATGGGTGTGGGTGAAATGTAATGCCAAATAAAAACAGTAATAAAAATGCTTTAACATTTGATTGATGAACTTTTATGGATAATTTATGCTTGACAAAGTCTAGTATAAAAAAATTTATACATAATTTTTTTTTAATTTACAACCAAATTTTGTAATTGGTGAAGGTAAAACAAAATTGAGTGGTTCATGATTCACTCGGCCCAAGTGGTTCATGGTTCCCCGACCCGAATAGGTCATAATTTAGGGTTAATTATTTAGTATTTAAGGTGTAGATGTTTAATTTATGACAATTTTATAGATTTTCATGCATGAAAATTTTCACATTAGACCTACTATTTATGCTTTACATTAATTAATGAATACTTTTATGCGATCTTAATAATTTAATTCGCAGAATGTTTACTAGTATTATTTTATAGAGTGGGTCTCCTATACACTAAGTGCACCGTGCACTCAGGTATATGGGTGACCCATTAAGAAAATGAGATATTGTCATTAGTGAAAATGAGGATCCACAATAAAAAAATAGACATGATTAAAATGAGTGCACGGATCTAGAATCTGTGCACCAAGTGGATACGAGACTTTGTCTATTTTATAATGTAGTTTGATGTACATTGATAAGAAAATTACATAAAAAGATACCTACTCTTTGTGGATAATTTATGAGCTTAATGTTAATGCCTTTTAATATAAGCTAGTATTATCTTTGTCTGAGGTGGATACATTTAATATTTTCATATGAAAGATACCTACTCTGCAATCAAAGAAATTAAATTTCAAGTTATAGTAGTTTTACAAACTATAATTTCTTGGATACCAAAAAAGTAGAAAACAATTTATGTACATGTAGAACAGTAAAAGATTGATTATAGTAAACTATGAAACTAAATAAAAATAAAAATTGATATGTTGTGAAATTTGTTCATAGTACCTTTTTGTAATATAACTCACATCCATCAATTATCATTACTATACATCTACTGTAATATAAGTTACATTTTTCAATATTATGAATAATATCATTTTTAGTAAAAAATTACACATTTCAGTTATCACAATTAATATCCTTTAATAATATAAATCACACTTTTTAACTAATTTTATAAATTCTTGTGTGAAACTTGGTCACCCTATACTTTGGAAAAAAAAACACTTTACATGAATGTAACTCACATAAGAGATTTTTTTTTTTAATTGAATCGTAATTAAGTTATGAAGACTAATTTCAACTTTAAACGACTAAAGATTTAAGTTGCTGAGTTTTTGGGACTTCAGTCCATTAACTCTTATCATTTCTTTATATTTTATGTTTATCTTGTATTTTTTTTACATTTAATAAATACTACTCCCGTCCCATTTTTTAAGAGAAACTGACTGTTCATAAGAATTTATTGAAATAGTGATAAAGTGATAAAGTAGAAGGAATTGTTTATTAAATTTTATGTGATAAAATGATAAAGTACAAATAGTAGTTTATTAAATTTTATGTGATAAAGTGATGGGTAATTGGGAGTAGAAAGAGTTGTTTAATATTATTTAATGTGATAAAGTGATAAAGTAGAAAAAAGTTGTTTATTAGTATATTAGAAAGTTTCTCTTAAAGATTGAGACAAAAAAATGATAAGTTTCTCTTAAAGAATTGGATGGATGGAGTATCACATATTACTTACAACTGAAGAACAATTATATATAACTATACTAAATTCAAGTTTTAAATTTATAATATTGGCTAAATTTTGTATGCACTCATTGTACCATGCACTTATAGTGCATTTTAGAACCATATAACTTGTTACACGAAAAGATACAAATTGCTTGCACTGAATCGTGCAACTATTAATATGGAAAAATAGTAGCACGGTTCAGTAAAAACAAATTGCATATTTCAGTATAATAAGTTGCATGATTCTAAAATGCATTATAAGTGAATGATGCACTTGGATGCACTATAAATTCATACTCCCTCCGTCCCATGAGGACTTGAACACTGAAAATGACACGCAAACCAAGTAAAGTGAGTTTTAGTGGAATAAAATAAAGGTATTGTGAGTATATTAATATTATGTTTATTTCCTTTTTGAGAATGCTCAAGTAATGTTGGGACGTCCAAATAAGACAAATATTCTTGTAATCGCGGGACGGAGGAAGTAATTATTAATCAAAATTTGTTTAGTTGATCCATAAAATTCATTAATTAATAAAAAATAAAAAGTGGGTACAGATTAATGGCAAAGTATAGTGTGAACAAGTTTCACGGTGAAACTGGTTAAAGAGTGTTACTTATATTACTAAAGAGAGTGATTTTTTACTGTAAAGGGTGTGACTTTTTGCTATAAAGAGTATTACTTATAAAAGTGATGGGTGTGACTTATATTATAGCAAAGAGTGTCGTAGTGATAACTGAAGGGTGTGACTTATATTACTAAAGAGTATGTCTGTAAAAAAAAAATTTAATTTCACGGTGAACGAGTTTCACAACATACCAACTCCAGATTAATAAGTGTGTAATAACATATTATAATATTAACTAATAGTATTAAATAGTGTCTCATATATCTAACCATATGCAGCATTTAGTCGTACCAATATTTTACTTATAATATAAGCAATTAATAAAAGTCATAATAAGAGAAAAAAGGGAAAAAAATGAAAAGAAAAGAAAAAGGAAAAAGAGAACTCACAGGTTGCCTTCTTGATATGGCAAGCATTTAATGGCTAGTTTTCTGCTCGCTTCTTCGCACACAAATGCACCCACCCCAACCCACCTGAATTTTCTCTCTCTAGAAACTTCTATAATTCGCCGCCGTTGATCAACCGTCGCCGCCGATTTCCCCTCCTGCAGCCACTCCGGACGCCGCCACTCGCCGTCACACTCCCGACTTGCGAAAATGTCCACTCGTTTCTCTCTCTAGGGTGCTAATTTTCTACTCTTGTAACCACCACACAACAATGCGCTTTCGTAACCTCACTCGAAAAGCCCTAATTTGCTATACGAAGCGCTAATTCGGAAAAAAATCTACTTATGCACTGTAGTTTATAAACCCTAACTCGGGTAGCCGATTATGTCTGAACCGCCGATGGTGAAATCGATGAATTTCAGCGAAGCAGAGGCTCGGCCGGTGCTTGGACCAGCTGGAAACAAAGCCAGATCTGTCGAATTGAGAAAGCCGGCTCTCAAGCCGAAGAGTGACAAGACGCAAAAGCCGCCGACTACGGACAACTCAAAGGGGGATAAATCTCCGGTGGCATTGCATTCGCCGGAAACGAAGGCGGTGAAAGTCCGGTCGCCTGTGGGGCTCAGGAAGAGTTCGAGCAGTGCACGTTCGATTCTGAGGCAGCGGCATCAGAACTTGTCTCTGAATGCTTCGTGTTCTTCTGATGCTTCGACGGAGTCTTCGCATAGCAGGGCGTCAACAGGGAGGATTATGCGGCGGGCGGCTTTGACTACGCCACCTTCAAAGAGGAAGCAGCAATTCAGCTTAAAAGGAGAGAGAATTGAGATGGCGGAGGGAAATGGGAGTGAGTGTGATGTGGCAGTGTTGGATGGTTCTCTGGTTAAGAAAAGGTGTGCTTGGGTGACTTCAAATACTGGTATGATTCAGCACCTGCTTCATGACGTAGTATGGATAAATCCATCATTTATTGTCTGTTTTTTTTTTTTTTTTTATATATATTTTCAATGTGCGTATTTGGATGCATATATAGTTGACACGAAATGCATCCCATGTGTTTGGTTCACTACATTGGATAGTGCAAAATTTATTGATGCTCTTATGTATGAATTGGGTATGGAATTTCCGTTTTTCCTGGTTTATTGTTGACCATGTTTCATAATCTGTTTGTCTTTGATGCTCTAGGTGATAATTTCTTTAAGATGAATGACAACGATGTACCCTAGAATCTAGATAAAAACAAGTGTACCTTTACAGGTGATTTGCTTTGCTTCAATTGCAAAATGATAACCGGTATGGATATTACTAAAATCAGTTAAGGACAACATTGATTTATATGAAATGAGGATACAATTTTTTATTAGATTGGATTGGAATTCAGATTTCCAAGTTGATTACTTTTTCAAGAGTTTCATATTTATAGGGTTTTCCCAGTTATTGCTTTAAAGCAGCCAATTCAAATTGTAATCATTCATATGCATGTCTGTTTTGCTTACCCTGATCTAATCTATGGGTTTTCAGTCATGAATCCACTTATGATGGTGATTAGCATTTGGTTGGTGGTATATCTGCAAAAGCATATGTAGTGAGCACAGTTGTAATTGTACATCTTTCTTCATTCGGCCAATTAATTAATCTATGTGGCATATGGCCCTCTTTCATATCACTCGGAATTTTTATGCTTTCAAATAATCAATTTGACTAAAATGCTCCTACTACAGTACAGTACCATTAGCAGTGATGTAAAACTCCCGCCTAGGCGGCGTCTAGGCGCTAGGCGGTCGTCGGCCGACCCGATTTTGTCTAGGCGCCGCCTAGGCGATCGAGTCGGGAGCTAGACGGCTAAGTCGGGAGCTAGGTGTCCAACACTAAGGTATTATTTGATAATGAGAGACTTTGTTCTTAGAATAAATTGATGATGAGACAAAAATTGATAATTTTCACTACACTAAAATTCCAAAACACAATTTTGTTTAGTTTTTTTTTGATGTTAAATTAATTTTCTTGTACCCTATAATGGATAATATATATAAGAAAATGTGTTTCAATTGTTATTTAGATTTAAGTTGTTGTATAATGAATTTGTTAATTAATTTTGAATGTAATTTTATTATAATATATCGATAAGTAGTAAATAAAACTCATTTAGATGAAAAAAATAAAAGAAAACCGAACCGACTAGTCCCCGACTAGTCACCGCCTAGGCGCTAGGCGGTCCATATCCGCCCGACTACCGATTTTCGACTTCTGCACCCTTGACCATTAGTAGCTCTAGTACTGTATGAAGAGTGCCAAGATAAACTATTTAGACTGAGAAGGGTGCTGTCGGGGTGTGTGCGTGGGGGTGGGGGGTTGTTCAGCTACAGCCATCTTTTCTTGCATTTTACTTTCCAAGTAAATCCTGTGCATATCATATAAATGGATTAAGATAATTTCTTCTTGGAAATGTAACTTTTCTAGGCTTTCAATGTGTATGATGGTATCACTTATTTCTTTTAGTGTACAAACACATACTTATTGTCTAGGTGGCTGTGACACCACCATGCACATAGTATATATGAATGTTACGTGTTGTTGGGGGGGGGGGGGGGGGCTCGTGATTGTCCATCTTGTGATAAAAAACTTCTCTTATAGCTTGAAAAAGATGGGATAAGAAAAAAAAAGCCATATAGTTGCAGTGTCCGTGGAAAATTATGTATATATACATAGCTAGAGGAGGATTCTGGCATTTTCACAATAAAGAATGAGGAAGCCAATAGTTTTCTGATTAAATCTTATTCCTTTGGTAAAATTCTCTCAATCTAAAATATTCGTCGACTTTGATTCAATATAAGTCACTGTACAATCAACCTTGGTTTGTAATTGTAATACAGTACATCAGGCTCTTTGTTCTCTGGTTCCGAATATTTGTCTAAAATACAATTATTTTCTTCTTATGTTCTGACATTTTTGAATTTTGTCATTCCTTGTGCTGATTGGTGTTCTTTTCCAAAAGATTCACTATATGCTGCTTTTCATGACGAAGAATGGGGCCTTCCTGTGCACAATGACAAGTATGTATACTCTCCAGCTTGGTTTGTATGCTGTTTTTTTTAGACTTTAAATTAGAAGGCAGCTACATTCTGGTTTTCTTTTTCATTTTTTCATCCGACACTTTGCAGGAAGCTCTTTGAACTGCTTAGCTTTTCCACTGCATTGGCTGAACTAGCATGGCCTGCTATTCTTAGCAAAAGGCCTGTATTCAGGTAAAATAACTCTTGCTTTGGTTATTAATAGAACATTAATTATCATAAAAATAATACTGCTCGTGCAAGGTCTATTAAGGTTGCTTACTTATTGTGCAAATTTGGACAGAGATGTTTTCCTGGACTTTGATCCAATAGCTGTGTCTAAATTGAATGACAAGAAAATAGCAACACCTGGGAGTCCTGCAAGCTCTCTTTTGTCTGAAGTAAAGCTCCGAGCAATTATTGAAAATGCATGTCAAATTTGTAAGGTATGCACTGAGATAACCAACTTTTGTATCTCTTGTAGTTTGACAAAAACTCTGATTGCATTCATTTGATTCATAATATTTACTGATATACTGTTTATTGCTATTTATTTCTCTCGTTGCTAGTTACAAGTGAATGCATATATGGCTGAAGTAGCATTAGAGTAATAGTCAATAAGAATGCAACGGTCAAGCTAACATCAATTTTTCTGTTTGATTTGAGTTCATTGTTTTGGAAACTGAATGAAACTTTTCAATATATTGTAGATGTAAATCTTGTCAATTGAAAATGCTAAAAAACAGTGGATGGAACATTTATATCTCTTATTCTTAAAAGAAACAAACCATGGAAGTGAAGTTTGATCCGGAATAGAAAAATGGAATATAGGAAAGATGGACGAAGAATTTAGATATTCACATAATTTATTCATAAAGTATGTGTAGGGCTGAAAATCAAACGAAATTACTTGATACTCAACTTGAGACCGGTTGATAAAAGCTTGTTTGAACACTTTTTGATAACTAGTATATAACAAACAGATTTTGACATACTTTTGTGTTTGCTAAGTTTCAAACCTTAGTCTGAGCTCAAAAAGTCGACAAGCAAAGAAGGACAAAATAAGTGTAAAGAAACCAAATTACTCAAGGTGGACTCAATTAAACATTCATTGGGTATCAAAGAAGCTGAACCACAATTTCTAAAGCTCAATAAATATTCATACAAACTTGAACAAAAGTGTATTCAGCTCGACTAAAGACTCATTTACAATAAATGTGTGGAGTAAATCTCTTGTAGTCCTGTAGTACGGTGCAACTGTACACAACTAGTATTGTCAGTGAAAACAACTAATACCATTTAAAAATGCACTTGAGTTGCATACAAGACTTTGTGAAATGTGTGCGAGATCACTAATCTGATGCTTGTGGTTTTTGCTCTCTGCAGATAATAGATGAGGTCGGATCTTTTGATAGATACATCTGGGGTTTTGTAAACTATAAGCCTATCGTTAGTCAATTCCGCTATCATAGGCAAGTCCCAATCAAGACGTCGAAAGCAGACTCCATAAGCAAAGACCTCGTTAGGAGAGGATTTCGTGGAGTGGGGCCCACAGTCGTGTACTCATTCATGCAAGTTGCTGGGATTACAAACGACCATCTCATCAATTGTTTCAGATATCAAGATTGCATATTTGCAGGTGATTTAAGGGATAAGAATGATGGCATTGCATCCAAACCAGTTGAAGATGTCACGGAATTGGAATTATCGAGAGATATGGACGAGTTGAATTTATCGCGGTAGTGTAATTTATTTGTAAACTATTTTGTGAAGGGGGTAGTCTCCCACACTTTGGATCGGCTTGTGGCTGGCAGTTTTATGTACAAATCAATTATAATTTATTTTGTTCTTTTGTTGTAGATTGATGTGTAGAGTATAATGATGATATGCGAGTGGATCAAGATCAACCCCTTTTGATTCTTGCTTCCAATCTGTTAACAAATTATGAATCTTGTGTTTACCATCTCTAAAATTTTACCTGCCAATATGGTTTCAACTTTCAAGTCTTTTAAAATTCTACTATATATTACTTTATCCGTTCTGCAAAGAGAGGTTTGCATGTTTCTTTACACAGTTTAAGAAATTTAAGTTATATACCAGACAACATTTTTTCTCCTTTTTACTTTACCCTCTTTCTCCACTATTTTACCCATAATTTTCAATACACAATCAATTAATACACCATCTATATATTCTTGGTTGTTCTTTGGTGGTGTGTGGCACATAGATTTAGAGGGTGTAAATGAGCTGAGACGAATGTAAGGCTCAGGTTTGACTTCTTTATATAATCTGGTCAGATATGTGTTATTGAACTTGAACTCGATTAAATTCAAATCGGGCACGAGCAGCTCACGAGCAAACTTGGCTCACTAAAACCATGTACCAATTTGAGAGAGAGATGAAAGTATATCAAAACAAGACAAGTGAATAAGCTAAAAATATACTCTCTCAGAAATTTTAGGCTAAAGCAACTTTCATTTAATTTCAACAAGAATAACCTATACACAAGTGAAAAACCTATGCTAGCCACGCCGATTCAACAACTCTTTTTCCCTCTATAATAATCGATCTGAATTAAGACCAACTCTATAAAACTCTTCCACCTTACTACTATCCACAGTTTGATTTGCTCAAATGGGCAAAAGCTACTCGATTTTCGATTCGATCTTGTTAAGAACACTAATCCATAATCAATGTTTCTACCATTTCTCAATCTGGTTATTTTGTTGAAGAAACTTGCCAGAAATAGCAGCTGCAAGAGCTGCTTTGAAACTCGGATCTTTCGTCAAAGTCGACGCCATTTGCTCCACAAAGTAGTTCTGAAGTTCGGGCCCATCAAATTTGTTTCTCACAACACTCTTCATTTCTTCTTGATTCGTCTTCGGTTTAGTCATATCAAGAATGATTGTTGGTCCTGATGAGCTGACAGATGTCACGCACGGCACGCTGCCAAGTGTCAAGCTCTTATTGGACGAGGGGCTCGCCTCTGTCTTCGAGTGGTTGTGCTCCCCTTCGTAAGTTGCAACCACAACCGATTGATCTTCTACACTTCTTTGAACCTGACAAATTATGCAACAAAATTTCTTAGAACTCCTACGAATAACAACCCCATTTCGTTTCGATAGTGTGTTATAAATGGAGTTTCGAAATCGAACCTTCTTTTTAACTGGACAAGTAGGGGCAAAAGAGCACTTGAAATAAGCTCTAGGACAAGGGTTGTCTCTAGTCACCTTCTGTCCATATTTCCTCCATTGATATCCATCCTTAACAATCTGTAGTTAATCAAACATACACCTTTTAGTTTGCTCACAACTAATACCGTTCAGTACAAACAACTAATACTTTTTTTTGTGAAAACCACTAATCCAAACCAGCCAACACAAATTCAATAGAAAACAACTAATACTGCTTTGTGAAAACCACTAATTCTGACCAACTAATACTGTTCAGTGAAAACAAGTAATACCGTTCGTTGAAAGCAACTAATACTTTTCAATACAAGAATTTGCCTTTTTTCCCAAAAATCGACACACGAAAACCATGAAACTCAACCAAGATGATGATTTTTTGTAGCAAAACTTACGAGGCTGGTATCGGATGCTTCAGTTCTAACATAAACGAGCGAAATCTTGGCCTTATTGTGTTCTTCCCTATGTTTCTTCAACGAATCGTCATCGCTCGAAGAACTCTCGGAAGGGTTCACATTTGTTGCATCAATCAAATTCCCATTACCATTATCAGCTTTCCTTTTCCTTGAGGCTGCAACATTATTATTTTCAACTCCCAAATTCTTGTTCGTGTGCTCCGTTAACTGGTTCCTCAACTCGGTGTAATTCTCACACATGATTGTAAGCAACTCAGTGAGTTTCTTGTTTTCAGCACTCACTCGACTCAGCTCCTCAATCAGAGCACCTCTCTGTATACAAACATAAATAAACAACATTCAGAATCAAGAAAAAACTTCAATTTGTGTAAAAAACAGAGCGAGTCAACTCAAAGAGCAACTCAGAACTCACCTCTTCATTCAAAGCCACATTTCTTTCCATGTCCATGAAATTGCTCTCGATTTCTTGTTTCTGAAAAACCGAAAAGGGGTCGATCAGATTTGAGTTTCTAAGCAACAAAAAGTTAAGATCAAGAAGCTTAATTGTATGTTTATATTTAGGGCTTGGTTTTCTTTAAACCAGCTTTACCGTGCACCTATTTTGAAACTAATACTTTACAGTAGAAGGACTAATACCTTTTCCTAGAGCAACTAATACCTTTTTATGAAACACCTAATACAGTTCAGAAATACACACAAAATACATATGTATGAATTGGTCTTCTGTTTGAACCAGTTTTGCAACTAATACTTTATAGTAGACCAACTAATACCTTTTACTAAAAAAACTAATACTTTTAAAAAATACACACGAAATGCAAATCCGTTGCACGGTGAAACTGGTACACACAATACTTTTCCTATATGTATACCTTTACAGGAGATTCATCGAGGAATCTGAGGGGCTTAGCGTTAAGATCCAATGAAGAGTTGAGCAAACTGGTGAATTCCATAAAATTTTCCTTGTTGAGAAAAGAATGTGAAGTCTCAGTTGGAAATTGTTGAAGTATTAGTTGGTTTTTTGCAGCAGTTACTAAAAAAAGAGAAGATTTGTTAGAGATATATATAGAGAGGGAGGAGACAAGTTGTAGGAAGTAAGGAGGAAGATGAGATAAAATAATGGCCTTCTCAATCAGAGCTGTATTTTGGAATGATCTGCCCACACTCCTTTTTTTTTTTATTTAGTATTATTTTTTTAATAAATATTAATTGATAGTTGTGGAACAGCGGTGAGGGAGTTTTATTTTTTTGACAGGCGTGGGGGAGTTGATTAAAACTGTGGTCGGAACATTATATAAATTAAATAATTTCAACACGGTTTTAGTAGTGTATTAATATATGTAGATAATTTAGGTGATAAAACTGGATAATAGAACACAACATATAAGGTAAGTGACTTCTCCTACCTCATTGACTGCCTAACTTAGGAACACACTCACACAGCTTAATTATAAATGTCCTTTTATAAATTTTTTGGGTTGGGTGATTAATTAATTTGAGATGGATTTGGTTTGTCAAAATGAAATTGATGGTAGTATAAAATGCCATAGAAAATGATTGGTTTAATAATATTGGGCAAAGTATAAGTTAAACAAGTTTTTTTACAAAAAATTGTGAAAATTAGTTAAGAGATGTGACTTATATTATTAAAGGGTACTAGTTGTGATAATTGAAGGATATGTTTTTTTACTACATAAAAAGTATTACTCATAACAATGAAGGGTGTGACTTATATTATAACACGGGTAGACGAAGTGGAATAACTCAAACGGTTAGAGCACCACTACATATGTCGTGAGGTCATTAATTCGAGTCAACATTCGTCCGATAAAAAAATATTGATAATTATAATATGGGTATTCATAGTGATAATTGAAGGGTGTGACTTATATTACAAAATGATATTAATCGTGATAATTGAAGGGTCATACCTATAATATGAAATAAGTTTCACAGGATACCTACTCATAACATTTTTTTTAGAGGTATTTAATTATTTTCGTTCCATAAGATAATCAATTACCGCAACCACCACAAGAGGGCGACACATCTTTTCGTCTCGCTATAAACCGGAACCGCAACCACAACTACAAGAGGGGCACCACTCGAAACCGCAATCACCACAAGAGGGGGACCACCACCCCACTATAAGAAGGAATAAATTTTTCTTCTCTGTGTCTCGAACCCAAAACCTTGGAGTTTTAAGTAGTTGAACTCTACCCACTTAAACTACTCATAACATTTATAATATAATGTATCATTACTTTTTTTAATTAAAATATACATTATACAATAATAATGTATAACTTTTTTTGGTTTTCCTAGAGTGGTAAAGAGAAACCTATTTTGCAATTTTACAATAAAATAATACTCCCTTCGTCCCCCTAAAGTATGCTCAGAAGACTGAAATACGTTTTACGGAATGGTAAATTAAATACGTCTATAAACACTTTTTTTTTATTTTCATAGTCCAACAAACACTTAATTACTCAAGTTATTATTATATTTTACTCACATTTAATTATTTAATTCATAAATAGACTTAATCTATCTTTCCGTAAAACATATTTAAATCCCTCTGAACATATTTTTGGGGGACTGGGGTAGAATATACAAAGAAAATAAATGTATAACTAACAAAAATCAAGTAGAATTATTTTTAGAATAGAGGTTCAGTAGAAAAATATTTGTTGACTACAAAATTATCACGTTGCCCTAAATCGATAAACTAAAAATAAATCATTGACAATTTATTATTATTTTTTAATTACGCACCTACTGAGAATCACCTTTCTTATCTGTACTAGTAATAGTACTATATCATAAGTTTGCAATTTGAAAATAATGAAAGAGCAGTCCGACATAAATAAAACTTGGAAAAATAATTTGAAAGTATTAATTGCTGAGAAAAGAAAAACATGGGGATTGAAATTCGTTTGCACGAGGTCAAAGTCAAGCCCACCTTTGGGAAGAAGAAATGAACGCACGCACGTCCATTACCTTTTATATATATATATATAAATAAAAGAGACAATTATACGGTAATCGCCTCACAATAAAATAGGATATAAATTGAAAGATTGATCTTTTTAACACTTCTAAGAGATTTAACGATTTGTGTTAAATTGTATCTCATTTATCCAGGAGACCGTCTCATATGATTTTTTGTTATATATATTTATTTTAAAATAAATTAAATCTTGTATGTATCCATGTGCATTGTATTTTAGAATTATATATAACTTGTTTATACTGAATTGTAAAATTATTAATATAAAAACATAATTGCACGTTTTAATATAAATAAATTATATATTTCAATATATTAAGTTGTTTAATTCTAAAATGCACTACATTTGAATACACATGAGACCTATTTTTTTTTTAATATTGTTGTAAATATAACTGGTAGTTTAACTTTGCTGTCACAGTTACGCGCATTTTCCACGTTAGATTCGTCTTCATATTATATAGATACCACTGTCAGGCCTTTTACGCGGTTGTCCAGTTAATTGTTTACTGTACTTAAAAATTGTTATTTTTAGTTTCCCCAACTTGAGGTGGATAATTTATCCAAATCGATTTTTAGGAGTAACACTTTTACAAATCAAATTTATACGTAAACTGACCAAATTCTATTACTATTATAAAGAAAATTATTACTGTTTGTTATGTATATAAATTATTCCTATTAAAAAATATTTTATACATGAAAATAATAGTTTTTATGTACAATAATAATATTTTTTTTATATAATAGTGATAGTTTTTTTTTACATGATTTTAATATTGAAAAAATAGAGTTTACAGTAAACTCGGGTTCTCATAATTTTTTATCGATTTTTAAGGGCATGAAATTGTGGATATGTCAGGGGAAGTTTATTCACGATATGAACTTGATATTATTACCTTATTATGATATTTGAAAAAAAAATAAGGAAACAAATTTGTTCCAAAAAAGACACTTAATACCCTACTTTGTGTTAAGTACTTACTTTTTGAAAATAATAATAACAACACAAAGTAAGATATTAAGTGCCTGTTTTTAAACGAACCGTATTTTACGGTTCGATTTCGGTAAAAAAAATAATCGAATTTATTTGACATTATGAAATTAAACCATTTTTAAAAGCACATATCCAATTTTTACAGTAGAACTTTGAAAATTTATTAACACAACACATGGTTCACTGGTGCTACTTACTGGATTACTACATAAGTTAACAATCAAATATAATGTATATAGAGTGTATTATTTCAATTAAAAATGAATAAATTAACTAGAGTTAGAATTGCGCTAAAAAAATAAAAATTAGAGTTAGAATTATATATAGAAAATGTATTATTTCGGTTCAATTTTTGGTAATTTTACTCTAAAACTGAAATCGAAAATAAAAAAATTTAAAATTTAAAATCGAAACTAAACCGAATATCAAAATAATCGAACCAAATTTTTATTTCAATTCGATTAGATCGATTTTTTCAAATTTTACCGAATAATGCTCTCACCTGATAAGTACCAACAAGAGATTCATAATCAGACGTCCAAATCAATGCATGCTGGTGATCAACTGTGTATAATTATGGTAGAAAACACAAACTTGACTATCATTTACAGTCTCAGACCAATTCCATTAATTGTTTCTAGAAGGATGTCTACTTAGCAGTTACCACGTGTTTATTTTCTTGACTAAAATTAACCCTAATTATGACCAAGTTAATTGCTCTACGTATTTCACACATAATTACACACTAATTAGATCACAGCCCATTCTCATTTTCTAGGTATTTCACACGAATTACACTAATACGCAGTGCACGTAGTATATATAATAATAGATCACAATTATTCACAAGTCATTCTCAATTTTTAGGTATTTCACACGAATTACACTATTGCGGGTGTATTTTGAAACACTTAAAACAACTTTCAGAAGCATTTATTTTCAAAGTTTCCTTTCACAGCTTTTGAAAATAAGTGTTTCTGGAAGCTGTTTTAAGTATTTTAAAACACACCCGCGTAGTGTATACTGTATACTCCCTCCGATTCAGAAAAAAATTAATAGTTTAGGGTAAAATTTTTATGCAAAGTATTTATTGTTTTACATAATTAATTATCACATTTTCCCCTTTTACCCTATCTGATTAAACCCAAAAAAATTAGCCCAAATCAACAAAACATGATTAGCTAAAATTAAGGAAAATGATAAACAAAGATAAAGTAAATGAGGGAAATATTTGTCATTATACTCAATTCCTAAAACAATATCAGTTGTTTTCGAAAAAAAAACAATATCAGTTTTTATTTTTTCAATTGAAGTTACTACCTCCGTCCTAATTTAAATTTATCATTTACGGTTGGCACACGTTTTAATAAAATTATTATTTATTAGTATTAAATGATGTAAAGTGAATTTGATGAAGGGGTATGAATATCAATTCAACTTTATGTTTATTTATATTAAATGGTATAAAGTGTGTTTTAGTGAGTGTAATATAGTGACATGTATTGTAAATAAGTGTTATTTGTAAGAGATATTGTTTTGTTAAGAAAGTAGTTTTATTTCCATATAAGGAAATGACAAATCTAAATTAAGACGTCCATTTAAGAAATGTGATCAATTTAAATTAGGATGGAGGAGTAATAGATTAAAGAATAACACTCCTGTGACAATGTCTATATATGAATTTTATCACTATTATGCACAAACAATATCACTGTTATGCATAAACACTATCACTATTTATGGAATAACACATTTTTTAACATTGATAGTGTTTATGCATAACAGTGATAATGTATACACATAATTGTGATATTGAAAAAAGTAGAATTTACCATGAACTCGAATTCACACAAAAACTTGTCAAGAATATTATAATATATTATAATTTTTTCTAATATCAATAATTTCATATTAAACACAAGTCAATATATATGCATTCACGTTACCACGTACCATGAGTAGAGATCTTGAAAAAACCATGATATTTAGCCCGAAGCCCGATAGGGCCCTTGTAGGGTTAGAGCCAACCCGTCTGCCCGTTTAATATTTATATTTAATTAATTTAAATATAATTATGTTATAATTTTAATAGTTTATTTTATTATTGTGCATATTTTAGATGAAATTAGTTAAAACACAACATTTAAATTGAATAAAAAATATTAAATAATAACAATATTGAGTATTAAATATAATTAGCAACACATTTATTATATTATTGTATCTCCTTTAGTTTTATATGTTGAATTTAAATTACATCATATTATATTATAGATACTTTCAATTTTAATTATATTTATTTAAAAAAAATATTTTGTAGCCTGTTAGTAGCCCGTTTAGCTCGATTGCCACTAGGATTAGGGTTAGGTACCAACTATTAGCAGCCCGTTAATCGTGAATCGATAAAGCCCCGAACCGTTTAAGATTGCGGTCTTGTAAGACTGACCATAATGGATTAAAGTCGTTTAACATCTCTAACCATGAGTGTCTAATACAGTGAACGTTTTATATTTGAGACTCATATTTTCCTTGTTTTTTTAACAGAAAACTTCCATCCCACTTGAACCAAATCAAATGTGACCAAATGCAATGAATTTACTATGAAAGCGTGTCAAAGTTGGCCCTATGGTCCACTAGAGTTTGATTATCACGAGTGAGAACATGAATATTAATAATTATTTGCCATATATGACTAGATAAACAGACCGATTATAAAATTAAATTTCATATATGGTTGCTTGTTTTGGATTTTAGCATAGTAAAAAGAAGATACAAAATGTGACTTTGAAATTTGACATGAATTCCACATTTGGTCCTTGGTGCACCCAACACATTTCTTGTCTTGTTTTTCTCTGTTTTCTTTTTCTTTTTCTTTTCCCTGTATTAACAAGTAACAACTACTGTTTGAATATTGCATATTATCTTTCGGTAATTTACACGTGCTCGGTCACACAAATTGCAATGATGCGCGATATATGATATAGATACATGATTTTATATCCTACACTCAAGTTTTGTATGCATCCTGCACTGTGCATTTATAGTGTATTTTAGAACCATACAACGTGTTTACACTGAATTGTTTATCCAAATTAATGGCTATTTAGTTGCACGATTCAGTATAAACAAGTTGCATCTTTCAGTATAACAAGTTGCATGATTAAAAAATACACTATAAATGCACGGTGCACCTGGATGCACATGAGACCCACTCATTGAACATTTTTAAGAAAACTTCCGTTTCCAAATTATATTGAACAATTTTTATAAAGTGATAATAAATTAATTCGATTAATTTTAAATATTTTCTTTAAATATCTCAATGTTATATGAGTATATGTAATTATTTTCCCCACACTATCTTCTTTTATTTATATTGTTATACCACATGTTAGTTATTTTATCATTCAACCCTCCAAAAAATAATTTCATCTGCTATAACATTAAGAAACAATCTCCACATCAAACACTACAAGAAAATAGTGGATTGCCTATGAAATTTTTTAATATTTTTTCAACATGCTTACGAAATTTCCAATGAAAATAATTTCATCTTTCAATAGTAAGGCTTGCCTACAAAATTTTCTAATTATATAAGCTATTTTTAAACTACAAATACAATTGTCTACGAAAATATAAATTGCTTACAAAATTATTTATATAAATAAGTTTGCCTACGAAAATTATAAATGCGTAGGTAGATTGCTCGTAGGTAATTTGTTTGCCTATAAAATTATTTTTTGTAGGTATTTTTTTCAAAGATTATCCAAAAAATTGGTAGACAAATCGTAGGCAATCCTCACTTTTTAAGGACCAAATTATTTTTGTAGAAAAATTTTATAGCTATTAGAAAAATTTCGTAGACAATTCTTCATTTTCTTGTAGTGAAACTTTATGCAATGCTAACAATAAATGTTCAATCTAATTCGAGAACGATGAGAGTGTAACTATATATACCTACAAAATATAATAAAATGAGACGGTATAGAGTATAGTGTTTGGAATGAGATCACCTGTTTCATAATTGATGTTTTACTTTGTATTTCATATTATGGATGAATGTCACGTGAAATAATAAAAAATATTCAACGAACCACCATATTCTGGGTCCATATGTTAAAAATTCAATAGAGTAAAATACCAATAAAATAAGAAAAGTGGACCAAGGAATTGAACCGATATTGTAGTAACGAATTTCACGCAGTAATTTATAGTTTCTTAAAATTCACTGTCCGTAATTAAAAAAAAAAAAAAAAACTTTGACCAAATAATTTTTAGAAGTATATATAATAATTTCAAAGAGAAAAATCAATCAGGACATGCCATAGAGTATGTCCGCTTGGCACATTACACTAACGAGTTGATAGTTCAAATAATTTGAAATAGTCTATATATACTTAATTCTTTATTGGATCAACTCATGAAAATTTTATTCTACCTACTTATTCTAAAGGTTAATGATAGAAAATTAGCTAGCTAGAGAACAAAATATGTACCCAGAGTTGAATTCTGGGTAAATGAGAGAATTCAGTTTTTAGATGAGATAAAATTCTCTCATGGTATCAGAGTCCAGATTGTGGGTTCGATTCCCATGGAAGCACTACATCCATTTAAATTATTCACTCTGTTGGACCTCTTCTCCAAAGAGCAGAGATAATGATTCGACCCACGAGTGAGAGAGAGTGTTGAGAAAAAATTAAATAAATAGATTATTCCCGACCCTCTCTAAAAGCTCGAGCTTTTAGATGAGATGAAATTCTCTCAGTAAACCTTAAAGACTTTACCTTAAACCAAAAACCAAAGAGTGGGTCTCCTGTGCACCAAGTGCACCAATTCAAATTGGTACACTCGACACCCTAACCCCTAAATAGTGAACCCTAAATTACATATGAACCATTTGGGCCGGGTGAACCATGAACCACTCGGGCCGAGTTTTGGGTCGGGTTGAATATTTAAAAAAAAAAAAAAAAAAACTCTAAAACTGAAATTAAAGTTAAAACAAAACCAAAACTGAAAAAAAGAAAAAGTTATAACCCGAATTTAAATAATTGAGTAGGGTAAGGCGAGTGCTGCACCTGGTATATTTGAGACCTTGCCAGAACCAAATGCAGTTGTACGACCATCAAGTTGGTTCGATGAACTTGTACACATTATATTCTACCTTAATTTGTCCTGATTCGATGAGCCAATGTAATGACACATGCATGCATATAGAAAATAATGAGTACAAACTCAATGATTGAGGTTTTATTTATTTGAAATAAATACATATTAACACAAAATACTTGTGTATTAATGAAGTTGATAATCAAGGTTACGTAGATTATGTTGTGGCTTTTTGTTAATCTGACTACCAAATAAACATGATACGTATTCGTCAAGTATTGGAGAACTATATATTACATGTAAATAATGAGCACCTTAATATTAAATATTCTAAACTCTTTCTAAGTACAAAAGTCCTATTACGAAGTCATGAATTCCCCGATACACATAAAATCTGAAACAAACATACCCTTAGAGATTATAAATAGTGTTTCTATTTAACCTAGCTAGTGTCATATATTCAATATATTATAGATGCTCTTATCAATAATATATGAGATCCTCTCTTCTGCCTGTGATCGTAACTAACACATTATTAATGAATCGCATAAATTATATGTTGTTAATTTATCGTTGTATATATTTTTCTCATATCCATTATAACAATTGTATATTTGGTGGACTGGTTAATTGTTGACCAAGTAGAGAGAGTTGTAAAATCATATCGTTATCTACTTTAAGAGTTAGTATCCAGTGAAACTTGTTTACAATATAAAATTAATATTATTACACTTATAAACTAATATCATAATATTTTTTACTTGCACTATAAGAGCACGATGTACCTAGATGCATCCAAGACTTAGCTTAACATATACTCCCTCCGTCCTGATTTAGATTGTCCAAATACTATTTGACTCATATTTTAACGAGCGAATTGTTTATTAATATTTGGAATGATAAATAGATTTTTAAGATAGGATATGATGGTCCTACCATTCATCTATACTACTCCTTAAAAGTTACTTTATTATTTCATATACTAATAAACAATTCGCTTGCTAAAACATAAGTCGAAAGTGAAATGGCCAAACAAAATCAGGACGGAGGTAGTATTATTTTGATTGTGTATATATATAGTATGAATTAAATTTCATATGGTGAACAAATTTTATAATAGAGTTTGTCCTACATTAATGTATATATATATATATATATATATATATATTAATTTATATTATGTGTCATGCATATCATTTTTCTCACACTTGTATGAGGGTTTAAAATATGAATGACTACTACAATGAATAAAATCAACATAATATTGTTCTTAATATAATTCATATTCATATATATTAAACTTATTAAAGTTCCAACTAGATTCAACTCTCGAGAATCATAAATTAATAAGTACAAAATTGACTTAGTTCGACAATAATCAATAATGAGACAAATTTAAATTCCGCGGATCGAAAGGAAATAGTTGAATTAGGTTCAACTTTCTACTTTCCAACACGTGCATTGTGATAACGAAATTCTATCACATAAAACTCGAGAAGAAGAGTGAACTAAAAATTCTGATAAAGAATTTCATCTAATTTAAAAGTTTAAAATTACAAAATGATGGGATATCGATTTATTTATATTAATTATTTTATAAATAAATATTTATATTTTGTTGGAATTTTAAACTTGATTACATAATAAAATTGATTTAAATATTGTTTAAAATTTCATGTAAAATGTTTCATTTTTTAACCATATATAAATTTTAAAGATAATCATAAAAATTTTATATTTGAAGACATCAATTTGTCTTTTATTTTCATCCTTTTCATTGGTTTAAATAATTTTCTAATCTCCAACACGTCCAAATACAATTAATTGGACTAAAAAAGTGCTAATCTTATTAACCAAAATTCAAATTGTTATTTTTCCCTAAAAAGTTAAATAATAAAAAAAAAGATACATGGCGTTTAGTTTCAAAGCACCTGGTTTTAGACTTTTACGATATCAAGAGTCAACGTTTACTTACGAATTTTAGCAACGACGACAGAAATTGTGGGGCCCGATTTGGATGTAGTGGCGGCATAGAGTTGTTTTTTTCCAACTTTGCGTGTGAACTACTTTGAAAATTAGTCATTCGAGAAATATTTTGGTCATAATATACCCTTAATATGTTCTATTTTAAGAAAAAAGAAGACAAAGTCTAAATTAATATTTTAAAATTACTAATTAGTTTTAAGCAAAATATAGGGTAAACAAGTGTAAAAAAAAATTCTAAAATGATTAAAAAATATGACTTATATTATTAAAAGATATTAGTCGTGATAATTAAAGGGTATTACTTACTTTTATTACAGATAGTGTATTAGTACCTGTGAATGTGATAGCGATACTGAATGATATTACAATATGAATATTAATAGTAATAACTGATCAAGTGTAAATACACGGTCAAATCGGGGTATTGGAACAGCCTCCCTCCATCCCAGGAGTCCTCCACTGAAGACGCCGGACCTTCGCACCTTCATTCAGAATGGTGGAACAAAATTTGGGACCTCAAAGTTCCTCCAAAAGTCAAAATCTTCATCTGGAAGGCTTCTCACAATTCCATTGCCACTGAAGCCAATCTCCTGCTCCATCATGCTCCTTGTGACCCCAGGTGCGCTATTTGTGGTTTTCATTGGGCTGATTTTAATCATGCCATATTTTATTTCTAGGTTGTGAAGCAAAGTTGGAAGCACACAGTTTGGTGGAATGATATTAAGAAGGCAAGGGCTGCTCAAAGCATTGACATTCTCCAACTTATCGAGTCGACTTCTGCCAAACAGGATTTCGAGTCTTTCTGTATGAAATTGTGGGGCGTTTGGAAGGAGAGATGCAACCTCTTTCATAATAAGCAAAAATCGACTTCCTCCCATCCCACTGCCATCTCAGCTGACTGGACGGACTCCTTCATATCTGGCCAATAGAGACAAAGGCACGGCTGCTCAACCCCTAACCAAGAAGCTAGCCCCTCATGGGGATATCCACGACTTCAGGCATTTCTCTATTATGGTCGATGCGGCTTTCAACGATATCACTATGACCTTTGCGGTGGGGTTCGCGATTTTTGACCCTGGAGGAAAGTTTTGGGCTGCCGATTTCCATAGAATCAATCCTCCCGGCACGGTCATGGCTGCCGAGCTTCACGCCATTAAGGATGGAGCAGACTTTTGGATTAAGCACGGCCAGGGAGAAGCCCACATTCTCTCTGATTCCATTGACGCTATCACCTCCCTACGTTCAAACTCCCAATGCAAGGGCTTGGAAGAATTTGTTATTGAAGATACTCGACAACTCATTTCAAACACTCAGTGAAAGACGTTTGGTACTGCCCCAGAAAGCAAACTCCACGGCACATGAAATGGCGAAACTCGCTTCCAAATCTCCCCTCCCTCAAGCTTGGGTTGGGGATGAGATTCCTCGACATATATTGTCGTTTGCTCTCGAGCCTAACTCGATCGTAATATCTGCTGAGAGCTCTCTCTCTCAAAAAAAAAAGAAAATTGATCAAGTGTCAAATTTATAAATATGAAATCAATTTCAACGCAAATAAGTTTCACCAGATACCTACCCTCCTTTTCATTAAACAAATTGTAATTTAGAGTCTTGAACTAATCCTAAACAATAACTTTTTGCGTTTCATTATTTATCAATAGAGTATGTTCATGATCAATTGTTGCGTTCATTGTTTTTTCAGGACGCTACAATTTCACGAATTGATATTCGTCATATTAACTCTTGAAATTCTTTTTTCAGTTTTCTTTTGTCTTTTTGCTCACTATAATGGATGAGGAATGCAAAGACATTATTTTTTCATATTTTTTACTTTTTTGTATTCTTAACTTAAAAATTGATTATGTCCACTGTAGTCAGTCAAAAAACAAAAAGTTTAATTTTGAAAATTTGACAAAATGAAATTCGATTAAAGAGTAAAATATTAATCTGAAAGCAAATTTAAGTCTAGAAAATATTTTCCCAATATTGAAAAAGTCGTAAGAATTCTTAATCACGAACATCATAGGCGGTTACTTTAGGTAGTTGGTTTTCATCAAGATTAATTGATAAATTTCCATTGTTATCATATAATCATTTGTTCCGTACATCTTTTTAACGTTAGTTTTGAAAATTGTACTTAATAAATTTGAAGAAATTGATGCCTAGCCAAGCCAATTTGTGTGTGTCATGCAAAAGAGTCCACCTAATTTTTGAACAGATCGGGAAGACTTAATTTTAGAGAAGAACAAATAATTTAAAAAGAAAAATAGAGTGGTAGACGACTTTGACTTTACTAAAAGTCAAATATATTTATTTTCGATATTAAGGATAGGAATCCTTTCAAAAAAAAAAAGATATTAAGGATAGGAAAATTTTTAAAATACAAGTAAAAGTAGGCGGACACATTATTGACATAGGGCCAACGCGGAATCTATCCAAATTTATTTTATAGAATATTAGTCCATCTGTCCATGAATAATTTTCTTATTTCTTTTGGGCACTAAAGTAAAAAAAAATTAATAAAATAATAAATGGTGGGCCAAAATATGAATTTGGAATGAAAAATAAAGAGAAATAGTGACAATTTTGTAATATAGTGTAAAAAATGAGAATAAATATATTGATAGTGTTACTTTTTCTATTTATGAAAACATGAAACTTATTATTGGACGGATGGAAAGGGAAGAGAGAAACTCATAGGTGGATGGAGGAAGTATGTTCTATTCTTTCAAAAATAAAACAACATATATTTTCTATATAACGGAATAAAATATTAGTTTTTAAAATAAAATATCATTTTAAATGTAAAAAAAAAAAAGGTGCTCATGAGCGATGAGTGGCGGAGTCATCCTAATTCCTGTAGCAAAGGCTGCTCCCAAAATTTTTCTATCGTATTTTTTTTCTCCTGGAAAAAAGTATATAGAGAATAATGAGTGGAAATGATATTATAACAAAGTAAGTCTATATATATATATAGAGTAGTGATATAGAACCAATTATTTGACTTTTTATGGAATCAGATTAATGATGTGTCATGTCAACTCATCATCCACATAATTAATTCTATTTAAATAAATTATAAAATATTTTATAATTAATATACTATAACCTAAACCATGATTTCTAAACCCTAAATCATGAACCATTCGGGTCGGGTGAACCATGAACCACTCGGGCCGAGTTCAGGTCTGGCCGGAAAAAAAAAATTAAACTGAATTGAAAAAATAAAACTGAACTGAAAAAAAAAAAAATTTACCTGCCTGGACCCAACCCGGCCAGAGCGGAATCCAGCCCAAGTGGTTCATGGTTCACCCGACCCAAATGGTTCATAATTTAGGGTTTAGGGTTCATGGTTTAGGGTATAGTATATTAATTATAAAATATTCTATAATTTATTTAAGTAGTATTAATTATGTGGATGATGAGTTGGCATGACACCTCATTAATCTGATTCCATAAAAACCACATAGTTGGTTCTATATCACCTCTCTCTCTCTCTATATATATATATATATATATATAAAAGTGTTTACATTATCTAGTAGTATCCGATGTGAGATAATATACTATACATATATTTATAAATATCCAAATACACCCCCTCAAGATGGAGCACTATTAGTGAGACCAATCTTAGAGTACATAAGAAGTTGCAGTCGAGCCCGAGTAAGAGGTTTGGTGAGAGCATTAGCTAGTTGATCAGCGGAAGAGACATGCAACAGTCGAAGCTGAGATGTTTGAACTAGGTCCCGAACAAAATGATAATCTATCGAAATGTGTTTCATCCAAGAGTGAAACATAGTATTCGAACACAAGTAGATGACACCAATATTGTCACTATACATCCCGAAGTAGAAGAAACTGGGACATGAAGCTCATAGTGAATATTATTGGTCCACTGAACTTCAACAGCAGCAACAACAATGACACGATATTCAACCTCAGTAGAAAAATGGGCTACATACCTTTGTTTGCGAGATGACCCTGAAACCGGATTAGCACCAAGATAAACAATATAAGCCTAGCTAGAGGTCCAATTGTCACAGTTACCTTCCCAATCAACATCAATGAAACAATGAAGGAAGAGAGGTGAATCTGGACGAAGTGTAATGCCCAGTGCAAGCACCATTTAAATATGGAAATAGGCGTTTGAAAGCTCCTCAATGACATCCAGTTGGTGCATGCATAAACTGAGACAACTTGTTACTACCAAATACAATATTTGAACGGGTAAATATTATATATTGTAGACTACCTAAGGCCTGACGATAAGTAGTAGCATCTGAATGATTAGAACCATCGTTCAGCGAAAGAGTGACACCTGGGGCAAGGGGTGTCTGAATAGATTTGACATCAAGCATATTGTACTTGTTAAGTAAATCAGTGATGTACTTGCGTTGCACTAAGCTACAAGAAGACAGAGTACATAATACCTCAACACCAAGAAAATATGATAAAGACCCAAGATTTTTGACAAATAACTTCGAGGCAAGAGAGACCACAGTGTGATGTCAGAAGGCAGTGTCATTACCAGTGAGAATAAGATCATCAACGTACACCAGAAAATAAGCGAGAATCCCATTGTGATTGTAGACAAACAAAAATTTGTCGAACTTGATGTGCATAAAATCCAAAGAGGAAAGAAAGTCACAAAGTGCATTGTACCTAGTTTGGGGAGCTTGCTTGAGGTTGTAGATGAACTTTTGAAGCTTGCATACATAAGACGGAAATTTCTTGTCAAAGAATCCTGGTGGCTGCAGAGACATGCAGACCTCATCTGGAAGAGTCCCATTTAAAAAAGAATTGTTGATATCAAATTGATGAAGATACCAATTGTGAGAAACTGCCACACTGAGAATAATGCGCGTTGTAGCAGGCTTCATAATTGGATTGAAAGTCTTAGAGAAATCGACACCGGAACACTGATGAAACCCCTTAGCCACAAGACGGGCTTTGAACTTGTCAATGGAAACATATGGCTTGCATTTAATGCGAAATACCCACTTGCACTCTACGACATTTTGAGAGGAACATTGGGGTGCCAGGTCCCAAGTGCCAATTTTTTGCAAGGCCGAGAATTCGGCAGACATAGCCTCTCGCCAACAGTTATTTGAAAGAGACTGAGAAATATTTTATAATAATAAAACAAATTTTACTATAATATATCCTTTCTGGCCACTCACTATTCTCTATAAAATACTATTTTTTTACTCATTTGCCAAGACTGCCCTCATTCCAGAAAGTACAATTGAAAAATCCTACCTTTAAATAAAGAAGGATGTATGAAAATTATAATAACTAAACAAGTTTTATACCTTCTTTCAGTAGGTACGCTCCTCAAAATGTAGTGTAAATCTAACTAGAAGTATTAGATTTAATAAGCTCAATGACATGTAATATATAGTGTTATATAAATAAAGAGCTTTAATTTCTTAAAGGGCAATGTGTAAAAAATGATTGATAGTTTACAATTTACTTTATTATTATTTTGTTCCATTCTTTTTAAACCATACAAAATATTTTTAAAAAGTCTTCATTCTTTAATACTTTCTATTGTGTTTTTTGAGTAACACTCCTATGAACCATGTTCACACTATGAACCCTAATTAAATATGACTCATTTCAATACTAATACACACGCTTCGGTCTCTCTCGCGATGCGCCGTCGCACGCATTCCAGACCATACACTTTCGTCTCTCTCGCGTCGCACTCATTCCAGCCACGCGCTGTCGCGTCGCGCCATCTCGCCATCATTCCACGCTTATATATATAGCAGTAATAATTTTTCTGAATAACAGTTACAGTTTTTCTAAGTAACAGTGATAGTTTTTTTGAGTAATAGTGATAATTTTTTTGAGTAACAGTGATAGTTTATGTATAACAGTGAAACTTATTATAGCATATAGTGACAGTGATAGTTTTTCTGAGTAAAAGTGATAGTTTTTCTGAGCAACATTGATAGTTTTTCTGAGTAACAGTGATAGTTTATGTGTAACAGTGAAACTTATTATAGCATATAGTGACAGTGATAGTTTTTATGAGTAAAAGTGATAATTTTTATGATTAATAGTGATAGTTTTTCTGAGTAAAAGTGATAACTATAAAATTATCATATATATTATCATCGAAAACGCCGATAGTTTACCAATGCACGGCGGCATTGGGAGGGAAGAGGATGGGTCGCGTCGACGTGGTATGGGGAGGGAGGGGAGGGGTCGCGGCGGTGGCGGGGAAGGTGGCTGCAACGGGTTTCCGGGTGGAGAGGGGAGGAATCACATCTGCGCCCTCAAGTATATATATCTGACCCATTTTTAGTATATGGGTCAGATTTGACCGAGTTCATAGGATGAACTAGGTCTATACAAATTTTTGTCGTGTTTTTTGGGCTTCTGGCCTTGTGAGCAACAGAATTCTGTTGCAAATTGCATGGATGCTGCAATATTTAATATAAGAATTTGTGTTATATAATTATATTAGTATTGAGTCTCCTTATAGAGAAATCAAGATTGAATCAACATCTTACAATGAAAATCATCCATAACCGTTTGAGAGAAAAGAAGAATGTGACCTAGAGTGAAAGAATGAAAATGAACAGATCAAATGCTAACTAACTACAACGACTATATTTATAATATCTACACAACAAACTCAACTAATACTGTTGACTGTATCAACTAATACTATCTGACTTAAATGTTGACTGGACTGTTGACTGTCCTTTATACCCCTCCTCAAAATGTGAATGTGTGTTAATAATTCCTATTTTGGTCTTGAAGCTTTGAAACAAACTTGGTCCCAATGGTTTAGTCATCATATCAGCAAGGTTTTCTTCACTTGGAATCTGGATCATCTTGATTATGCCTTGCAGTAGCTTTTCCTTGTGAAATTGTAGTCTATTTGTATGTGTTTTGTCTTCTCATGAAGCACAGGGTTGTGTGCTATGCAGAAGGCTGATCTGCTGTCAGTATACATGATTGCAGGTTGAGAATGAGCTATTTTTAAGTCCTTTAGGATGTAGAGTACCCATTGAAGTTCACTGGTGGTATAGTCCATGGCCCTGTATTCAGCCTCAGCAGAGGATCTGCTAACTGTTAACTGTTTCTTGGATTTCCATGAGATGAGAGAGTGACCAAGATACACAACATATACACTTATGCTTCTTCTTGTTGTATCACATCTAGCCCAGTCAGAATCTGTAAATGCTTGAAGCTGGAAGTTGCAGTTTGATGGATAAAAGATGCATTGTCCTGGATTACTTTTAATGTACCTAAGAAACCTGTGAACAACAGAAAGATGTGCCTCTGTGGGCTTGCTCATATATTGTGTTAGTGTTTGTATAGGATAAGAAAGGTCAGATCTAGTAATAGTGAGATACAGAAGTTTACCAACAACCCTTCTGTAAATAGATGGATCTTTCAAAAGTTGAGAATTGATGTCTTGAGTGAACCCTTGTTTTGAGTCCATTGGTGTGTCACATGGTCTACTTCTAAGATAGCCACAATCATTTAACAATTCAAATGCATACTTTCTTTGGCATAATTGTAATCCTTTGTTATTTTTAGCAATTTCAATATCAAGTATGTATTTCAGTTCACCCAAATCTTTGATTGTGAAC
Source organism: Stenogyne calaminthoides (assembly GCA_037126765.1). NCBI lineage: Eukaryota > Viridiplantae > Streptophyta > Magnoliopsida > Lamiales > Lamiaceae > Stenogyne > Stenogyne calaminthoides. The sequence goes on along the minus strand of JBBCBC010000022.1, from coordinate 1,417,338 downwards.
TTCTTGTCAAGAAAGGTTTTGACCCTCAATATTTCATCCATACAATTACCAGAAAGTATAATATCATCCACATAACAAACAAGAACAATGAACTCACCATTTGCATCTTTAATGAACATAGAGTTATCAGCTTGTGACTGAGAGTAACCAAACTCAATAAGAGAATCTGATAGTTTGTGAAACCATTGTCTAGAGGCTTGCTGACTCCTCAAGGCAGAGTATGAGTCATCAAGATCAGTTAAAAATTTCATAACATAATCTTGCTCTTGAGTCTGAGCCATAGTCTTCAACAACTCACAAGTGCACAAATTCATAGCACCACAATTACACTTCAAGACAGGCCTAAAACTTAGATATTCATCCCATAAGGCCTTGAACTGGTTATAGTAATGAACAAGAGACTGAATTCCCTTAGAAATATTAGCAAGATCTTTTTCCAATTGAAACACACAAGCCAAATCACACTTATCATATCTAATATGCAATTCATCTCAAACATCCTTAACCACAGTAAAATATTCAAGTATTTTCTTAATATCAGAATCAATAGAATTCAGAATCCACAGAAGAACAAGATCATTAGCCCTAACCCAAACAAGATAGATAGCTCTATCGTCAGATTCAATAGGTTTAGTAATTGTACCGTCAATGAGTGGTACCTTGTTCTTCATGCTGAGCGCACGCTTGACAGAATTACTTCAAGACGTAAAGTTCTTGCCATTCAAAGATTCAATCACAATAGACACAACAGTGTTGACATTGTGATGCAAATAAAGTGGTGACAACGGATTCAACGCCGGATTCAAGGAATTTGGATCCAACACCGGAGGAACAATCGTAGCCATAGAAGCCTAACAATTCGATGAACAATCGAAAACCACAATAGAAAACGATCTAATCGATTGAAAAAAATCGCGAAAAGAGTGAGAACAAAAACAAATTCGCGATTAGACGCGAAAGAGCGGAAAACATGATCTTCAACAAATTTGTAAACCTAAAACTGACTCTTATTGAGTTTGCATACTCTTTTGTCATTAGTAGGGCAGTAACCAAGTGGAGGTAGCATATACACATTTTCATCTAAATCACTATGTAAGAAAGCATTGTTTACATCTAATTGGTGAATAAACCAATTTTTAGCATTGGCAACAGCAAATAAAATTCTAACAGTAGTTATCTTAGCTACAAGAGAAAAGATATCAAAATAGGTTATACCCTCCTCCTGAGTATACCCTTTAGCAACAAGTCTTGCTTATATCTTTTAATGGTACAATCAGCTTTGTGTTTTACTTTAAAAACCCACTTACAACCTATACAATGCTTATTCTTAGGTAAATCAACAAGAGTCCATGTATTTGTTCTCTCAAGAGCTTGTAATTCAAGTTGCATAGCCTGAACCCAATTGGGATCAGTACTAGCTTGTTTATAAGTTTTAGGCTCTTGGATTTTGGAAATAACAGCAGTAAAGTGTTTGTGATTGTGAGACAGTTGAGATGTGGAGAGAAAATTAGAAATGGGATAATGACACTTATGAGCAGCAACAAGATTGACATCATGAGTAGTATTGATATTAGTATGAAGAGAAGGAAGAGTAGTTTCATACACTTGTAAGTAAGCAGGTGGGTGTCTTTCTCTGCTAGACCTTCTTTGTTGTGAGACATCATCAGTTTGAACTATAATGGAACCATTGTCTGCTGATGGTGCATCAGAAGATCCCTCAAATGCAAGTTCAGATGCAGGTTCATCAGGTAATTCAGATGTAATGTATTCAGATGGCTCAGTGAAACCTGTCAATTCATCTTCTAAATCTTGATGTATAATGTTAGAATGAGAATCAATATGAGAAGGAACATGGATAGGAATATCAGGAATATATGAAGATGACCGTTGAATGAATAATTTGTCTAAAAACTTGTCTGTACCAATAGTGTCAGAATATGGAAAGATATTTTCATAGAATTTAACATTTCTAGAAATTAAAACTTTACCAGTAGATACCTCAGGTAGCTTGTAACCTTTTGTGCCAAAAGGATACCCAAGTAAGACACATTTAGTTGCCATTGGATGAAATTTGTTCCTGTGAGCAATTAAAGTGTTTGCAAAACACAAACAACCAAATATTCTCATGTGATCATAATCTGGTAGTTTTTGAAATAAGATTTCAAATGGGCTTCTATTTCCCAAAATTTCAGTGGGAACTCTATTAATAAGATGTGCAGCTATGAGAATGCATTCATTCCAGTGTTTAAGAGGTAAGCAAGATTGAAAAAGAAGAGCCCTTGCAACTTGCAACAAATGCTGATGTTTCCTCTCAACAATACCATTTTGCTGAGGTGTTTCTACACAACTAGTTTGATGAATAATGCCATGATCATGATAAAAAGAATGCAAGAAAAATTCAGTACCATTATCAGTTCTAATGATTTGAAATTTCTTTTGAAATTGTGTAAAAACCATTTTATAGAATCTGTCCAAAGCAATGCTAACATCAGACTTAGCTTTTAACATGTAAATCCAAGTGCATCTACTTAAATCATCAACTATAGTAAGGAAATACTTGTGGCCTGTATGAGAAATAGTATAGAAAGGACCCCATACATCACAATGTATCAAAGTAAAAGGAGCATCAGTTGTAGAAGTACTGCTAGTGAAAGGTAACCTCTTTTGTTTAGCTAATGGACAAATTTCACAAGACAAACCACAATTCCCTTTCATAGACAGGGATTTTATTTTTGCAATACATTTTTCAGAAGCATGCCCTAGTCTAGAATGCCACAAACTAAAATCACTCTTATTCTGAGCAGAATTTACAAAAATCTTATTCATATCAGTAAAAATCAGATGGTACAAGCCACCATCTTGATCAGCAGTATCAATCACAATCTTGGTCAGATTGTCCTGTAAAATGCAATGAGTAGACATAAAAGTAACAACACAAGATGAGTGCTTAGTCAGATGAGAAACAGATAACAAGTTGAATGTGAAATCTAGAACATATAACACATTATACAAAATCAGTTTCTCATGTAAAGTCACATTACCAATCAAAGTAGCAATAACAATCTTATTATTAGGAAGATTGATTTTAACATTCACAACAGTAGGAATACCATCAAATAATCTCTGATCACTTATCATGTGATCAGTAGCACCAGTATCAAGAATCCATGAAGAATTAGTGCTGGTATGAAAACAAGAATGCAAACCTTTATTAGGGTGAGCAGAAGTTCCATGGTCAGTGATCACAGCAGCAGCAGAGATGTTTGGAATCTCCATCCTTTTTTCATCTTTGAAAACTGCAAGAATTGCTCAAAAAATTCCTGAGTAAACAAAGGATTAGTAGGCTGTTGACTTTCCACAGAATCATCTTTATGAGTGTGTGAAACCAACACATTAGTAGAGGAATCAGGCTGTTGACTTTTATCAAGTTGTCTAGGTCCTCTAGGCCCTTTCCAGCCTGGAGGATAACCTATCAGCTGGAAACACCTGTCCACAGTGTGTCCAGGTCCCCCACAATGACTGCATTTGAGTGGCTTCTTCTTGTCTTTGGAAAATCTTGAGTAATTCCCATTTCTAGCCAGCATGGCCATAGATTCAGTTTTATCTGGTTGAGAATGTAGTGTCCTCTGACTCTCTTCTTGCAAGAGCAAAGAAAAAACTTTGGCCAAGGGAGGAAATGGTGAAGACATGAAAAGTTGACTCATCGAGGCAGAGTATGAGTCATCAAGACCAGTTAAAAAATTCATAACAGAATCAGTCTTCAACAACTCACAAGTGCACAAATTCATAGCACCACAATTACACTTCAAGACAGGCCTAAAACTTAGATACTCATCCCATAAGGCCTTGAACTGGTTATATTAATGAACAAGAGACTGGCTTCCCTTAGAAATATTAGCAATATCTTTTTCCAATTGAAACACACGAGCCAAATCACACTTAGCATATCTAATATGCAATTCATCCCAAACATCCTTAGCCAAAGTAAAATATTCAAGCGTTTTCTTAATATCAGAATCAATAGAATTCAGAATCCACAGAAGAACAAGATCATTAGCCCTAACCCAAGCAAGATAGATAGCTCTATCGTCAGATTCAATAGGTTTAGTAATTGTACCGTCAATGAGTGGTACCTTGTTCTTCACGCTGAGCGCACACTTGATAGAGTTACTCCAAGAGGTAAAGTTCTTGCCATTCAAAGATTCAATCACAATAGATGCAGCAGTGTTGTCATTGTGATGCAAATAAAGTGGTGACAACTGATTCAATGTCGGATTCAACGAATTCGGATCCAACACCGGAGTAACAATCGTAGCCATAGAAGCCTAACAATTCGATGAACAATCGAAAACCACAACAGAAAACGATCCAATTGATCGAAAAATCGCGAAAATCGCGAAAAGAGTGAGAACAAAAACAAATTCTCGATAGACGCAAAAGAGCGAAAAACAGGATCTTCAACAAATTTGTAAACCTAAAACTGATACCATATAGAGAAATCAAGATTGAATCAACATCTTACAATGAAAATCATCCTTAACCGTTTGAGAGAAAAGAAGAATGTGACCTAGAGTGAAAGAATGAAAATGAACAGATCAAATGCTAACTAACTACAACGGCTATATTTATAATATCTACACAACACACTCAACTAATTTTGTTGAGTGTATCAACTAATACTATCTGACTTAAAGGTTGACTGGACTGTTGACTGTCCTTTATACTCCTCAATCTCAAATTTTAAATTAACCATATAATAATCAAGTTTTTATATTTCAATTATTTTTTTCAGTTGAATCGATTTTAAACTAACTGATATACTGTCGCAACCGACAAAATAGAGACTTGTAATATTCTTTTCATGTGTTAGACCACTGGTTTAGTAGCCCTAACGTTGTTTGAATTTTTAGTCATTCTTAGAATTTATTGGTAGATAAGATCATAGTCAACAGGAGAATATACACGTAGTTTGAAACATCAGAAAAAATAACAGATGCTACTATCTATTGTCCACAGGTTTTCAAATTTGACACGCCTTTAAATATATGTTTTAAAACTATATTATATTATGTATTATAATCAATTTTGATAAAGTTAAAATACTTAATTATTACACTAAAATTCATAATTTTAGTATAATTACATTCAACACGTGACATATAAGTTTCATGTAAAATAAGTGGCTAATGATGGCCGAAATTGGAACAGAGACTTTAGTTAATATTGAGTTTCATTTTGTACATAAATCTTTATCACATGGTCTATCATTACAATATAATGTTGGTTTTCAAAAATAATTTTGTTTGAATTTTAAAAATGAATTACATTGATAATTATTTTATAAAATTGGACTAATACTACTTATTGGCACTAAAGTAATCATCTTCATTTTTTATTTTTGGCAAAAAAAGCCCTTATTTATGTTGTAAAATCCTCTATTTACCTTTCTTTCTTTTCTTGCTCCCCAGAATGTTCACTATAACATGCCTATTAATTTACCTATCATTGTTATAATTCATTTTCTTTTTCACATTTCACCTCCATTTCAATTTGAGACATGCTCAACATTAACATATATAATCATTTAAAAGTTAAAACTATTCTCATGCTATGTAATTACTTCATTTTGAATTTTCACCCTATATATAATAAAATATTTTTTTTAAATGGAAACCAACATTTATTCATGGCTAGAAACAACTAAAATTTTCACGTTAGCTTTTTTTATTCTCTCCATCTTCATGTGATTACCCCTAGCCATGAATAACGGTTAGTTTTCAATTTTAAAACACTTTTTAACCTTTTGATTTTTATAGGATGAAAATTCAAATTAAAGTAACTTTATGATGTGTATAATTTTAAATGATTATATTTGTTATGTAGAATATGTTTACAACTTAAATCGAAGTGAAATATGAAAAGAAATTGTTCATTAATCTAACAAATGCATGGTATTGGGAGTGGGGGTGAATATTGTGGAGAGCAGCAAGGTAGAGAATAACAACTAGAAACTTTCACATAACAGATAATATTTTTACAAGAAAATATGGAGAGTTATTTTATTTATATTTTAAAATAAAAAAGGACATTTTCTTAAATTTCCTTATAATAACAGCTATTCAGCTAACTAGATTGTGGGCTTGAAGCCGAGCTGTGAGATATGGGTCTTGTGCAAGTTTAGGCCCGGCCCAAATTAAATAGTTGATATTGGCAATAAGAAATGTGTGGGCTGGCCGACACTAATTAAATAACTTACGGCCCAAACTGGAACATATATACTCCATTTAAAAGAGACCAAACTGGAGTACTTTTTATTAGAAATAATAAATCGCCATTAAAGAAAATATTAAATATGATATATTTACATTTCGAGTTTGTTTCCCTAGCATCAATTACACGGGTGGTGCGTATTAATAATATATTAATTAATTGTAGTGAAGTAGTAATGGGGTGTTTTTCTTAGCTTATAAGCATTTTTTTTAAGGATTATTAATTTTTTTTTTTATAAATATTATTCATTTTTTTTACAACATTATCAACTTCTTCTATTAATTAATTTTCTCATAATCACTACTTTTAATCACTTTTTCAAAATGATATATTTTTTGCAAACACCCCCAAAAGCACACTCTTTCAACTTTTAACTTATATACCTCTTAATAATTTATTTAGCTGTGTTTTGAAACTCATGAGGTAGATTTTTTTATTTTTATTTTAAGTAGTATCTAACTGCTTTAATAATTTTTTCAAAAAAATAAGTGCTTCCAAAACACTTTTTAGAGTTCTAAAACAAGCCCGTAATCTAATAAAAAAAAAGCACTTTAAATAGTTTATGCACACAATTTTAGGTGATTATAATCACTTATAAATTATAATTTCTTACAAACTCCCCATAGTTTTTCGACGAAAACAAACTAATATTTAATCAAATAAATTAATATTTTCTTTTTTTCTTAAAAATACACACAATTTTAAGGGGAATAATGTTTTTTAAGGACAGTAACTTAGGGATTGTGTTTTAAGGACAATAATTTTATGAGTTTGGAAATATATGACAATATATTTTAAAAATATGTAAATGTAGGACAATTGAGTCTGAACCCCACATGATATTTCAGCCCAATTTGGACTTATTCGGACTCAATTGTCCTATATTTATCGATTTTTAAACATATTATTCTATATTTACATATTTTAAAACATATTGTCCTATATTTCTAAATCCGTAGAATTAGTCACCTTAAAACACAACCCCAAAGCCCTAGAAAATATTTTTCCCCAATTTTAAGCGATTATAATCACTTATAATTTTTCTACAACACCCATCAAACAATAATTTTTCAATCTTTTGAAGAGGTATTTAACAATTATTTAAACCACACTAGACCTTTTTCGATAGTATATATGACCACAAGTCAAGGAGAATTTCATAATTTGTCCAATAATATATTCAGTCGTCAATTGATTATATATTCAACAGATGAACTGATGCCTTATCTCTAATTAGGGGCATTTGTCATTTTTAATTTTATTTTCCCCATTAATAATTCTGGGGATTTTAAAGAAATTGATTGATTCCAAATACAGAAATCTTGATGAACTGATGCCTTATAGATAAATACTACCTTTAAATTTCATGGTGGAGAGTGTACCATCTTGATGAACCATCCATTAGGAATATCAGATCACTAATTATCTCTACTATTTACTAATTTAGTGCATATATATATAAATATGTTATTTATAAGAGTATAGAGAACTAAAATTGAACAGAAAAGAGGATTAAAATTGATACCAAAATGAATAAAATTGAGATAGAAAAATAAAAAAGATAAAGAATCAAAAGAATCAAAGTTGAAAAAATAATAAAATACCAAACTAAAAATTTGGACAAGACTAAATTACAAGACGAATCTTGATATTACCTGGATGTCAGTGGGTAGAATTGTGAAAATGGGTAAGAGCGGGACAGAGAAATTGCATGATATCAAATAAAATCTCACGCTACGATAATTTTTTCTTCCATATATGTACAATGAACAAGAAAAATATGAAAATTTTAATTCGTCAGAAGTTTCTTATATTTTTTCTTTGATTATATTTATTATATAAGTTAAGAATGAATATTGTAAAAGTTAAAGTGTATAAAAGTATAAATGTGTGTATATTTTTTATATGAGTATATATTGAGAATAATAAATTTATATCTAGAATTTAGAAAAACTGAAAATAATAATATGATAAAACAATATAATAATTAGACAAAAACATTTTTGGCTCTAATATGATAAGACGATATAATAATTAGACAAAAACATTTTTGGCTCTAAACGTAAATATTTTAAATTAGGCTAGGTTTGTATGCATCCAGATTGCACCGCAAGACTCATAAATAGATTTTTAAAGCGTGCAACTTATTATCTTTGAAAAAAAAACGACTTATTTACACAAAAAAATGCAACTGTTAATATGAGCGCATAATTTCATGCTTTTGTTTGAAATAATTGCACGTTTCTATTTTGTATAATTGCACGCTTCTAAAATGCACTATAAATGCACGGTGCACCCGGTGCACATCGGACCACTCTTTAAATTAAGGTGAGATGACTCACTGTTTTGTCAAATTAACTCCGCCATTTGAACAAGTTGGTCCGTTTGAGGTTTGATTCGGTAATAATATATTGCATAATTTTATTATTCATTTATTATTATTTTTTCATGCTTTTAGTACTTAATTTCGGCTAATTGCTCTTGATTGGAGAAATGTCGTGTTTTATTTATTTTGTAAAAAAAGTGAGCCTTTTTAATATAAACATGACATAATTATTTGTAATGAAGCCAAACGAAAAAAGAAAATAAAATCGCGAGAGAAACAGTTCTACCAATTAATTTACTTCAAGAAATTGCAACTATAATAGAATTGAAAATTTTAAAATGGGAAAATATCATATTTTTTGCAATTAACTCAAAATCTTACAATATGTAAAAAAAGTAATAATAACTGTGTAATTATATATATATATATATATATATATATATATATATATATATATATATATATATATATGATAACATGGATGAAATTGTCAGATTAAAATCTTTATTTTGTAAAACAAAAACTTATATTGGACTAGAGTTTAGGAGTACACATGTTTCTAATATTGGGATGATAAATCTTATTTTAAAATATTACAGAACATTTTTTAGGAATTTATAGCCTCTCAATTATCTTATACTAATACACATGGAAAATTTTGAAACCAGTGAAAAATTAGCCAAAAATCTCATCCATTGAAAGTGTAGCATATTATGGCTATTTGTATGAAATATGAATGGACTAAACTCATTGATGAAAACATAAGCATCAACATGGCATCAATCTTATCTCTCGGGATTTGTAGAATGTTCGCATGCATTGAATTACGAGTATGCATTAGAAAAATTAAATGAATGAATGAATTTTACAATTTTTTACAAGTTTAAAGTTTTAAATGAGACATAATTCTTACATGATATGAGAGTCTACAGACTCACACCCACGCGTCTTGAGATCGATTTCCGACGAAAATAATTTCACTCATATTAAATTGTTCACTCGATGAATCTCCTTCCAATGATCACTACAAGAAAATAGTGAATTGCCTAGGAAAATTTTCAATATCTTTTCAATATGCCTACGAAATTTCCAACGAATATAATTCGCCTTTAAATAGTAAGGTTTGCCTATGCCTTTTCTACAAATTTTTCTAATTATATAGGCTATTTTAAAACTACAAATATAATTGCCTACGAAAATATAAATTGTCTAGGAAATTATTTGTTTAGGTAAGTTTGCCTACGGAAATTACAAATGTGTAGGTAGATTGCTCGTAGGTAATTTGTTTATCTAGGAAATTGTTTTTGTAGGTATTTTTTTCAAAGATTATTCTAAAAAAAATGGTAGGCAAATCGTAGGCAATTCTCACTTTTTAAAAAACAAATAATTTTCGTAGGCAAATTTCGTAGTCATTTGAACATTTTCGTAGACAATTCTTCATTTTCTTGTAGGGGATGGAGTAAAAAAATTGTCCACTCAATGAGTCTCCTCCCAATGATGGAGTAAGAGAATTCAATTAACGAGTGAAGGGGAGTGTTAGGGAAATTAAATAAACGAATTAATTCCATAACTCTTTATAAGTTCGAATTTTTAAATGAGACGAAATTCTTTCAGTATGTATACGAGACATTTTTTTGTGAGATTGTATCACGAAAGACTAAGAAAATTTATTATTTATTAGAAAGAAAAATGTTTATAATTAGTGGGTACATATAATTTAGTTTGTTGAATAATGAAGCCCATTTTGAGGTGAATGAGAAATTATATTTTAAAAAATAGTGTAATTAATAAATGAGAAAATGGAAAAAGGAAAAACAAAGAGTTTCTATCCCACATAGAAAAATGTAAAATAAAGAATTGGGTATTTAAAGAGCTACCCACGTGTTACTTGTAAGTTATTGTGGGTTCATTCTCCTCCACCTTCTATGCGGGTACGCAGAGGGGGTGCAAATCTTGATCGGATTTGGCCCTCGAAACTTGAACTTGTGTGCGAGTGTGATCTGCGTACGCGAATGTCCTACTAACTTGGTGGCGGACGTACAAGCGAACTTTTGCCTCGATTTTTCGCACGCCTCATTTTAATTTTTTCTATTGAAATAAGAAACGTGTAAATGTTTTCCCATGTTCAGGTCGTTATGGTCAGGCTCTTGATTCCCGTTAGGGCTATAAGTAGCTCTTTAGGTGCAACTCGAAAGAGATACACAACTTGAAACTTGAAAACAATCGAACTCAAGCGTTTAGAGAGAAACACAGATATTTTTCAGCAGCTGCTATACACCTTCGTGAGTTCATTTATTCTTGCTTCGTTCTTTATCCGGTGATTGATCGAACATTTCTCAGTTCGACTCAAGTAAGATATAGTGTTGATATCGTTGCTTTCAAACCGTTTTATTCTAAGAGGCAAGTGTCCTGCGATTCACTAGCATCGAGAATGAATGACATATTTATTTTAAGGAAATCGTGCTCGCACGAGACTCAATTTTTATTTAATTTTTTATTGTTTATTATTTATAGCTCATTTTTCGGTGCACCCAACCAATATAGTTTAGATTTATCACGATCCCTCTCACACAACACTACTTACATAAGACTTTATCTATATACACTTATTCATACGTACACTTTCTCCTGTACAAAATGAGTCACTTCATAGATTATTAATTATTCAAATGGTAGGGGATGATGGATGTATGTAAATTGGCTTTTTATCATACCATTATTGTGTATTAACTTTAAATTGAATTTTTTTCACGAAATAGAGCAACTTTTTAACACCATATCAAACTATAGTAAACCGTCACCTCGGGTGGTAGTTTCTTTGTTGAGAAAAATTAAATAACTAGATTATTCTCGACTTTCTCTATAAACTTGATCTTTTAGATGAGACGAAATTCTCTCATTCTCCCAACTATTTTCTCAAAACGTCCCCGGAGTGATAGTACTATTTCTTTTTCATAAAAATAATTTAAAAGTGCCACCTAGCAGGAGGATTGTTTACTTTTATGTTATATATGTATTAAATGAGCTACCTTGCACCATATATACTTTTGCAGATGACATTATATTAAATTAATTGAGGAGATGTAACATTGGTCATTAATGCAAAGTTAAAGTTATGAAGGAGACAATGGAATCAAAGAGTTTTACATAATATATGTACAAAGTTTAGCAATCGTCTGACAACAAGACTCTGGTATCATTTCACTTGATGGACAAAAAAAATGTGGGTGTTTTTTTAAAGGAATTAATTTTAGGAGGGTAGCAAAATAAGGACCATAACTTTTTGAGTTGTCAACTAAAACAAGGACCCTAACTTTAAAAAGTGGCTATTTCAAGCCAAATTAATAAAAAATAACTTTTTGAGATGACAAAACAAGGACAGTAACTTTAAAAAGTAGTCATTCCAGACAAATTAATTAGCTCAAAATTGCTAATTTGGCCTGAAATTGCTAATTTTTAAAGTTACGGTCCTTGTTTTGTCAGCCCGAAAAGTTACTATCCTTAATTTCCACCCATAAAATTATGGTCCCTAAAAAAAAACCTTTACTTTAACACGCATATATGTGAAGAATTAGAGTGATTATTTGTTTACTTTAGAAAAAAACTATTATACTAACGATCGCATTATTAAAACACTTTAAATCTTTTTTCGAATTCTTTTCCTCATTATATTATTTGAAAAATAGACAATTTTATTAAATTTTAATAATTTGTCTGTCTATAAAATAAGTTCCATGTATTTTAGTAATTATCATGTTAATCAAGCAAAATTATATTTTAATAATTTTTTGTTTTATATTTTTACATTTTTGTTCTTTGGTTCGTGTCTTGAATATATATTCAGATAGACAATTATTTCAAAAAAAATATTTGATTTTCAATATAATAGAATCTAAAATAATTGTTTCACATATATCTTGTAACTATTAATATTTTTGAAAATTATTTTCAATTTTTAAATAACTTCACATTTATTTTGGTAACTTTTCACATTAATTTAATATTTTAGATCATTCTCAAGTTCATTTAAGAATATTTTCATAAAAAAATGATCTATCTTAATTGACATAATAATTATATTTGGTTTATTTTATTTTTTTGTGACTAGACAATTATTAGACATTTTTCTCTCATTTAATTTAATTTGAATTTTTTACAATGTTCTCATTTTATGGTTATTTTTAGATTAATTACTAAATTAGATTTTTTTAAAAATAAATTAAATATAAAAATTTATGATTTTCTAAAATATTTGAATATTCTTTTGCATTGTTGGGAATTTTTTGACGACCATAACTTTGGGGTGGCAAAACATGGATCCTAACTTTTCGGGATGACAAAACAAGAACCATAATTTTTAAAAAAGTATTTTCAAGTCAAATTAGACCCAATGACCTGATTTCGGATCGAATTAGGATCATTCGGACAAATTTGACCTAAAATTGCTATTTTTAAATTTACGATCCTTATTTTGCCAGTCCGAAAATTACCATCCTTGTTTCAATGTTACGGTCCTTCAAAAAAATATTTCTTAAAAAATACTTATGGGTAGTCAATTTCAACATTGAGTAACACTTATGTGAACCAGGTTCACACATGAACTCTATCACTGTTATGTGTAAAAACTATCACTGTTATGTACAAAAACTTTCACTATTTAAAAATATAAAACATTTTCTAAACAGTGATTGTTTTTGTTCATGACAGTGATAGTTTTTATACTAATGTTGAGGGTTTTGTATGTAACAGTGATACTTAAATAACCGAGTTCATAACATGAACCAAGTCGATACAAGTTTTTGAAATAAGATTCCACGTCGTCTAAGTAATTGTCCATCTTTTTCATTATCATTAAATATTCTCCTTTTATCTATAAGTCTATAATATTCCATAAGACATATAATGATATATTTTTCATGTTTATCTTGGTAATTATTTGGGAACAAGTTAGGACTTTACACTTCACTAGTGTTTGGATAATTTTAGTTTTGATTATTATGGCAAAACACCTTGTAATAGGACAAGCTAAGTTGTATAGAAAGCTTGCGTTTCTAGACTTAGTTGCATTCTTACAGGTAACAAGTTGAGGGGGAACTCATCAAGTGAAGACGAGGCTGATCAGAACGAGACGAGACTGATGAGTTCCATGTAAACTGATGAGTTAAACAAGAAAAAACATGCTGATTTGTGATGAAGAAATTACGATCAAATCTTGATTTGTCTTGATCGATAGTTGATCTGATCTTCTTGACCGATCTGATTGACCTAATCTTCACCGACCGATGTTGTCTTGATCAGTTAAGCGACCAGATTAGAGACCGTAAATCTGCAGACCATAAATCAGGCGAGCTGATCAGATCCGTTACACACAAAAAGTTGTCCAATGAGAAGATGACAATACACATATTGATGTGACATAAAGCTGCAAGGAAAAGTGCAAAAGGACAAAGAAAAACTGGAAGTTTATTAGTATGGATTTGAATATTACTCTCAAACGGTAATATTTAAATCTACACTATAAATACATTGCACTATCTTCAAAAGAAGATAATGGAGGATGCTGCAAAGTGAAGATTAAAATCAAATATTCAAGCATCTCCATTCAAGAACACAGAGCATTAAATATCCAAATTTACCCAAGTGTGTTCTTCATTATTTCTAAGCATAAATGTAATATCCTAAGCTTAGAGATATTTTCCCAACCTTAGCTTTAAATGTAATATCTTAAGCTTAGAGAGATTTTTCCAACCTTAGTTTAAAGGCTAAAACAATGTAAGGGAAAATCTCACCTAGTTGGAAATAACACCAAACCCTTTCTTGAGAGAGAAAATTAGTGGTTAAGTGAGGTAGTTAAAAAGCAATCCCGTGAGGGAGATAAGTCCCGAGAGAGTGAGAACTCATTAAACATCTATAGGCGGTCCCGTGAGGGAGATAAGTCCCGTTGAGTGAGAGCTCCATAAATATCTGTTGGTTAAGAAAGTGCCGCATGAAGGGAATAGTGGATGTAGGACAAGTTCATCTGAACCACTATAAAAATACATGTGTTCTTATTTGCTTTCATATTAACTGTCATACATACTTTAGCAAATCTGCATACACACATTCGCAAAAAATTTTAAGTCACCTCCCATTGAGATTTTACGAGTTTTAAATCAGGTTTTTCGGGACCAACAACTAGTATAAATAAGTGTCAATCGAGTCATTGTAAGATACGCTTTTATTAGTAGTAGGCCAAGTTTCAAGCTCGCTTCGACGTCTTACCTCCGCCTTGACTGTGCCGCGAAGTTGTCGTTCGAGTGTCGTCCATGGCGGATGCCGCGCTCGCCCACGCAGCCGTACCCCCGCTCCATAGCATCGTCTCAGGAACATTACAAAATAGCTTTTGATTATTAATTAATGAAGTTGAGATTATTCTCTTGTAAGATTTAATCAATATATATTACGTCTTTTGTGTTGCGTCAATTTGATTATAAAAAATGACAGAGAAAAATATTGTGACGTCAATAACATAATACAAGCTGATTGATTGAAGTGGGGAAGTGTGATTACTAGTGTATGTGGTCGTAATATGCCATTACAAATGTCATAGGACTAGCCTTATTATATGGGATGGAGTGTTGGATGCCTAAGAGAACCGACACTCGCAATTCGGCTGTGGCATAAATGTGCATGCTCCGTTGAATGTATGATAAAATTAAGAGAGATAAAGTGACGAACAAAGTAATTCGTTCTATATTATTTAGGTGATGCACCTATGATGCACGGATTCTTCTAAAAAAACCATAGTGCAGTATCGGATACTCCGCGGGTGCGGGTGCGATTTGCGTGGGATTCGCACCGCATACGCCACGTGGCGAATCCGTGAGTAATTTTTTTAAAAAATTAGAATACGCGTATCCGATACGCTGGATACGCGTATTCGGTGCGGGAAGGGTGCGTGAGTGGTTATTTTTTTAGAAAAAATATATTTTTTTAAATTTTTTTTGTTTATTTTTGTAATTTTTTAAGACTAAAATCTATATGATCATTTTATTAAGTACTAAATGTGTTATTTGAATTGAACATTATTATGCAATATAATTTAAATTGAAAATATATAACTTGTTTTTTTATTGAATTCTTTAATATAACTTATGTATTGAACTGATGTTATTTGAATTAATGTTTGTTATTTAATTACATTAAATTATTGAAAATGCTTAAATTTTATGTGAATTACATACATTTGAATGCTAATTTAAAAAATTTAATATATCTTATAAGTGTTATATATAATAAAATATAAATAAACAGACGTATACTTGTCGTATCGCACCCTATTTTTTTTTAAAAATCCGTATCCCCGTACCCGTATCTTATCGCACCCACATCCCCGCACCCGCAACTATGCAACATAGTGATGCACTCATTGAAGAATTTTGATTTAACGTCTCGATCGTTTATTAATTTACATTATTCACACCACTGACACCAAAATGACAATATTTTCTAACTTGAGTAATTTTTTGATGGGGACAAGCAAATAATGAGGTGATGAAAATCGGCTCGGATTGCCTATTTCACATGCGTATTTCATCTGGTGTTTCATGTCTTGAATTTGTGCCACGTGTCCATTCTGGCCCACTCAGTTCCGTCACCCGGCCCGAGTGGTTCATGGTTCACCCGACCCGAATTGATCATGATTTACGGTTTATTATTTAGTATTTAGGGTGTAGATAGTTCACCCGACCCATATACACGTGGCGCAAATCCAAGGTATGAAACACCAGATGAAACATGCTTGTGAAACAGGGAAATCGCGCTGGACGAAAATGACCATTATGTAAGATTTTTGAAAGAATAAGAGCTTATTTGATTCTAGGTAAGAAGAATAAGAGTTTGAATGGAAAATAAAGAGATCATGGTCTCACTTGATCCTCGATCCCTGTGACATTAGTTTATGGCCAAATTTGGCCATTTTACCAATTGAAAAGGGCCAATTTGATTTCAATTGTATGTAATAATAAAAAAAATAAAAAAATTACCCCCACTGTCCCATAAAGATATGACTAATTTTTATTTTTATTTATCCCACAAAAATAGACTAATTACTTATTTATTAAGAGTTGATATGTTGTGAAACTTGTTTACCGTGAAACTGATTTTTTTTTACTGACATACACTTTAGTAATATAAGTCACACCATTTAGTAATATAAGCCACACACTTCAGTTATCTCTGCGACACTCTTTGTTATAATATAAGTCACACCCTTCACTTTTATGAGTAATACACTTTACAGTAAAAAGTCACACACTTTATAGTAAAAAGTCACACACTTTAGTAATATAAGTCACACTATTTAACCAGTTTCACCGTAAAATTTGTTCACACTATACTTTGTCATTTATTAAACATTAATTTTTATCTTTTGTCTCTACTTTTGTGATTAGTAATTGTCTTAAAGAATTACTAGGCGTAAGGGCAAAATGGAGAAACAAATCAATAACTTAATATTTAAATTATAGTAATAATTATTATTTCTTAGGTTATGTGAAAATAATTATAAATCTATTTTTGTGGGACCATACTCACCAATGAGATTATGGATTAACTGACCCTCTATCCTTTATTTATTCAAATGGCTATAAAGTAATATTGTTAGGCAGTGTCATGTGAAAATATTTTAATATAAATTGGTCCCATTTGTAGCAAAACATTCAAACAATCTATAGACCTGTCAACAGTTCAGTTTTTCTACTTAGGAACACAGCCTCACATTTTTCCATCCAAAATGTTTGAATCCGTGTTTTTATAATCGATCAACGGTTAAATTGGATTGAACATTGGTTGACGGTTCAACCGAAGGAATCGATGGTTCAATCATTAAAATAATTTTAATTAATTTATTTAAAATATTTTCTATATTATATTAAAAAATAAAATAAATGTACACTTATAAAATTTAAAATTATAACTTATAAATTTCATATTGAAATAAACACAATAAAATCATACACAAAGCAATTTAAAATATAAAATTTAAATTAAGAATGGTATAAATAAGGATTAAATTTTAAATTGATTAAATAATAAAAATATTTAAAAAAAAAAGAAGAAAAGAACCGGTTCAACCAGTTTTACCGATTTTTTCAATTCTGGTCGGCTTTTCCAATTCAACTGTAAAAATAATTTTTTAGGGTAATCAGACCAACTATGTGGTCGGTTTTCGGTTCAACCTGATTCTGAAAATACTGTTTTGAACTGTACAAAACAAACTAATGTCATATCTAAATTATATATCCAAATCCCAAACTAGTGTCATGTATATCTCATCTACTATACTTTATAGACAAAGTCTAGTATGAAAATTTTCATACATGTAAAAATGAAAAAAATTAATTTACAACCAAATTCTGTAATTGGTGAAGGTAAGACAAAATTGAGTGGTTCATGGTTCACTCGGCCCAAGTGGTTCATGGTTTACTCGACCCCGAATAGGTCATAATTAGGGTTCATTATTTAGTGTTTATAGTGTAGATGATTGATTTAGGACAATTTTATAAATTTTCATACATGAAAATTTTCACACTAGACCTACTCTACTTTGTATTCAAGTTTCACCGAAATTTGGTCAGGAAGTGAAAAAATAGTGTGTGCACATTACTCACAGACTCTCATACTCAATTTCACGAGCTGCGGTAAACAAATTGACGGTATTTCAGACGAAGTAAAATAGTGCTTAAGTGGTTAGATCACCACTACCTATACTGTGAGTAATATCATAATGGGTTTGAGTCATCATTTACTCAATTAAATAAAAAAAAGTATTTGATAACAAAATGACAAGCTAATTAACGAGTGAAAGAAATTTAGTTGATTCAAGACAGCGGCACATGTAAACTGCGAGATCGCGAAATTTGAGATTTTAAATTGGGATTATCTCGATATTTTTTTATTTTTTTTGGATGTATATACAAATCTCACAATCAATTTATTTCTAGGACACCAATTGTTGGGGGTAAAAAAAAAATTATACTACAATATAGGAATTATGATTTGAAGTGTTGCCATTATTGAAACTTGTGCATGTGACAATCTATCTCCTTTTCCTCATGGGAAAATATGGTTATCTTCTTTTTCTTTTAAAATAGAGAAAATAGACAAATTGAAAGAAAAACATTGTATTGATTTCGACAGGGCCATGGGTTGTAGTCAATTTTTGGACAATTCTTAAATTTGACTACATTACAAGAAAATGGAACCATTATCTCTATTGTATATATAGACATATATATATTAAGAGAATAAGTACATTAATAATGGATTCCCCATATCATTTTATAATTACTACTTTGGTATCTTAATCTGTCAAAAGCGTGGTGCTTTCGAAGGAAAAAAAGGGTTAACAAGAATAAATTAGCTTATCTTCTTTCTTTTGTTAAATGGGATTTTTCAATGTCATTTTCATCTAAGACATATTTTTTTTCTTTCTGAAAAGCATATTCATGTAAGACTTAAAATGCTTTCTTTTCTTTCTTAAAAAAAATTACTTTCTTTCCACCTTTCACAAAAAAAAAAAAAAAAAAAAAAATCCTTTTCCATTTTAATTTTATGCTTAAATCATTTGTCTCCTAATTATGAGTACAAAAATTTCTGAACTAAATGACTAAGATGCATTCAGGTGCACCATGCACTCATAGTACATATTAAAACACATGTAACTTGTTATATTGTAAGATACAACTTATTTATACTGAAACATGTAATTTTTTTTTATATTTATAGTTGCACAGTTCAATTGACACTAAACTATATAATTTCTATTTCATAAGGCTTTTTTTTTATATTTTGTTAGAGACATATTTTTGTTGTTGGAGTTTGATCTGAATATAATAGTATTGAAATTGTGCTGATGTACCATATTTTAACAGAAAATATTAAGTTAGCTTAGCAAAAAATTAGTTAAGGAATCTTTCGAAATAAATATAATTTTACAAATTTAATGGTATAATCGTGTGATTTGAGCCTTACTTAAGGCAATTGGTCGCAGGTTAGAAGGAGAAATAGATAAAAGACAGAGGGGAAAGTGGATGAAAATAAAAGGAGTGTCGTTTTGTCATTACAGTAACACATGTTTGCCCTTATGATAATACAGATCTCGGAGCGATGTTTTATCTCTATGCGAATTTTGTGAAAAAAACTGTTTAATCTAGTTCGACTCGCACAAAATCTGCGATTTTTTCTCTTATTTATGTGTTTCTGTCACATCCCGATTTTTCGTAGGCCAAACAAGCATAAAATTATTGCAGCGAAAAAAAAAAATTGCACTCAAAGATTTAAAATTTTGCTTAAATAGATGTGACTTACATTTAAAAGTGCAATTTAAATTTTAATTCAAAAATTATAAAGTAACATGATAATTTCTTTTTTCTTTTTTTTGAAAAGTACATGATAATTTCTTTTTTCTTTTTTTTTGAAAAGTACATGATAATTTCTTTTACAAATTAATTTAAAGTTGCATTCACTGTCCCTCCACCGCACACCTTTTTAATCTTCGCACTCCTTAATCTGTAAAAAGTTAAAGAGATGAGTTTATAAATAGCCTAACATAAAAATAAAAGTTCTTTTTTATCACAAAATTTATAATCATTCTTTATTAGTCAAGATAATATATTTTTTTCCAACTTTACCCCTTTTTTATGCTTTCATTATTTAAGTTCGTACCACCATATATACATCTCATACCAACATTATTTCAGCCTGTACCACCTTTCAATTAACTCCGTACCACTATTACTTCAATCCGTAAATATTGTTTCAGTCCGTACCACCATTCTATTAACTCCGTACCACTATCAGTTCGTACCACACTTATTTTAATCCCGTACCACCTTTATTTTAACACCGTACCACCATCATTCCAACTCGTACCATAATTTAATTCAACTTGTACCATCAATTTTAAATTTGTACCACAATTATTAATTTCGTACTACAATATATTAACCTCGTACCACCATTTAATGAAGCCTGTACCACCATTTTTTTAAAAAAAAATTGTTGAATTCATTAAGGGTATAATTGCCCAAAAAATTATTATCTTGGCTAAAAAAGAATGAAATAAAAAACTTTGATAAAAAAAGAACTTTTTAAATGAGAAGGGGCTAAAAATGGGGATTTTCTCAAAGGGTAAATGTATGGTATGAGCAAAATCACTAGTTGAGTGAGACCATCTTATCAGGATTAAATATAATATACAAATAAAGTGTTTAACCACAACTAATCATGCCAAACACAAAATATCACATATAAACTTTTCATCATAATTATGGATAATAAATAAAATAAATCATGCTTAATGGTTTCTCCAAGGATCTCTTTGCAATGCTACTGGGGGCATGTGGATGACAGTTCCTCGGAGACCTCTTTGCAGTCTTACTAGGTTCCCTGAGGATCTCTTTGCAGTCCTGACCTCTTTGCAGCCCCTGACCTTTCGTGACTTTCTTTTTACAATTATTATATATTTTAATATCATCATACCATGCTCAAGTAAATAATTTATCATATACATCACTCTATATTATATTGCACATAAATAATTTATTTATACAAAATATTTAATAAAGATAAAATAAACCACACATTAAGTTAATGTCGTGGATGTAGATACATACAACAAAATAACTTCAGTTATCATTGATGTAGAATCTTAAGAACTGAGACTATAAGAAAAAAACTGAAGTTTACAAAAGTATGAAATAATATTTTTGATTTCACAAAAAGAAACTTTTATTTATAAAAAAGAAAATATATTTCCTAGTGGAATTGAGATTTGAATATTTCATGAAAATTTTGAGATTTAATTTTTATAAGTAAAGATAAAAAATTTAAAGATATCTTTTATAAAATCTAATAGTTAAATAAATAAATAACTTTAATGATAATAATAATGGAAAAGGGGACGATTTTTTAGACAAAATAAGTATTTGTGCTGATCATTTTTTCTATATTTTTTGAAGTTGATTGTGATAAAGAAAAATTGATCCATGGATTTTAATTAAAAAGGTGTTGATTTGTTCTTTTATTTTGAAATCAATTCAGCGTATAAAAATTTTAAGAATACAAATTTTGTCTCATGTGCATAGGGAAGTGAAAGAATTTCAGGGAGAGAGATTTAGTAAAGATATGAGAAAAAGAATTTCTTGAAGAGAGATTTCTTAAAGATATGAGAAAAAGGTGAGGAAGCTATGTGATCTTGATAAACATATCTTTTGTTTTGGAAAAATCTTTTCATGTATGTTTAAAAAAAAAAAAAAATAAGTTGAGATTTTTGAGGGTGTTACAACTTTCCTTTCTGATCCAGGGGTCATGTTTCACGGATAGTTCCTTATAATAACATATATATGTACTCGCAGTAACACATATTTGCCATTATAGTAATATAGATCTCGAAACGAGTTTTATTATTCTACCTTTGTGCAATTTTTGAAAAAAAATATGTTTAACCTACTTAACCCGTTTCGACTCACGCAAAATCCGTAAATTTTTCGCTTTATGTCATTGTGATTTTCATTTTGACATATAGGGGTGTAAGCGAGTCGAGCCGTCTCGCGAGCTACTCGTGCTCGACTCGTAAAAAGATCGAAATCGACTCGACTCGTAAAAGGATCGAAATCAACTCGACCATAATCGAGTTGAGTTCAAGTTACTCGAGTAGCTATCGAGTTTGATCTTATAAATACTCAGCTCAAGAGGCTCGCAAGCCTAATCGAGCTTGCAGAGTAATTATTGTTATGCCATTAATTTTATTATATATATATATATTTTTAATAATATATTTTATATTTAATTTTATAAAATTATATAGATAACCGAGTCGAGTTCGAGTCGAGTTCGAGTATATCGAATTTCTGCCATTAACCTTTTTTTTTTTAGGGAGAAACATCAACTCGGGGGGATTCTAGGGAGGTCTGGAGTTGGATGTAACCCAGTTCGGGATATCATCCCCAATCCAATCATGAGGGTGGGTAGATTTTGAGCCGAATTTCGCTAAATTGTGCGCGATCGTGTTGCGGCGGCGAGGCAAATGAGAGATCCCTACCACTTGAGGGTCTTTAAAATTGTTACGCATCTTTCTGATGATATCTTCTTCCGGCCCCAAGAAGGAGGAGTTGTTGTTGATGGCGTGGACAGCTTCCAAGCAATCGGAGTGGATGTGGAATTCGGTGGGTAACACTCTTAAGCCAAGCTCTAAACCAGCGATGACAGCTTGAAGTTCGGCAACAACCCAAAGGGTTAATTCGGTGGCATCCTGCCGCAAGAAGTAGGCCCGAGGCATCGAAAGTTGCAAAACCGACGCCATATTTGAATTTTTCATCATTAAGCAGCGTCAACTGTGATGATCATGAAATTTTGCGTTGGCTCTTCCTGGTGCAAAAGGGACGACGGGCCTGGAGGATCTTTCTTGCCATCAAGTTGAAAGTTGGCATCCCTATAGCTTTCCAATAACGCACTATGCCATGAAAGGTTGATGACCATTTTCGAGAGGCGAGCCTTATTCATGGCAGATTTATCGTGGCTAAGATTGCATCGTTCTTTCCAAATACTCCACATCTTCATACATAATTCCTCAATGTCTTTGCGTTTTGAGCTTTTATCAATGTGGATCATGGTGTCGGCCATGGGGAGATTAGCACAATTCTTGAGAATGGGCCACCAACTTGTATCCTTCCACGCCTGTCTAGAGACCTGGCAAAAGAAAAGATAATGTTTAGTGTCAGCACTGTTAAAGCCATAGAATACGCACATGGGATCGCAGGGGATGTGGTGATTGTGAAGATTGGCTTCAGTGGTGATAATTTCGTGAGTAATTTTCCAGCATAAAATCTTGACTTTTGGAGGGATGTTGAGGCTCCAAGCTTTTTTCCACCAACAATAGGAGTTCGAAGAAGACGAACTGCCCCCCTTGGAGCCAGTCTGGCTTTTGAGAGAGGCGAAGGAGTGGTATCCTATTTTAACGGAGTAATGACCTTTTTTTTTTTCAAATTTCCAGAATCTGAAGTCAACAGAATCATCGAGGGGGATTGGGATACATTTGATGGCTTCGACCTCATAGGGAAGAAAAATATCTTGTAATTTCGGGATGTCCCACTGTTTGGATGGAAGAATAAGCTTATCGACTTGGGTGTTGCTCTCGTAAGAGACAATTGAAGTGATTCGGCCTTCCGCAAGGCCCGGGATCCAGGCATCATGTCTAGCACGAATCGTCTTGCCATTGCCCACTTTCCACAAAAGGCCAGTATTGAGCAAGTCTTTGCTCCAGAGAAGGGATCTCTAGACGAAGGAGGGGTTGGACCCGATCAAGGCTTCCATAATATCAGTGTGCTTGAAATACCTAGCCTTAAAGATCCTAGCCACTAAAGAGTTTGGATAAGAGATCATTCTCCAGAGTTGTTTAGCCAGGAGAGCTTTATTAAAAGCGACAAGATCCCTAAAGCCCATGCCACCATTGTCCTTGTGCAAAGTGAGGGAATCCCAGTCTCTCCAGTGAATTTTTCGATCTTTCGTTCCATCACCCCACCAGAGTCTTGCAGTCATGCTCTCAATTTCATTGCAGATGGAGGTTGGAATTTTGAAGCATGAGATGGCGTAAGTAGGAATGGCTTGTATAACTGACTTAATAAGGACTTCTATGCCGCCTTCCGAGAAAAATTTGGAATTCCAGCCATCAAGCTTTTTTGCCACCCGATCCCTCAGATAGCTAAATTGGATTCTTTTGCTCTTGCTCGTAAAAGTCGGTAGCCCCAAATAGATCTCATGACCCTGACACACCCTTAGATTCAGGATATTCTTAGTGGATTGGATGTTGTCATGAGAGGATTTATCCCTGAAGGTGATGGCCGACTTGTCATAATTGATAAGTTGGCTGGAGGCTTTCTCATAGAGTTGGAGACACTTTTTGACATTTTCACAATTGTCTCTGGAGTTTTTGAAGAAAATGAGGATGTCGTCGGCAAAAAAGAGGTGGGTGATGGTGGGGCTGCCTCTGGTAATTTGGACTCCAGTGATCTTATTTATATCGGCATAGGACGTGATGATCGAGGAGAGGCCTTGAGCACATATAACAAAGAGATAGGGGGAGAGAGGGTCCCCTTGTCTGAGGCCTCTAGTAGGAGAAATGTTGCCAACTACGTTGTTATTGATTTTGATAGAATACGTGACCGAAGTTACACATCTCATGATGAGCTTGATCCATTTAGGGTCGAAACCTAGTTTCTTCATAATAGCTCTAAGGTAGTCCCATTCCACTCGATCGTAGGCCTTACTCATATCAAGTTTGAGGGCTACATACCCCGTTTTGCTTTTTGAGTGTCGGAGCCAATGCATGCACTCGAATCCAATCAACACATTATCGGTGATGAGGCGACCCGGGATGAAAGCACTCTGGTTGAGGTCAATAATATTCCCAAGGACGTGTCTGAATCTGTT
Organism: Stenogyne calaminthoides; assembly: GCA_037126765.1. Lineage (NCBI taxonomy): Eukaryota > Viridiplantae > Streptophyta > Magnoliopsida > Lamiales > Lamiaceae > Stenogyne > Stenogyne calaminthoides. The sequence continues at coordinate 1,392,272 of JBBCBC010000022.1, read as the reverse complement.
AGTAATGACTCTGGCAGCAATTTTATACCAGACATTGCAGAGACTAATCGGTCTGAAATATTTAACAGTAGTTGGCTCCTTGATTTTGGGAATGAGGGAGATAACGGTTGCATTGGTGAAGGCGGAATCGTCATCATTATTAAGGAAGTTAAGTACAGACGAGACCACATCTTCACCAACCATGTCCCAGGCATTTTGATAACACAAAGCAGTGAAACCATCGGGACCCGGAGCCTTGGAAGGGCTCATGTCAAAGAGGGCTTTCGAACTTCGTTTCTGTCGAAAGGTTTGCAAAGGACGCTGTTCATTTCCAGATTTACCATTGGAGGCATGTGATTCATGATATTATTAATATCCTCACGATTGGGGCTACTGGAGATGAAGAGTTTCGAGAAGAAGTCAGTAACAACTCGCTCCAACTCTTCCGCTTTTGTGATCAAAATGCCCGAATCATCCTTGAGTTTGCGATCCTGTTCTTTGCCCGGCGCCCAGAGGCAAAATTGTGGAAGTAGGTAGTATTCCTATCGCCATGGGCCAACTAGTTATTTCTAGATCGTTGATGCCAATGAAGTTCTTCTTGATGGAGGAGCTTTTCGAGCGTAGACTCAAGTTCCCTAGTCGTCAGTGAGTTGCTCGACTCATCTTCGGAGTTCAAGCGATTGTTGATCTCTTTCCTTGTGGACTCAATTCTCTTTTTTAGGCTGGCTTTATTGGAGGATTGGGCCCAGTTCTATAACGATCTGCTAGTGCTTCTTAATTTCTCTTGAATATTAGGGAGGAGAGCACTTTTGGACCAAGCATTTTTAAGGGTGGACTTGTAATTGTCCTCCAACAGCCATTTGTTCTCGAAGGAAAAGGCTTTGGCACGTCTGCATGGCTGAGGGTCATTATTTTCAATGTATGAGATCAATATGGGACGGTGGTCGGACCCATAAAAGTCAAGATTTTTGCTCACTGCTCCCGGTAATTCATTTCTCCAAGCTTGGTTGGCCAGAAAACGATCAAGTCTGGCCCAAATACACTCGTTGCCTTTTCTTTTGTTGTCCCAGGTAAATTTAGGGCCTTTAGCCCCTAAGTCATGTAAATGAAGGTCATCTGCCACAAGGCAGAAATTGTTCATTTGATTAATCGGTCTAGGATTGCCGCCTTTTTTCTCATGTTCGTAAAAAATCTAGTTGAAGTCTCCTCCAACCAGCCAGGCACGATCAATGTTGTTGTGGCTATTGTCAATTTTTCTTAAGAGTTCCCAGTATTGGGTTATGAGATTATGATTCGGATTGCCATAGAAGCCCGTAAAGAACCAGAGTTTGTTGTTAAGAGAGATGGAACAGTGTTGGGATATTTTAGTTTTGATAATTTATGCCAAAACATTATTAACTTGTGTTATTCAAGCTAATTTACAGATAACAAGTTAAGGGGAATGTAAGAACAAATTGAGGGGGAACTCATGAAATCAGAAGAAGATGATCGAGATGAGACGAGGCTGCAGACGAGTCGTGATTGAGATAAGATGAGTCAGATGAGTTCCGGAATCAACTGACGAGCTGTGCAAAATCAGAAGTGAAGAAAAGCTAAAGCCAACAAATCAGAAGAGAAGGTTGCAGATCAGAAGATGAAGATGATGAGACCGATCAAGATCGACGCGGATCGAGATCGAGATATGAAGATGAAAGCAGATGAGATCGACGAGATCGACGCGGATCAAGATCAGATATGATATTCTGATATATGCTAACCTGATGCAGATGACCTAATGCTATCCTGAGATGATACTGAAGATATGTTGATCTGATCACCGAAATGATCGATCGGAAAGAAGAAATCGATAGCTGAAATAATGTGACCTCGAGGGTCGATGTCCGAATTCAAAGAACCGAACTCGATGAAGCCCGAGTGTCGCGATGCCCGACGCATAAGGTCCGGCCAAGAGAAGTCCGGCTGAATCAAGAACCCGAGACTCGATGAAGTTATCAAGAACCCAAGGCTCGGAAGAACAAAAAGATCCCGAGACTCGAAGATCCTAAGAATATAGCCAGAGACTCGTAAGAAACCAAGAATATAGCCAAGTTAGATTCAAATTGACGTGGACCAATGAGAGGAAGACGACAAGCCTGAAAAAGCTGCAAAAAGCTACAGAGTAGTATGGATTTGAATGTAATTCTCTCCAACGGTAACATTCAAATCCACACTATAAATACAAGTTCTTCCTTCATTATCAAGTGTGGAATTAATGCGAAAGAGTGTGAAGAATGTAGCAAACGATGCTACAGAGCTAAGAAGATATGGGTTCCAGCAGTTCCCAGCCAAGGTCGTGTGCCAGATGATGCGAGTCCTGAAATATGGCCTGATCGTAGCACGGCTAAGGCATTCAACAGGAATTGTGCACCCAATCCTATATACTCAAGCATTTCCACCATAGAACACAGAGCTAGAAATACAAGCATATATTCAAGAGTGTTCTAGATCTAAGCACAAATGCTATATCCTAAGCTTAGAGAGATTTTCCTATCTTTAGCTTTGAGGCTAAACAAATGTAAGGGAAAATCTCAACCTAGTTGGAAACCAAACAAACCTTTACCCAAACTCAAAGTTAGGTTAAGTTTGTAGGTGAGTGTGAACTCGGTAAACATCTCGGCAATCCCGTAAGGGAGATAAGTCCCGCTTGAGTGCGAACTCGGTAAACATCTCGGCCATCCCGTGAGGGTTATAAGTCCCGCAGGTTAAGTTCGGTTAAGGTGCCCCTGTGTTAAGGGAAGAGTGGATGTAGGACGGGTTTCGTCCGAACCACTATAAAATATCGTGTGTTCTTTACTGCTTTATGTTTATACTTGTCATATGCATTCGATTACAAGCAAAACAACACACATCGTTCTTAAAAGCAAAAAATTTGGTATCACCATTCCCTCACCCTTATTTTATATGCATCACAAGACACAAAGTCTTCCGCACGCGCAAAATGGGTTTTTCGACACTAAAATCGGGACCATCAAACAGTCAATGTGGCCCTTAGAATACGACAAAACTGACAAATCTGCATTACTAAACCAGAACAACATCAAACCACCACTGATGCCAACCGCATCCACACTGAAACAACTATGAAAATTTAAAGACACAAGCCATTTATTGGCTACAGGACTCGATAATTTAGACTCAGAGATAAAAAGCACATCGGGGGAGTGGTCTGCTACGAGACGTTGAAGATTGTTGAACGCATGTTTGCCCCCGAGCCCACGTGCGTTCCAAGACAAGACAATCATTGGTTTCGGCGGGGTTGGCGCTCCCAACCTTCGCCTCTGGTGTCTTAGAGTTGTCAACCGGAGCCATGTCATCATCCAAACTGGCTTTCATTTTCTTCGCTTCTTCGCTTGCTAACGGGAGGAAATGAGGGCCTCTTTTCTTACCATCTAGAGTGGAGTACTGATCGGGGGGGTTAGCTTTTTGGGTGTGTTGCTGAGAGGGGGTTTGTTTGAGAGGTTTTTGGTTGTGCTGTTGAAAATGAAGGTGATGGAGTCGGCTAAATTTGGCTTAGGGTTTTCGGGGTTTAAGGCCTGAGTATCTTTGCTTGGGTTTTTGGTATCGGGGGTTGGAGAGGGGACCTTATGATAGGGTATGGTGTTGGTGGCCTGGCTAGTATCAAGAGTGGCTGGGTTCTCAGGGGTGGGGCTTTGAGAAGTGGGGAATTGAGATTAGGGCTTTCAATATCAAAGCCGAGTCCGGGAAAGCCCGGGGCAATGACAGTGAGACCTCAGATGCATTAGTATAGGTTTTATACTGACCTTCAAAGTGCTCATTGAGGGCTTCTTCATTGAAAGGGATGGGCGAAATGTTGTTTCTCTTGCTTTTCAACTTGTTGTAGGAGGGAGACATGTCGAAGTTGCTTTTTTGGATCTGGCTTTTTGGAGTACTAGGTGATTCCTTGATAGCTTTGCCTGTGTGCTTTCCAGTCCCAATCAGTCTCTCTAGTTCGTCGACAATCTCTTCAATGGTGATGCTCTCTTGTCCTACTGTGCGGAGCCACGGGCCGAACTCATATTTTCTCGTTTCCACATCTCCTTTTGTGCAATCTTTGTCAAGGTGGGTGAGACTTCCACAATAATAACAAAAATCACCAAGTTTTTCACACCTAAAGAGAATGGGGTGGTTTGTGCCTTCATATTCGATCGAGGTCCATCTGCAAAGGGGTGTGTCAATCTCCATGAGCACCCTGATTCGCACACATTTTCCTTGCGCATTTCCTTCATAATCGTTGGTGACCTCCAGCACACGACCAAGCATTTCGCCCACAGTGACTCCGACGCCCCTGGTCATAGCGCAAATCGGGAGACCATGGGCTTGGACCCAGAATGACACCAGATGCAAGTTGAAATCAAAGGGTCTCTCGTGGCCGTTGACATGCTCTAGAAGGAGGGTGGAGCCTTTGTAGTTCCAAGGTTGCTTAGCATAGATCTTGTCGCATTCACTCTTATCCGTAAATTCGAAAAGAAACAAACCGATACCCAGGGCCACCACCTTGACCGGAATAACCGTGTTCCAAACATGTTTAAAGGTGCTCTCCAACTCGAACGACCCCACGTTCCTTTTGATGGCATGCCTCCCAACCAGCGCATTCACAAGACTTATGGTATCTTTGCTGCTTACTTTGATAACTGAACTTTCACTCTCGGATAGGGAAAGTTTTTGCCATAGAACCGCAAGAGCTTCCGCCATTGGATGAAACTCAGAGTTAATGTGATATGGGGAAGTGGTGAAGATTTGACCCAGATTCGCTCCTAATAAAGAGGAATCAGACAACTGAAACGTCGCACACATGAAGCGGCGCGGGAAAGCCTCACACACAAACCCTAACCCTAGAATTCTAGAGAGAGAATTTCTACGGAATAAAGTCATTTTTTATTAATTTCTGCCATTAATCTTATTAAATAAATATATATATATATATTTATATTTTAATATTTAATTTTATAAAATTATATATATAATCGAGTCGAGCTCAAGCTTAAAAAATTAGGCTCGACTGAGTTCGAGTCGAATTTCGAGCTTCGAGTATTTTAATCGAGTCGAGTTCGAGTTTAACACTACTCGACTCGGCTCGTTTACACCCCTACTGACGTGCGAGTCATAATTCATGAATCCTAAATCCGTGAAATGTTTTGTATAAAAAATTATCTTTACATAACACGGTAGTGTAATTTTATCTCATTTCAAGCACAGTCAAAGTTGGTCAAACACGATGATAAGCTAGAATATTAAAAGTCATTAAATGTTAATGAGTGAATTTCATGTGCATCTAAGTATATCGCATAGTCATTGTGTATTTTAAAATCATACAATCTATTATATTAAAAAATTCAGAATCGTATAACTATTTTTTATATTAATAATTCCATAATTCAATTAATATAAAGATGCACTGTAAGTGAGACTTAGGGCCCCGTTTGCCTAAACTTATTTTAAACATCTTATAAGCCCTAACATCTTATAAGTTATTTTGAGAGCTTATAAGATGTAATTTTTAAGTAGCTTATAAGTTGTTAAAGTGTTTGGTTAATAAAACTTATAAGTTTTTTAATAGTAATTTTTTAAAAACTATTTTTCAATTTTAAAATTAATATAATTTTTTTGATTTTTTTAATAATAATTTTTTTCGAAAATAAATTTATTTTTTTCAAAAAAAAAAAAATTTCGATTTTTTTAATAACTTTTTTTTGAGAAAATATTTTTTTCGAAAATAAATATTTTTTTCGATTTTTTTAATAATATATTTTTTTTAGAAAATAAATATATTTTTTTAGAAAAAGAATCGAATTTTCTTTTTTCGAAAACAAATACTCCCTCCGTCCCAAACTTAACCCTACAGTTTTTATTTTTGGCGTCCCATACTTAACTGAACACTTCCTTAAATGAAAATATCCACTTTATAACATAAAATACTAATAAATAACTCTTTCTACCCCCAAATATTCATCATTTTATCACATAAAATACTAATAAACAATTCTTTCTACCCCCAACATTTTATCACTTTTTCTTAAAACCCGCGATATAGTAACTGTAGTGTTGAGTTCGGGACGGAGGTAGTATATTTTTCAGAAAATAATTTTTTTTGGAAAATAAATATATTTTTCCAGATTTTTTTTTTGGCAAAAACAAACAACGGGCCGAGTTGGATTGAATTCGGACCGAGTTTGGGCCGGGATGGGTTGAGATATGATAGAGCTTATTTAATTTTTGTAAAATAAGTTGGGATATCCCAACTTATTTTTTTTTTTTTTTATGTTCTAAATAAATTTTATTTTTAGATCTTATTAGATATTAGACATCTTATTTTACCAAACAAAATTAATAAACTTATAAGCTGCTAAACAGCTTATAAGCTGTTTTAAAGAACTTATAAGCTGTGCCAAACACCCCCTTAGTCAATGACAACATATCATAAGCTGCCCGCATGGGCGTCGCTCAGTTGGTTCCTGGGAGGCAGATTGCTACAAGGACGCAGGATTGAGTCTTGGCAGCCGCAGTGTGGGAGTTTTATCCCTCCAATGTGGGGATAGCTCCTTGTGGGCACCATACACTGGTCCTCCCACCTAATGGGTCGCTGAGTCACCATGATTTACCACCTTTACCATTCCTGTCGGGCCGGGGGCCCTGGGGGCGAGGGCTTCGCCTTTTGCTACAAACATATCATAAGCTAGATTTACCTCAAAAAATGGGATGCAAATCTTTCAAAATTTATCTGGCAGCCGCAGCGTAGGAGTTTTATCCCTCCAATTTGGAGATAACTCCTTGTGGGCACCAAACATCAGGCACTGGTCCTCCCACCTAATGACCGCTGAATCACCATGATTTACTACCTCTATCATTCCTCAGGGGCCGGGCCCCAGAAGCGAAACTAAATCTTTTCTTCTGAAACATATCATAAGCTAGATTTACCTCAAAAAATGGGATGCAAATCTTTCAAAATTTATCAGTAAACTCCAATGCTCACTCCCTCTCTCACACACAGGCACACAGTGAGCGTGTCACTATATAAATGCTGCAGTGGGAAGACTTCAATTTAAAGTTTGTGCAGAGTAAACATCTCTGCGTATAATCTTTCAAAAACCTCTGCGATTTCATTCAAAATGTAACCAATTTTTCAAAATATATTTATCCAATTCCATCTATTATTCTGTTTCGATCTGCTCTTCGATTTCACTGTTTCTGTTAGCATGCACAACCGCACTAATCTTTCGATTTTCTGAATGCATGTGTCGTCTTTTAAAACAGTGATTTGAATAAGTTTGATTAATTTCGTTGATTTTGAAAATTTATTTCGTTGAATTCATGCACGCAATCTGTTTGAAACAGAGTCCGGCGACAATGGCGGCGCAGCAACCGCAGTTTATGACTACTGGTGATATCAGAACGCACCCAAACGATGCGCTTATTGATAATATTGAGTATGATCAGATTGTTGTTCCTGATGTGAGCAATTCTTTTTTCATGTTATGAATTTAATTATTTGGGGAAATTTGAAGTTACAATTTGTTATTTTCTAATGGATTGCGTCTTTCCTCCCTAATCTGTTGTTTAAAGCTGACTTGCTGGATAATGATTTTGGGATTTAGGGTATGAAAATTAGGGGAATTTTACTTTCTATTGAATGTTTGAGTTGGTGTACTGCTTGATTTGAAAGTATAATTAGGTTTGGTATTTGTTTTGTTATTTTTTGAGTAGTTCATAACTAATTTTGATAACTTCTGAGTTAAATTGTTTTTTTGGTCCACATGACATAGTACCTCACCATTTTTGTCCCAACGCCCACCACTTTGGTTCCAAAACCATTTTTTCACGCTTTTTTGGTCCCACCATTACGTTTTCCGTTAAAGTCTGCTACAGTTTTGGTCCCACATGACAAGGTTTGGGATAAAAAATGCAGTTGAACTTAACGAATTCCGTAACGGAAGGACCAAAACTGCATGAAAAAATTCTTACGGGACCAAAGTGGTGAGTACTGGGACCAAAATCGTGAGGTCCCGTGTCCTGTGGGACAAAAATAAATTTAACTCTCAACTTCTTCTATATGCAATTTACCTTAAACAGAGAGTTTTATAGATATTTTTGAATGAATTGAAACGTATCATGGCTAACATAGCTAGATTGAGTCATTTTAATTTCTTTGATTCTACAGAGAAAAAGCTGGAAGAATTTGTTTTCATATATGGGACCTGGAATTCTTGTTTCCATTGCGTATATCGATCCAGGAAATTGTAAGGCCTAACTGAATCTTATTTATGACAAAAAAATATATATACTATCCATAGATTATAACTTTATATGTCTCCTGATTTAACAGTTCAGACTGATCTGCAAGCCGGAGCCCAGTACAGATATGGGGTGAGCCTACGATTCATGTGTTATATTCTGTTTAATTTGGCTATGTTAGGCTTTTTACTTGTTACAATAGAATAAGTTGTTTTAAAACAATCGAATAAAGAATTGTTTTTTGCGGATGGAATCAGATTGAAAAGAATAAAAGATGAGTAGAACTTGAAATTGTTTTCGACACACGCTTCTAGACTTTTGGTCTTGGATTTAAATAAGTTGACTGAAATAACCTCACTTGATGACAGCTACTGTGGATCATCTTGTTAGCTTCGTGTGCTGCTCTTGTAATTCAATCATTAGCAGCCAACTTGGGAGTAGTTACAGGTTTGATATCTCTTTAAATATTCGTCTTTTTCTAGACTTAAAAGTGAATTGTATTTTGTGATATTTAATGGATATCCAACCTTTATTCTTATTCTGCAGGAAAGCATTTAGCTGAGCATTGTCGAAAGGAATACCCAAGGGTCCCGAATTTTCTGTTGTGGATTCTTGCTGAGGTAGCTATAGTGGCATGTGATATTCCTGAAGGTTAGTTGTTGTTTGTTTTATATTGGAACTCCAACATGAGCTTTAAGTGTTTTTTAGATGCTAAATATTGTTTTTGATTAATTGCCTTTTTAGTTATTAACCCCAAGTTTTTCTCAATTTACTCTCACCTAAATGATCACTAATTTTTTAATTAAGAATATTTGTTTTTCTTTATCTCACACCTTTAATTCTTCAATTATCCCTAAAAGAAATCTCTTACTAATTTTTAATTAGGAAGAGAGAAGAGAGGGGAGATAAAAAAAATATATATATATTAATTCTTCAGTCAGATCCTAACTTTTTGTCCAAATCTGCTTCTCCTTTTCGTATCAGTTATTGGAACAGCATTTGCTCTTAACATGCTCTTCAGAATACCTCTATGGTGTGGTGTGCTTATAACAGGACTCAGCACTTTGGTTCTTCTATTACTGCAACAATACGGGGTATTTTATAAGTCCATTGATCTTACTAAAATAGCATTCTCTATATTGTTCTAGTACAAAAACTTCTATAAACTTGGTTCACGAAAGTTTTATGGTGAACTCTGTAATACTGTTTAGTATATGAAGTAATATTGTATGGCGTACAAAATACCACGGTTTAGTGATGTTGAGAAGAATAGCACGTAAAATCAAGCGTTTTTTATATGTTATACTTCGTATGCTAAACAGTATTTACATCGTATACTAAACAGTATTACTTTTAAGAATAGAGTGAATTCTTGCATGTTCTTTTGTGTGTTTCTAAAACAAGGTGTGAACTTTACAGGTGAGAAAGCTCGAGATTCTGATTACTTTTCTTGTCCTTACAATTGCTGGCTGCTTCTTTGTTGAGCTCGGTTATGCGAAGCCCGATTCTACACAAGTTCTACGTGGCCTTTTTGTTCCTCAACTCCAGGGAAGTGGAGCTACTAAGCTGGCGATTTCACTTCTTGGTGCTATGGTTATGCCGTAAGTTTCATCATGTTTTTCTAAATCAATTATTAGTTGATCAAATATTTTTTACTTTTTTTATTATTTATACTGATACTTATTTGCCTGCAGACACAATCTCTTCCTTCATTCCGCACTAGTGCTTTCGAGGAAAATCCCACGATCTGTCTACGGTATCAAAGTAATAATTCTATTTGAAGGATCAATTTTCTAATTTCGTTTCCAATATTTCTATGATAACATTTTGTTAATTAAATCTCATTGGATATCATAAGCAGGAATATTATAATTATACTCATTTGGCATGTATAAATCCCAGAATTTTCTTCGAATCCCTTACATAATGTGTATATGACTCTTAAGTTAACAGTAAACCTTGGAAATTTTTATCACAAACTTGTCTGTATTAAATAAGTTTGTGCATTCAGTATTTTATTACTCCTATATTTTATTTTTCTCATTAATAAGTGATAGGTAATTTGAGCTTTGTATAGTTTTATTGAACAAATCCCATTTCTGTTGCAGGAGGCGTGCAGATTTTATCTGATAGAAAGTGGCTTAGCTTTATTGGTTGCCTTCTTCATCAACATATCAGTTATTTCAGTTAGTGGTGCTGTTTGTAATTCATCACATTTGGAGCCAAATGACCTCAAGAGCTGCCAGAACTTGGACTTAAACGAAGCTTCGTTTTTATTAAAAGTACATCTTCAAACTTTTAATTTCGAATTAACAATTTAAACAAGACCTACTTTTATGCTGATGTGAGATATAATTGCACACAGAATGTTCTAGGCAGTTGGAGTTCCAAGCTTTTTGCTGTTGCTTTGCTGGCATCTGGTCAGAGTTCGACCATAACTGGGACGTATGCTGGACAATATGTCATGCAGGTCTCTCTCTCTCTCTCTCTCTCCCCGAACCCCTTTCTCCTCCTCCTCTCTCTCTCTCTCTCTAATATTTGTGTGTTTTGTGTAGGGATTCCTTGATTTGAGGTTGAAGCCATGGATTAGGAACTTTCTAACTCGGTGTTTAGCCATCGTTCCTAGTCTGATTGTAGCTCTCATAGGTGGATCTTCTGGTGCTGGAAACTTGATTATCATTGCATCAGTAAGTACTCTTGTATTTGTCTCGTATTTCGAATCTCCAAGATGTTTACTCAGTTCTATTGGCTATATCCTTGAGTGCCTAAACAATATTTTAGGTGAGACAAATTTGAACATTTGTTGAATTAATATCATTTCTTCCACTAAAAGTTGAAATTAATTTTTAAGAAATTACTGTCTAATACTCTTCTCTTAAAGCTGAAAAGTAGAGGATAACTACATAATGTGTTTGTGTATTAACCTTTTATCTTTCTTATTCAAAATGAGGACATCTTTTGCACTCAAGAGACAAAGTTGTAGACATCTTTTCACATTTGGTAATGTGGTACTTGGTAAACATTGAAATTCTGATCAGGAAACCACGAGTGATCTTAATTAGTTCACGAGGATATTGCATTGATTTCATTGATATGTTCTTTAATTATATCTAATTTTTTTAAGAATTAAACCTTTTCGTTATTTCGCAGATGATCTTATCATTCGAGCTTCCTTTTGCATTGATTCCACTTCTCAAGTTCACAAGTTGCAAGACCAAGATGGGGGAGTATGCCAACTCAATTGCAGTAAGTTTGTCTAATTTTATTCTTATGTTCAAGTGGTACACAACTAATATTGTTAATACTTTTTAGTAAAACAATTAATACCATATAAAAAAGCCCTCGAGTTGCATATATAGAATTATTCGTCGTTGTAATATATATTTCAACATGTAGCTAATGCCGTCTGTTTTGGATGACAGATTTCAGCCACTACATGGATCATCGGCTCGCTCATCATGGGCATAAATGTGTATTACCTTGCAGAGAAGTTGGTGGATACTCTTTGTCACAGCAAACTAAACCTTGCAGGCATCGTATTTTGTGGATTTTTAGGAGTTGTGGCAATGCTGATATATCTGGCTAGCATCGCGTATTTGGTGATCCGCAAGAACAAGGAGGGGTCCCACCTTCTCGCGTTGTCTGAACGACCCGACGTGGTCACCCCTAGAGAAGACATAGTAAGCATGCAATTACCTCAAAGAAACATCCATGATGATCTCGATCCAAATTAATTGCAATTGTTTTGGCTAAAAGAAATAATATTTCATTACTTGGTTGCTCTGATTATATAGGGTAGGAAATGCTTGATCGAACCAGAGATTAATGTAGGAGGACAGATTTTCAGTTTTTTTTCATTTTTATTTTAATATGGAACCTCAAATTATAACATGTTGTATGCTTATTGGGTGTTTTAGGAGGGCTATAAATAAATAAATATGTTGTATGCTTATTAATGGGGCCGATTCCTAATTAAGTAACATTTTGCCCCAACGGAACGAGCCTTATATCATTAATTTGCTACAGACCATTAATCACTCATGGTAGAATTGGGCCAGGTTGCTGGGCTTCAGTCTCCGGAAGATGGTCATTTTCCTTGGAAGACTTTTCACTGTTTGAAATATAGTAAGCTCAAATACTCTCTGACTGTATTTGGATGAAGGAATTTATTCAGTATTTTTATTCTACTTATTCATTACTAAGGGCAACTCCAATGGTAGCTAGGTGTAATTCTTATTGAGAATATTTGTATAGATCTGTATTGTTGTATTTTTTGACTTTAGTCTTTCTATGTAATTGTACAAATACTTGTTTCACTTGTGAATAAAATATACATAAATATCTTTTCTCCAAAATTAAGTGACTCCTTCACAAACCCTAAATACCTTGCCAATATACGATCTTAAGTCCGCAACATCAATCATCATGTCCACACTTTCATTGCTAAAGCCAAGACGACTCGTGATCAATGACGAAAATATCGCTATCGCAAGTAATATCGCAACCTTAATTTTACGGATATATCGATATCGCAAAAAAATTTAAAAAATGACGGAAATTATATTAAAAAATTAGAAATTTCACATGAAATTTTACAGGTTATTATTACACACAATTATGCATACATTTCATTTAAAATCACAATAAAATGACATATTTAAATCAAAAATATTAGCAATAAACTATATAAACAGTACTGTCCATAAAAAAATAGCTGAAAATACAATATATAATACAACACAAAATGACTAAAATTACATGATAAAATATAATTAGTACCAAAATGATGATCTATAAGAGTATAAGGTTCAAAAATAGAAGATGTAATGACATCTCTATCCAAAACAATCTTGCATGCAACTCATCACATTAAAAGATCTTTCATGGATATATTATGCACATGTCATTTATATGTTTTCCTATCTCTTCCAACTACTTTACCATGAATTGGATATTGTGTCATGGCTCAGATATTTTGTTGATACGCATTTTGACTTTCATAAGATATTTGAGGAGTTGGACGATGAAAAGCATTTTGAGTATTCCAATCAAACTGTGAACTCGCATATATGTCAAAAGCATATAAATCTTGAGAGATATCACTATGATCAGTGTCCAAACCCATAGTGCAATTAAATTAAAAAAATATATATCTAAATTTGTAATAATATCGCGATATTTCCTGATATTTCCCGATTTTTTGCGACATTTTGCGATATATGCTATATATCTGCGATATTTGCACTGTTCACGGTAAAAAAAAATTACATGTGAAATTCATATCGCAGAGTTAAAAATTGCGATATGTCCACGATATTTCGCGATATTTTCATCACTGCACCTACGGCCATCCCTCGAGGGGGCACATTCTCGCCCTTAAATATATCATACATTCAAATTTGAATTACCAAAAAAAAAAAAATCAATTATAAAGGTTTAAAATAAAAGAATTTGTTGGTGTAAAATAAAAACTTTGTTGTTAAATTAGCAATGAGATATTTTAAGTTTGTCGCAAATATTAAACTTTTGGAGTTTCGCCACAAAAATATTAGCAATAAAACACAATATTTATCGCTAATTTAATTATTAGCTTTGAAATAAAAGAATTCATTAGCAATGAAATATTTTAATTTCGTCGTAAATATTAAACCTTAGAGTTTAGCTATAAGTTTTTTTAATTTGCCTAAAAATATTAACAATGAAACACAATTTTCATCGCTAATTTGATTATTAGCTATAAAATAAAATCATTCGTCGCTAAATTAGCAATGAAATATTTTATTTTAGTTGCAAATATTAAATTTTGGTATTTAGCAACAAAATTTTTAATTTGCCACTAAAATGTTAATTTTAGAGATGAAATTTAGTTTTGCCGTAAAATTTTCGTTGCTATTTCTCATTTTTCTTATTTAGCAAAATTTGTTTCATATTTATAGACGCGGTCCTTCAATTATTAAAATTAATACCCTTTTGTAATATAAGTCATACATTTTATTTATCACGATTAATACTCTTTTATAATATAAGTCATGTCTTTTAATTTTTACAACTAATACTCTTTAATAATATAAATCATACTACCTCCGTGTCAGATCAGTTTTCACAGTTGACTTTTACACACGTTTTTGCGAGTAAATTTTGTATTAGTAATTGAAATGATAAAGTGATTTTTAAGGTGGGGTATGATAGATAAGCCCCTCATCTACCATACCCTTCCTTAAAAATCACTTTATCATTTCAATTACTAATACAAAACTCGCTCGCAAAAACACCTGTAAAAGTCAACTGTGAAAACTGATCTGGGTAGGAGGGAGTACCTTTTATTCAATTTCACGAATTTCTTCAATAAAATTTGTTCGCAATATACTTTGTCATTTTCTTGTAGTGCCTTAAAAAAAGACCAACGATGATCCCGATCGAAATTATATTTGGGAAAATTGGTTTTAATCAATTAAATTGATTTTAATTGGTATTTAGTGAGGGTGTAGGACACTCGTCTCTAATTAATTAAACGAGAGCATAAAGTTTAATGTCGATAAAATTAAAGGGCACAAAAACGATCTACTCCCGGGATAGATGATTATAATGTACTTATAATCTCAAATCCAGTGAGAAATTAAATCACGAAATTAAAAGGTCATAACACTTTTTATTAATTAAATAATGTTGGAAAGTGCGGAAAATTTAATTGGGAATTAAGCATCCCACATCGGATAATTAGAGAAATTAATTACTCCTTATTAATAGGAGTGAGTTAATAGACTTCAATTATAGTGGCTAAAGAACGGTCCAATAGTCTGCCGCGCCGCCCGCCTTTCCAGCCGTGCCACTATCGCACCTTTGACAATTGAACTTTGGCCTTGGGCTTGGAGCCCATATTATTCTATTAGAGCCATTCCTTACTGGAATAATATGAGCCCAACGTGTTTGGAAAGTTACAATTGAATGTCTTGAATGTCATTACTTTGTAACCCCTGCAGCTAATTAATTTCTTGGCTCCCCACCTAGTGGCAACTCCCTATAAACAGGACATGTATTTTTGTTATTTCATTCTTGAAAAATCCTGCAGAAAATATTTTTCATTCATCATCATACATATTTTCGTGCGCATATAGTAGTGTAATCCAATTTTTGTGTCGTTTCAGTTTGCCGGAGCTTTACACATTGTGGTGCTGCACATGTAAAGACGAAAGTCATTTACTTTTGAAAACATTACACCAAACCGTGAGCACTAGTCTAGGCGTATTTAATTATTTATTTTGCGGGCAAAGGTTCACCTTGACTCGACTTTGGTAAGGTTTTAATTTTATTTGTTCGTTGTAATTTGTGTTCGCTGTGGTGGTGCAGAATTGCAGAGTTACTGATTTCTAGAAGACCTCATTGCTGATTTTCAAGATGGAAATACTGAAGACAAATGAGAAAGGTAAAGAGCCGAGTGCCAATCTGGCTCAACAAATGTTTTGAAATTCGTACTGTATACAGGGTATATGTTTAAGATTCTACAAGTTTTAATAGTTATCTTGTAAATAAAGCACATGATATCCTCCATAGCTTATAAGCGAAACGATCGTACAGGTTCTTCGTCATGCACCATGCTCGATAGGAATCTTAGTCGACCGGGGCCTAGAGACGTCGATATTATCAAGAACCAACATATCCCTGCAAGCCGCAGTCATATTCATAGGCGGGAAAGACGACCGGGAGGCATTAGCCTATGCTGGGCGTGTGAAGTGCCATTCGGGGGTGAAGCTAACCGTTATAAGGTTCCTGTTAGAAGCCACTGGAGATAGTGTGTAGTCAATAATCACGATAGCAAAATCGAACACGTTGGAGCATCAAGAAGAGATGAAAGTTGACAATTAATGCTTTGCTTATTTCTATGATAGGCATGTTGCTGGAGGGCTTGTAGCTTACATGGAGAAGTACCTTGTTAACTCAGGGCAAACATTCTCCACATTGAGGTCACTCGAGGGGCAATATGGACTTTTCATAGTGGGACGATGCGGGAGGGTGAATTCGGTCCTGGGAGGAGTGCCCGGAACTGGGCCCCATTGGTGACGTTCTTTCTGCTTCAGGTTATTCAGTTACTGCTTCTGTTTTAGTCATACAGCAACACAGTTTAAAAGGTGAGTTAGATGGCCTGCAAGAAGGGTTCTCAATTATGTAAACTAATATTAGAGAGTGTAAAAGATGAATGTGAGAGAAAATGTGTACAGCATTATATAGGCAGGCTTTGAACACTGAAGTTATGCTTCAAGTAATAAAGCTTCTTTTTCTGCCCCACAATTTCATAGAGCTGAATCAAGAATATATTTTACCACATTTCCATTTGTTTATTTTTTGAAGCATACAGCACTTCCTTCATTGTTTTTAATGAATAATAAGTACTTGCAAGTATATTCTTTAATTAATTCTGTCCACCAGTAGACCATTAATTTGTTTCATCCGTGTTAGTAAACCACATGCAACATCACATTATCCTGTAGCCAAAATTGCAAAATCTAATTTGCCACAGCAAATCTTCTTATATATTACGCAAACACATGGTCTATATCTCAATTTTTTTGCATAAAGATCCAGCGACAGTTTATAGTAAGCTAATATTACAACATGCAAAGTAATAACACCAAAAAGTCACTTTTGGAAAAGCATAAAGGATGGCATCTAATAATCAAAAGCCGGGGGTAGACCACACTTGCCTTCTTCACAACCCAGGTATGGGGAATTGGGTTGTCAGTGCCTCGACTCTTCCTTGCAGATCCAACACGCGGTCGATCAATGGAAAGCTCGGAGAAGTCACAAATTTCATAAAATCTTGGAGCTTAGAGCCCGAAACCAGCTTCTTTGCATCTAGGGTAATTTGGAAGCCCTCGTGAATGAAGTCAGCAATGGAGATGAATTCATTCTCACTGAAGCCTCTGGTAGTCATGGCAGGCGAACCAATACGTGCCACCTGGCACTTGTGCACTTTTGTCACCTGCATGGTGAAAATCTGTGTAAGTACAAGAGTAGACACAGGACCGAGAAAGATCTCTCATTTATCAAAACTTTAAAAAATTCAAAACCGAATCGTACCAAAACCTAACTATAACCAAACCTTACCAGGTACAGAGTTCTTATTGAGGGTTATAGATGCCATGTCCAGAATTTTCTCCACTCTAGCACCATCAGTGCACTAATCAAACAACACAGCTTTGTTAACTCTAGCAAAAGGAGAGAAAAAAAGACAAAAGATGAAGTTCAAAGACATATAAGCACCAAAGGGCGAAGATCCACAAGAACCAAATGGTTATCACTCCCTCCAGAGTCCAGTGTGTATCCCAACTCCATTAATCGAGCAGCAAGAGCTCTACAATT
Organism: Stenogyne calaminthoides; assembly: GCA_037126765.1. NCBI lineage: Eukaryota > Viridiplantae > Streptophyta > Magnoliopsida > Lamiales > Lamiaceae > Stenogyne > Stenogyne calaminthoides. Next base: position 1,374,668 of record JBBCBC010000022.1, on the reverse strand, counting down.
AGAGACCACCTACAGGATATATAATTGTGTCAAAATAAGCACACGTAAATGGTCCATCAAGCAACCAAAAGTGATTCCTAATACCTTGCTTTGATAAGCTTTGAACTCCGGGGATTTTGCATGCTTCAGACTAACTGCGAGCCCTCCAATAGTGTGATTATGTGGACCTCCCTGTTCAAAATAACAAGAGGATTGATAAACCCAAAAAAACGTTTAGGCCAATAAATTTTTACTAAGTAGACAGTTTCAAACCTGTAAACCTGGAAACACAGCATTGTTAATTGCAGATTCCAGATCAACTCCCAGAACAGGTTCCTTCTTGAAAAAGATCATGCCACCTCGTGGGCCCCTGAGAGACTAGAGAAACATACAGTACAGGTTATAAACCCAAAGTGGAGGGAATACAGCTGTATAAAATAAAAGGACAGATTATAGGTCAAGTTTGTATAGACAAGCCATGAATTAATATTAACCTTATGTGTTGTTGTTGTTACGATGTCACAGAACTCGAAAGGGTTAGCAACCACAGATGCAGAAACAAGTCCACTGATATGAGCCATGTCCATCATGAGAAAGGCACCAACAGCATCTGCAATCTGTAAGGCGTATCAGGAAGAAATAGTTAAGACAATAATGTAATCAAAAAATAAAAAGAGCATAATAGTATAAAGTATTATCGAATCGGCATAAAGAAGAGAACTTGTACCTCTCTCATGCGAGGATAGTCAAAATCTCGAGGATAAGCACTGGCACCAGCAATGATAAGTTTTGGACGAAAGAGGATAGCCGTTTTCTCAAGCATATCATAATCAACAAGACCTGAAAAATAAGTTTCCAAATTAGAAAAAAGTTGCAATTAGTCTGTGGAGAAAAATAACCATTGTATTCCATTTTAATGAAAGAACTAGCACACCTGTGGACTCATCCAGTCGATAGGGCATGGATTCAAAATAAATAGAGGTGCCTGAGACCCGTCTCTTGGGAGTCATGAACCCATGGGACAAATGTCCACCATGAGGTAAATCCAAGCCCTGAAGCCAGTTAAAAAATCTTCAGACTAGGAAACTAATTCAAATATTCAATGCAAATAACTGGAAGGCAAATTATTGTTACCATTATGCGGTCATGAGGTTTAAGAACTGCAGTGTAAACCTCAAAATTAGCAGGGGAACCAGATAACAGTTGGACGTTTACACCCCATGACTTTGCATCCAAATTAAAAGCTGTGAGAGCCCTCTCTTGACAAAGAATCTCAAGTTCATCAATGTGCTCGTTTCCACCATAATATCTACAGCCAAAAAAAAAAACTCTCATAATATAAATACTACAAAAATCAAAATTTCAAATAATTTATTCTGTAAGCTTTTACCAGGTAATGTAACCACTTACCTTTTACCAGGTAATCCTTCAGAATACTTATTAGTGAGGCAAGAACCAACTGCTTCCATCACAGCTCGAGATGTGAAATTCTCTGAAGCAATAAGTTCCAAGCTTCTAAATTGACGATTCTTCTCTTTGTCAATAATGCCACGAACTTCAGGATCAACTTCACTCAAGCCATGGTCAGCAAAGCTGCTTCCAGCACCTAATCGTTAAAGCAAATAATAAAGAATAAGTCTTACAACTACAAACTTAAACCAATTCACAAACAGAAAGTGATTTTATCTTTAATAAAGCTAAAGACAGCACTATTATAGACACATTATCACAATAGCACACGCAGATCAAATCAATAAGCAAATTCATTCTGCACTTTGAAGATATTCGGGAAAAATAACTGAGTTGGAAAAAGAATAAATTAAAGAAGACAGAGAACTGTTTCATAGCATGCTACCTTCGATTTCAGGGATTGGAGCTGATACGGATGAGGGTGGCCTCCCAATGACTACACTCCCATCAAGTTGAGATGATCTACAAGGTTTGACTGAATCGAACCTAACATGATTTGGGCATCCGCTGATTCCAATCCAGTTGGAAGGAGATACTGATCCCTTGATCCCAACAGACTGTTGAATAAAATTTATTGTTGCAGATCCCGCACAAGCCTGCATTATGGCAGTCGTGGTACACAGCGCTCACAAAATTCTTAATTCCAATGAAATACTTCGATGATGAATTTAGTTTGAGAAATGGAACTAAGTCAAACACACAACAGCATATGCATAGTTTAAAAAAAATCGACACACGGAGACCTTACCAAAACAATTGATTATGCTTACAAGTTTCCAGATTACATGGAATCAAATGCACTCAAGTTTGAACGTCTACCTAGCAGAAAAAATATTGAGTATATGAAAACTGACAAAAGAAATCCTTAGGCACAATAACATTTAGGCTCTTCTTCCATCATTAATAGTATGTGAAGATAAACAAATTGACTTCTTGTTGAAAGTTGAAACTACAGCCAGAAGGGCCACTTTCTAACCGTCTACGCAGACGAATTATGTCAAAGGTAATCATGAAAAACAATTATAACATACAAATCTTATATTATAAAAGTAGAATGTACTTCACCAAATGCTGCCAAGTGTCGTACTTAATATGCTGCCACATGTATTTTTACATTTTATTGTGACTAATACAGTCTAGAAGAAGATTAATATTTGAAATGAATTGATTGGTTTTAATCAAGAAGTTCGTATGCTTTAATCTACTGTCTAAAATTGAAATTAATACAATAAAAACTCCATAGAGTCACATTGTCGAGATCGGGAAAAAATATTATTATAGGGAGATTATTCTTAAAAATAGAGTTTTACATAGAAAAATATTATTTTTTTCTTTGAAAAAAATAATATTCAATATAATAGTACATGTTATGCTACATGTATGTAAAACTATTCACAAATTCATGTAACTAATTAATATGAACTTACTAAAATAAATACATGAACTTTGATAGTACAAAATACATGTATGCACTAATCGGACAAATTATTACGTATACACAAGTTGAAGGATGCAGTGACAAGCCATAAAATTAAGATGTTTCAAAACCAATCATATATAAATATTTTAGCTATCTTAAACTTATTGTAGTTATATATAAAAAAATTTATAAAAAATGTTATTTATTTCTTTATGGAGACATAAATCCTTATAACGGGTTGGACCGTGATTTTTTATTACTATATAGAGATTATTCCTATAGGAATTTTTTACTTAATTGTAATCTAAAAAGACTCTTTGGAAACTTTATTTACACCTGATTATACTAAATAAATGTTGCATACAAATTTGCTTTCTAAAATCAAAATTAATAATTGTAATCTGAAAAGGCTCTTTAGAAACTTAATTCAGCTACTTTCAATTTTCTGTGTGTGTTAAATACAGAAACATTAAACCATTTTTTTCATTTCACTCACAATTTTCGGATCAAAGAATCAAAGATTATAGTTTTTATATCTCTTTTTCCGAGTTAAAAAATATGGAACGTCGGTCAAAAAATATATCGAAAATCATCATATATTATTTTTAGCAAAAATCAGTTGAAATTAACAAATTTCGATTCTGGCGTCAAAAAAAAAAAAAAAAGAGAAGGAGAGCGTAATTTTACCAGAGAGGGTGGTGGTTGATCGGAGAGAGGGAACAGAGGTGGTCAGGTGGTGGATGGGAGGCGGCGGGCGACGGCAGCCGGTTGAAGAGACTGGAAAATGAAATAAAAGAGAGAAGATTTTGGACTTTTTAACCGGCCCCTTTTTATTTTTTTCAGCCCAGCCCATGTATATTTCTTCTCTTTAACAATTTTTTGATTTACTTAAATCCGGTTGGGCTCTTTCCAAAAAAAATAAAAAATCCAGTTGGGCTTTGCCTCAATTTTTTTTTATAAAATACAATTAAATATATAATTAAGTGTGCCTAACTTAAAAAATAATTTTAAAAATATTAGCAATAAAATATAATTTTTATGGCTAATTCATTATTTTTGAAATAAAAGAATTCATAGCTAAAGTAGCAATGAAATATTTTAATATTGTCGCAAATATTAAACGTTAGTGTTTAGCAATGGATTTTTAAATTTGCCTAAAAATATTAGCAATGAAACACAATTTTCATCGCTAATTTGATCATTAGCTGTAAAAGAAAGTAAATCATCGCTAAATTAGCGATAAAATATTTTAATTTAATTGCAAATATTAAATCTTGGTATTTAGCAACATTTTTTTTTAATTTGGCACTAAAATAGTGATTTTAGAGATGAAATTTCGTTTTGCCGTTAAATTTTGGTTGCTATTTCTTTTTTTTTTTTTTTGGAGTAGGCTTCATGTGAAACTTGTTCACCGTAAAATTAGTTCACTATTTATAGACAAGGACGGATGCAGGAATTTTGTTGAGGGGGGCCAACTAATAGGCTAAATCTTGTATGTATTGATACATCCTGCACTCATAATTCATTTTAGAACCATGCAACTTGTAATATTAAAAGATGCAATTTGTTTACACTGAACCGTGAAATAGTTACACGGTTCAGTGTAAATAAGTTGCATATTTCACTATAACAAGTTGTATGATTTTAAAATGCATTATGAGCACACGGTATACCTATAATTAATAATAATTTTCAAAATTTCAGGCCCCCCTTGGCCCATGAATGGGGTCGTCCCTACTTATAGACATTACCCTTCAATTATCATAAGTCATTTAAATCCTTTTTATATTATAAGTTATACCATTGAGTATCACGATCAATATTATTTTTTTTAGCAATAAGTTATACACTTCGAATTCACGATTAATTCCTTTTATACTATGTATCTTTCTTTGTTATCACTTTTGTTCATATCCACTTCAACGGATCGAACAACTATTGATGTATTAAGTAGATGAAATTTATGAAATCTCTCCAATGCCTTCTTGAAGTATGTTCATTGGTGTATAAAATTTATTTTCCTTCAGGGAAATTTTCGTTCTGCAAGACGAGAAAATACCTTATTTTACTAAGGTTTCTATTTCAAATTATGTATTTAAGATTAACCTAGTTTTCTTCAATTTCTTTACTCATTCCAAAAATATTTAGTTCATCACCATAAACTAAGATAATACAAACACCACCAAAATAATTTCTTTGTAAACACGCAAGGAAATATTTCTATGTTTATTTATTCCTTCTTCAAGAGGAATTAACTGAGTCGATCGTGGAATATTTGATTCAAATATTTTATATCATATAATGACCTTTGTAATTTTAATATCGTACGTAGTACGATTCTCACCATTCCTCATCTGAGGAATTTTATATCCATCAGGGATAAATATTAATATCAATTTATCAATATAAACATGCGGTTACAATGTCTATCAACTGCATTTCTAATTTTACTAACTGCCAGAGATATTAAGTAGCGGAACTTTATTTTATACATAAGAGGAGTATATATTTAAAATCTATATCGGGTCTCTGAAAATACCCATGACCTTCTAATCTCACTTTGTACCTCATTACATCATTATTCTCATTCTCTTTTTCGTACAAATACCCATTTATATCCAACATGGATAAGTTTCAGGGTGTATGTACGATAAAGTCAAGAATATTAGCGAGTCGAGCTCTGCCTCAATTGCTTCCTCCTATTTTACCCAGTCAAAGCGCTTTCGACTCAACTATTGACTTTTGGGTACTGGATCCAGATTTTTAATAATGAGAGCAATTATGACAACGAATAAGTTGTCGACAACATTGGTAAATTTCTCCTGTATTTATAATTTCTATATTTATATCAACCAGATCTTCATCATTTCCCATAATATTTTGGTCTGGTCGTTCCGCAATTCTAGTATTTTTGTTATTTTGTGCACGTGTTTCTTTACTAGAATTTTTGTTTTCGGGATGAATCTCTTCAAGAGACTTCAAGAGTGACTGAATATATTTTCTAGCTTTAGTAATTACCACGGATTTATGTCTTACATAATAAGGGGGCATTAACATATATAATTGCCTAAAATTAGCACATTTACTCTTTTTGGTGCATTTACAACAAGTATATGTGCTTTAGTTACTTCTTTATCATCAGTAAATTAATTTGGCAGGTCACTTGCTAAATATTGCAAGTTAACTTCCAGTTCACTTTGACTAGTGCGTGGATTTAAATATTGAAGATCTTTTTATATTCCACGAAATTTCTCGACATTCATTGAATTATAAATTTTTATCTCCCCCTAATGCCGAGAAATGATCTTCATCAAATGTGCAATTAGCCAACTGGGCCGTGAATTGAGGTACACTATGGTGGTGATATTGAAAACAAATATTGCACATTCTAATATTTGCAGATGGGAAATGTTTAGTTCTTACGCACTAGGTATAAAAGGGGAATAATCATGATATGCAATGAGTTGGATTTGAATTAGATTAGCACCATGTAAAATTTCATGCCCCCAACATGATATAACTAAGTTGGAATTCTTCAATAATAATCAAGTAATTGTTTTGATAAAATCTATTAGTAATTCAACTAAATCATTCTCGATGTGGACGAGATTAAATGCTCAATTTTAATTCTCAATGCCATATAATAATCATTAATGTCATCAAATCGATATTAACCATTCAAATGGATTTATTGGATAATCCAAAATTTTAAGTTCAATAATAATTGGCAATAAATTTGCTTCAGACAAATTATATCAGCCCACAAATATTTTCATGACTCTATTCAAGAGAAATAAAATATACAATTTCCAACTTTAGTACGAGAATGTCGTACTATAAAATATTTCAATTTATGTCTTTGCATAAGCCCCACAAATAAATTAATTTGCATAAGGGATTATGTTATTTGACATACTATGGGGGTGTTTGCGAAAAACTTATAGTTTTAAAGAAGTGATTAAAATTAGTGATTATGGGAAAAGTGATTAATAGTAAAAGTTGATAGTGTTTGTAAAAAAATTAAAAAAAAATTGATAGTGTTTGGAAAAAAAGTTAAAAGTTTTAAAAAAGAATAATAAGCTACTAAAAGCACCCTCTTTGAAACTTATAACTTATAGCTTATGAGAGCTTATTTAAATTACTAAAAGAGAAATAAAACACTCCAAACTGCTTTTGCACACAATTCTAGATGACTATAATCACTTATAAGTTTTTGAAAACACCCCCTATGTAAATAGAATTAGCCAAAATTCGACTTATCATATTTTGAGCCGCTCATGTCATAATTTCGATAAATTTGCTTCAGGCAAATTAGTACATCAATCAAAGAATCATCATTTTCAATGTTCACATTTGCTTTGAGAAAACTAGTACTGCAGGATTATATTTGACTCAAAATGAGTGTAACAAGTTGAATCTCAGCGTGAAAAGTTCAAGTCAATAAGTTATTACAGTTAAGAGCAAGCTTGATAGGTTTACTTTTAGTAAACTACATAATTTTTTACTACAATTGTTCATAAAGAAATTTTGATATAAACTTTCACATGTAGTTCAGATTCAATAAATTTTCATGAAACACTCAGCCGCAAAAACCGGTAATAATAGGCAAATAAGGATTTTTCATAAAAATCCTAATTTCTACAGCAAGTATTAAGGGAAATATTGAATGAGTCAATATTATTGTATTATTAGATAGAATACGTGTGTATTTATTTTCTTTGATTTGATTTCCTATAATTGTGGAGATCTTGTTGTAATCCCCAATGTATATATAGTGGAATTCTCTCATCAACAATTATCGGTGATCTCATATCTATTCTCACATGGTATCACGCCAAACTCACCTCAAACCCTAATTCTCTTTTCCCACGCCGCCGAACCCTAGCTTCAGTGTCTTCTCCAAATTGAACGCACTGGTCCCCTGCATTCCTTTCCCTCCATTGTCGCGACCTTACAGCCCTCGAACCAGTCCCCTTCGTTGTGCTTCTGTTCGCCGCATCCTTCAATTATGGCCGCCCTAAACGCTTCTGCCGTTTTGTCCACCACCGCCATGTTCCATCTCGTCCCGATCAAATTATCCTCGCCCACTTATCTCATGTGGAAGTTGTTGGGATTATACTGGAAAAGTATGCTTTTACTTTGTATAATCAAAACTGAATTTCGGACTTATTTACTTAAATAAATTGTTTATCACTGATGCTTTAAATATCATCGAATGTTACATATATTTACTGCATAACTGTTCAATAAATAGTACGTGTTACATTGTAGTTAATTTAGTGATAACAAATCACAGAAGATTAAATTAACAGTCCCTTGTAACCAAAAGTACACCATTCACGACCTAGATGGAAATGAACAATCCATCGTGAAAGGTTGAAGTGTAAGGCTCAGATTGGCTTGTCTTGACCAAGAGATTACACTAGTGCATGACTGATGCCTTTGAATAGGACCTCTGGGGAGGACAAATTCTTCAGAACTAAACAAGGAAGAATTAGACCTCAGTGGTTCGTTATTTCTTAATCTTCGTCCCTTAAATAGATCACGTGTGGTTGGTAACTATTGCTTTGACTTATCACGGGTAGAGAATCAACGAGATTCAATACTTTATATCTTGGGCAATATTATTGGTCACATCACGATTGCTAAGATTTAATCTGAGAGAATCGTGTTGCAAATGCGCTTGTTTGATTTGCCCCTTGGGAGGTTCATAAGATTTATCATACCAAATCTTGCAAGTGAAACTAGTTTCCGGTATGGATTATAATGTTGAATTGTTCCTTAACCAAGGACAAAAGATATTAATTAATGGAAAGCTATTTCAAAGGGCTTGAATTAATTAATGGACTAGATAATCTTAAACACGGAAATAATAACCGGAGCCATATTGACCGTAATATGGGTTAAGATGGATAGTCTGCAATATTAATTATGTAGTGGGATTAATTAATATTTATGGGCTTGAATAATATTGTGGCTCAATATTGATAATTCAAGATCCATTGGAAGGTCCAATCTTAATTCTCCTAAAGGCCCCCCAAGTAGCCCCCCAAGTAGCCCAACATAAAGTTCAATAACTGAAAAAGGTGTTTAAAAATAAAATAAATTTGTTGCTTATTTTTTCCTCATATTTTTCGAAAATTATGGATAAAATGGGAGAAAGATTTTCTTTGAATTTTGTTATGGAATGAAGATATGTATTCTTGGAATACAAGATTATCTCATTAAATTCAAGAAATCTCCCACTTGGTTATTCATATAGTAAATTTTGAAATTTTTGAATAATTAAGGGAAAGAAAGATTTTCTTGATTTTCTTGAAAAGATATTATGGTAGATATGTATTTCTTGAAATACAAGTATATCTCATAAATTCAAGAAGATCCAAATATTGGAATCTTGTCTCTTAATTTTCAAAAATTCCATAACAAGATGAGGTGGGATTTTTGTGGAATATTTTAATTATGGAGAAAAGAATATATGAGATATATTCAAGATTTCTTGGAGATCAAAAAAAAAATTTCCCACATTGTTTTTTCCCCCAAATTTTCGACCACCACCCCATCTATAAATAGGGGATGATTCTTTCATTCCCAAGTACAATTCCATGTGCTGGAAAAATTAGTAAATCCACAAAGGTGGTGCAACAAATTTTTTATTTTTCTTTTTGTTAATTGTTCGCGAGCATCCTTCCACCGGATTGTCGAGCAAGGACTAGGGAATACTTGGGAAGGTTTTTTTGTGTGTTTAATCGACGAGACCATTGCTGCTCCAAGAGGTACGTTCACGTAAACTCGTAGTAATTCCGCATGCGTAGGATTTACGTGAACTGTTTATATGCATGATTTGTTGTTAAATTATTATTTGAATTAATATAGGATTAATTCATGCTAGTAATAATTGTTAGAATTAAATTTATATTTAAATATTCATCCCGAATAGATCCGTGCAATTAATTCCCCAACAGAAGTGTCAGTTCCTCTCTATGGCCGCTACATATGAGATGCTCGACATCATCACCGGGGCCTCTGTCGCGCCGTCTCCAACCCTAACCGACACAGCCGGCGTTGAAGCCCCAAACCCTACATACAACGCGTGGTTTCTCCGTGATCAAAAGCTACTCGATGTCTTGTTTGCCACTCTCAAACCTGAAGCCATGGCCGAGGTCTTGGATTGCAAGTCATCTAACCCAGCTTGGCTTTCACTGGAATCCGTTTATGCCAACGCCTCCACGGCCCGCGCAAATCAACTTCGGGAAGAACTTTTATCCTTACGTCGTGAGTCTCTTTCTGTAACTGATTATGGCAAAACTTTTAAATCTTTGTGCGATCAATTATCTGCCATAGGGAAACCTGTTGATGAAAGTGACAAAAGCCATTGGTTCCTTCGAGGGTTCGAAGCGATGTTTGCCAATTTTGACGATCCTCGAATGGCGATGACGCATGTCCCTCCGTTCTGTGACCTTTTGCACCAGGCAATTCAGTTTGATCTCATGAATAAGGTTATGGAAGGGTTGCAACCATCTCCAGCAGCTTTCGTTGCTTCCAATTCGAATGGTAATGGCTTCGGTAATTCTGGCAACTCTCTTCAGCAACAGGATAATAATCTTTGAGGTCAGCAATCTGGGCAGAACCGCAATCAGAATGGTGGCGGGCGTGGGGGTCGTAGGACTTACATCCCGCGTTGTCAGCTTTATCGAGGGGAGCACTATGCTGATAAGTGTCCCCAATACTTGAATCTACGAGAACCGTGCGTCCAGCTCCTCATCTCGACCTCCGGCTCCTTTGGCCAACCTTGCACATGCTTTCCGTGCTGCTTGCAACATTTTGGACACCAACTCTGCTCCTGATTGGTATGTGGACTCTGGGGCATCTGCTCACATGACTTCTCAGCCGTCTGCTCTGGATTATTTTGAGCCCTATTCTGGTAATGGTTCGATCATTGTTGGTAATGGCAATGCTCTTTCTATATCACATATGGCTCTGTCGTATTACTCCTGATGTTAATTTATTGGATGTGTTGGTGGTTATCACTAAGAACCTGTTATCTATTAGCAAGCTAACATCGGATTATAATGTTGATGTTGTGTTCTCTGACAAATATTTGTCATTCAGAATTGGGTGACAAAAGCAATACTGGCCCAGGGCAGGTGTGAAAAGGGGCTTTACATTCTGGAGAAGGGTAGCTCGGCTTTGGTTGCTGCTTTGAGATCCAAAGATTTACGAGCTAGTTTTGAGTTATGGCACTTACGCCTAGGACATGTTTCTTTTTCTGTCATTGCTTTGCTTAATAAACTAGGACACTTATCTGTTACGTCCTTGTTACCGAATCCTGATGTTTGTTCGCCTTGCCAGTTGGCTAAGAGCAAGAAATTACCTTTTCCTTTGAATGATAAACATGTTGCTAGTGTTCTTGATATGGTGCATTGTGATTTGTGGGGACCAGCCCTGTTACTTCTTCTCCTGGTTATCGATATTATGCTGTGTTTGTTGATGATTTTTCACGTTTCTCTTGGTTATATCCTATGCGTGCGGAATCTGAGTTCTGTGATGTTTTTATGCGATTTCATGTTTTTGCTTGCAATCAATTCTAGACAACTGTGAAGGTTTTTCAATCAGATGGGGGTACCGAATTTGTGAACAACCGTGTTAATGCTTTTATGAATCAACATGGCATTTTTCATTGCATCTCTTGTCCGTATACTCCACAGCAAAATGACCGAGCGCAAGCATATAGACATATCACTGAGACAGGCATTTCTATGCTCTTTCATGCTTTTGCCCCAGCTTCATTATGGTTTGATGCGTTTGCTACAACAGTATATGTAATTAATCGGCTCCCTTCTTCCGTCTTGGAGAAAAAATCACCTTATGAGTTACTTTTTCACTGTGCACCGAACTATGCTATTTTTAAACCATTTGGTTGTAGGGTCTTCCCTTATCTTCGGAACTATGCAGATAATAAATTGTCACCACGCAGTCGTCCATGCATTTTTTTGGGATATAGCAGTGCACACAAGGGGTTTAGGCGTTTAGATCTTGTTTCCGCTAAGGTATTCATCACTCGACATGCTCAGTTTGATGAACAGTTGTTCCCTTTTTCAGGTCACTCTTCTTCACAGACTAAAGACCTTAACATCTCGAGTTTTCTTGGTAACAATTCACCGAATTTTCTGGCTGCTCGTAACTCGTCCCCTCACTTGCATCCGCTCTCGCCCGATCCGTGTCACCTTTGTCTTGACATGGACTCGGCTCCTTCAGAGCCCGTGCCGCCCGCTGCACCCATGGCTCCTGCCCAGCACGATCCGTCTGTGCCGCCCGAGACTCCCATGCATCCCGTACACCCCATCCAGCCCATCACCGACCAGGCCGTATCGCCTCCAGCGGCCCCGCCTCTTCAGCCCACTCATCCCATGATGACTCGGGCCAAAGCCAGAATTTTTAAACCACGATATCCGGTTAATATTGCCTCTACAGCTCTTCTGTCGGCCCTCGTTGCATCTTTCGAGCCCAAAGGATTTAAGTCTGCCTCTAAATTTCCTCATTGGGTTAGTGCAATGCAAGAAGAGATTGATGCTCTTAATGATAATCGTACTTGGGACTTAGTGCCTCGTCCGCCGAATGCCAATATTGTCGGGTCAAAATGAGTATTTCGAACCAAGTATCGCTTGGATGGTTCAATCGAGAGACACAAGGCCGTCTTGTAGCACAGGGGTTCACTCAGGTTTCGAGTTCAAACTTCCATCACACCTTTAGCCCAGTCGTCAAGGCTGCCACGGTTCGGGTTATTTTGGCCTTATATGTTCATCATAAATGGCCTCTTCATCAGCTGGACGTGAAGAACACTTTTCTAAATGGTGTGCTTTCTAAGCATGTGTTCATGTCTCAACCTCCGGGCTTCATTGATCCTAGATATCCTGATCATGTGTGTCGGTTAAAGAAGGCTCTCTATGGTCTTCGTCAAGCTCCCTTAGCTTGGTTTCAACACTTCAGCTCTTACTTGTTGTCATTGGGTTTTCGTCAGACCCAATCCGACTCTTCTCTATTTTTTCTCCTCAAAGGTGCGTCTGTTATTTATCTTCTCCTTTATGTCGATGATATTATTATAACAGACAATGATCAGGACATGCTCCGACATTTCATTACTCGTACTCACTCCGAGTTTGCCATCAAAGATCTCGGCCATTTGAATTACTTCTTGGGGCTCGAGATTTCTTACACTGCTGATGGTTTGTTTGTGGGGCAAGCAAAGTATGCCCATAATATTTTGAAACGAGCCGACATGTTGGATAGTAAACCGATTGCCACTCCCTTGCAAGCCGACGATTCTTTGGTTAGTACGGGAAATCAGTTTCATGATCCAATGCTTTACCGATCTTTAGTGGGAGCCTTGCAATATTTGACTATCACTCGTCCGGATCTTTCTTATGCTGTCAATTTCGTTAGTCAGTTTCTCCATTCTCCTACTGATGATCACTTTTTTGAGGTTAAGCGAATTCTTCGTTATGTGAAAGGCACCATTCACTATGGTCTGTCTTTCACTCATCATCCAGACAAATCTATTGTGGGATATTCTGATGCAGATTGGGCTCGGTGCATTGAGACTCGTTGTTCCACTTATGGTTATTCCATTTTCTTGGGTGGAAATCTTGTTTCTTGGAGTGCAAAGAAACAGCCCACTGTTGCACGTTTAAGCTGTGAATCCGAGTACAGGGCCTTAGCTAATACCGCCTCCGAGGTCGTCTGGCTCACCAACTTGCTTCGGGAACTTCGTCAACGTCCTCCAGATTTTCCAGTCTTATTGTGTGACAACAAGAGTGCTATCTTTCTCAGTCAGAATCCTATTGCTCATAAGCGGGCAAAGCACATAGACATCGATTGTCACTTCATTCGTGAACTTGTTTCCTCCGGAAGGTTGCACACTCAATACGTCCCAACTGATCTACAGTTAGCGGACATATTCACCAAGAGTCTTCCACGACAGCATTTGAATTCTTACGCTCCAAGCTTTGTGTTTGCCTTCATCCCACGAAACGCTTGACGGGGGGTATTAAGGGAAATATTGAATGAGTCAATATTGTTGTATTATTAGATAGAATACGTGTGTATTTATTTTCTTTGATTTGATTTCCTATAATTGTGAAGATCTTGTTGTAATCCCCAATGTATATATTAGTGGAATTCTCTCATCACCAATTATCGGTGATCTCATATCTATTCTCACAGCAAGTAATTCTCAAGTCTATACTGCGGCAAGAAGAACTAATTGCTGAAATTCAAAAAAGGATTAAGTTTCTTTACCAGAGTGGGACCCTATGGTAAGGGTTCCAATATCGTCTTACGATAGATTTGGCTTGTGTTGGCGCAAACTCGATGAGAGGTTCAGATATCTGCTTTCTTCTCTCATTAACACGGACAATTCCATTAGTCTTAGGCTTGTCTCAATGGGTATATTGATCAAACAGATACAACTGACCAGTCTCGAGTACAAATAAAAACTCAACAAAGCAACGAATTAGTCAGCAATACAAAACAATGGAAATTTAATAAAACTACTTATTCAAAATTATAACAGCCTTTATAGAGTTTCCAAATGATGCTAGGGTTGTTAACATAGTATTATACCATCATAATTATTTCTTATCAAGAGTTCCCAAAGCTTGATAGAGGGGAATATATATGATATGGCAATGAGTTATGCTATATACACAAAAGTGACAGCTGATTTGGTGGTTCCTCGTACACGTCAAAAAAATAAAAAATTACGCCGTCCATTGGACCATGCGACCGAAAAATAGTATGTCGCATGGACCATGCGACCGAGATATGGCCAGTCGCGTGCAATATGCGACCGGAATTGTCTTCATCGCTTGGACCATGCGACCGAGACCTGTTCCGTCGCGTGTACCATGAGATGCCTTTTTTTCGATTTTTTTTAATTTCAAATTTTTTATAATTTTTATTTATTTATAATTTATAATTATTTATTTATGATTTATAATTAAAAAAAAAATTAATTGTTGATCGGGGTGTACAAATAATATGTAGTTGGTTTATACTGTAATTAATATTAAGCATTAATTTTATACAAATAATATTAACTAGTCTAAAAATACGTTTTCAAAATAATATTAAACATCAATTTAATACAGTCTTAATAAATAAAGCTACATGAATTTAAATGTCATTTCCCCAATCAAACCACGGTTTCTTTTTTATCTGTGACCCTTCAGGTTCGTCAACATGTATTTTGACAGTTGTCCATCCTTGACGCATGAATGTTGCACAAACTTTGAAGAATGCTATTTTAAAATCAACTGGATCTCCATTCATCTTGAATTTACCCTGTAATTAAAATAAATAAGATGCACATGTGTTCACAAAAATAATAATAAGTGTAAAATACAAACATGATAAAACCTACTTGGAATATAGTCCACATGTGTTCCCGACACTCGGAAGGAACCATGGGTCAGTTTGTCCATTTTGGGTCAAGGTACTTGCAGCATATGATCCGTACCACGTTATTCACACAGTATCCAAACCGTGCGATGAAACTGTTGCCCAATTAGTTCGTCCATATTAACAATTTCATTAATTATAAAAAGTTAAAACGTAATATTATTTATGACAATTACATTACCTTCCATCATCGTCCAACCACAGCAAGATTGGGGGTCTTTTCTGGTTATCGACAGTGTTGACATTTTCGGATATTTTTTTTTGCACTCATCTTTTAATAAGATATACAAATATATTAGTTTTTATAGATTTAAATAAGCAAGCAATTTATATATTATTATTGATTTTTATAAAAAGATGTTAATACATTTAAACTAGAGATAAAAAATTGGAATACTAATTTATCATAAAAAACAACTAAATACAAATAAATAATTCTGCTAAAAAAAAAGTACTATTGTTGTTGCCATTCGTATCCGTTCCACCACCAACCAGGAGCTATGTCTTGTGTGAATTGTTCAGGGGGATACGCGTGTTGTTGTCCCCAATATGCAGGATCGGGGACCGTCGCGCTACCGGCATGATGGGCAATCGAGCCAAGTTGAGGCATTATATAGGGTGGACACTGTGGATCAACACTAGCTTGATTGATCAAAACGTGAGTTTCTTGCCTCACGTGTCCCAACCTTTGGTGAGCTGACCTCGACATGTCACTGACATAAACATTATTCTCACTGTGTGCAGTGTTGTGAACTCTCGGATGAGTAATGTTTGCATACCATGCAGATACCCATCTCGGTAATTGTCTGCCTTCTACAAATGAAGGTACCAAGGTCCCCGAGGCGGTAACAATGATTTTGCATTTTATTCGATATGCCACCGTGAGTCCATACACTTTTTTTACCTCTCTCTTTGACCGCACCGAATTTTGAACGTTCAAGATCTAAGTCGATCGGTGGTGGCGGTATGGGAACTCTCCCATATATTGCCTTGCAACCCTCATAGGCCCTTGGTTCAAGGATGGCCATGAAATAATGAAGTCCAATTGACCTATAAAGTAAGTAAAATATTTGTATATGTCATTTTGTTAAGGTACTTAAATTATTACTGACGTTATTACTATTAAGGGTGTATTGAGAATGATAAACATACATGAGTCGAAGGGTAATTATCCACCAATTTGCGGTAATGTACAAGATCCCGTGTCGAGTTTTGGAATTTTTGGGTCTTGTTCCAGTACGATGCTTTTGGGTGGGCAGGGTTAAACGAGGTAGCTTCGCTGCGTTTGCGCAAGTCAGGGAAGTACTCGTATATCTAGCACTGAAAATTAAAAAATGTGTTTTGTAGTTATTAGTTACATATATTGATAACAATGTATTAATTAAATATAATTGGAAATATTATTGAAATTGAATTTTTACCTCAATTAATGTTAAGCAGCCCGACATCTATGTCGTCTCAATTCTGGATGCCTTCCCAAGCTGCTTATATAAATAAACTAATGTCGCGGCTCCCCATGCATATTGAGGGACAGACTCGAGAACATAATTTTTGGGGACAACATCACGTGTTTTATCAACGAAGAGTGTACTCCCCATCAAGTACCACAGGTAACCTCGAGCAATAGAGGCATCTCTCAGCTGCCCACTAAAACACGCCGTGCGTATATCCTTAAGGAGTTTGCTTTTTAAATTGCTTCCCCTAGATCCACACCTATTAATCAATGCATTGTCAGGACATGGTCCGCTGCCAACGATGGGGAGACCATTTATTCTCAAGCCTACATTGGAAAAAAAAAAAATTTGTTATAAGTGAAATTAATTAATGAGCATGTACAAAATTTAATTTTTTAAATATTAAGTGTATTTTCAGTTTACCAAGAATAGCGTGAACGTCGTGAAGTGTGATCGTCATCTCCCCGAAAGACATATGAAACGTGTTTGTTTCAGGGTGCCACCGTTCAACGAATGTTGTAATGAGGGGCATGTTGTTTGATTCAAACATCAATCTCCTGATACCCTCCAATCCAGATTGTTGAATTATTTCAAAATATTGATGGCCTTCAAATAATGGATTCGACGACCAGGAGGCAATAGATTTCTTTCGAGTCTGGGAACCAAGGATCTTTTGAAAATGCTACATATTTAAAAAAAAAAAAAACACGTTAATTTACATATTTTAACCGTTTGAAATAATGATTAAAAAAATTGTGTATTTTACTTACTGGATCTTCCCATATTTTTTTGGCTTTGTGACATTTGAAAGCAAACAACACACTTGGATCATTGGGTCCTCCAAGCATGGGCGTCGTCGTCATCCATTCAGCATTTTGCGACGATGAGGCTTGTGTTGCCTGCGTAGCAGTTTGATATTCATTCTCATACTCATGCTGAGTTGAGTGATGAGACATTGAGGGACCATGGAGAGTGGAATGATGAGATGTGGGCCTTGAAATATTGAAGGTAGACGGCGCCGTGATTCAAGTTGGGCGTTAACATATCGAACGTGGGTGAGTATAAATCGAGGAATTATCTTTGGGGTAATAAAGGTGTTGGTCATGAAGACATTATCTTCATGTGCGAGTTTTGAACATCTTGCCCTAACGGTTCTTTCGACATATTGTTCCATTGGAGGGTGTTTAGATCGAATCCTAACATTGTACTCAATCGAATTGTGAATCTTGTTGCGTTTCTTGTTGCATTAAGTTGTGAAACAAACACATCGGTTACATAGTCTACACAGATAGGTGCATTCGGCGCATTGGTAGTTGAAGCTTGCCATAGTGTACTAAGGAAGAAATTATGAAGTTATTCAACTTATACCTTAGAACAAAGCAAGTGACACTTTACAGCAATAAAACTAATACTTTACAGCAATAGAACTAATACTTTACAGCAATACAACTAATACTTTACAGCAATAGAACTAATACTTTACAGCAATACAACTAATACTTTACAGCAACACAACTAATACATTACAGCAATACAACTAATACTTTACAAGATATATTTTTTTTTGGGTAAAAAATTAATTCATTAATTTTTTTCTTCTTAGTTATTTATATTAGAGCATATTTTTTTCATATATTTTTTTAGAATATAATTTAGTGTTATATTGTTTTTTTATTCATTGAAGATAAATTATATTCTTACTATAATTTAATTATTAAACTAAGGGTCACATATATTTTCGTCCACAAATTTTACAAAGTGTAAGGGCCAGTCTAAGTGATAGTTTCTAATTTATCTACAAACTTTGAAGTGTGATAATATTAAAAATTGCTCCTATCCCCACACGAGAATAGACCACACAAAAAGTTAATGTGAAAATATATAAAGTGTGATAATATATATTCTATTAATACAATTTTACATGTGTTTAAAAGCTAATTTTTTTGTAGTGTTAATTCTTAATTTTTGCAAAATTTGGTTACTTAAAATGTAAGTGTTTTTATTAGTCATTCTCCTACAAACCTATTAGTACTAAATATTTATTAGGGATGTAATTAATCTGACCAAATTTAAATGTTAGGCCGAGTCTAATTCTACTAATACCTTAAAGCATTACAACTATTACTTTACATCCAACTAATACTTTAAAGCAATACAACTAATGGGATGTATTTTATGCCGCGAAGGAAATATTATCATTTTTTAATAGTGCAAAAATCACTTAAATAAATACAACTAATACTTTACAGCAATACAACTAATACTTTATAGTACTAAATATTTATTACTAGTAATTAATCTGACCAAATTTAAATGTTAGGCCGAGAGTCTAATTCTACTAATACCTTAAAAAAAATACACATATTGTAAGTGTTTTTATTAGTCATGTATTTTAATTATACATTCCTAATAAACGAGTTCATATTGTAACCATAAGTATGTATTTTAATTGTGTATTTTTTTAATTGTCCAACCTTAATATGCAGTCCAACCATAAGTATGTATTTTAATTGTGTATTTTTTTTTTAATTCTTATTTTTTGCAAAAATTGGTTACTTAAAATGTAAGTGTTTTTATTAGTCATTCTCCTACTAACCTTTTAGTACTAACTATTTATTACTTATAATTAATCTGACCAAATTTAAATGTTAGGCCAAGTCTAATTCTACTAATACCTTAAAGAATTACAGCTAATACTTTATAACCAACTAATACTTTAAAGTAATACAAACAACACTTTAAAAGGATATTCAACTAACAGTTTAAAGCATATAATATGTATACAAATATAAACAAGAAAAACACACTTTTAATGGTTGATGGCGATTTGCGGCAAGAAGTGGATCGTTATTGAATAAATTTTTTCGTTAGAATTTGTCGGAAAAAAATTGAACAAGAAAAAAGCATACATCAAGATATATTAAAACTAAAAAATAAAAAAAAAAAAAAAACCAATTCAATTAAAAATGGAGGCGGACGACGTGAAAATGACTTGTGAAAATGAGAGGATTGAGTAGTGAAAATGAGAGAATTCTCGAATTTAGTTGTGAAAATGAGTTGTGAAAGTGGTGTTTATATGTGTATATATTGTGTTATATATATATTTGTCAAAAACCGAAAATAAAAAAATAAAAAAATTCAAACCGTGCATGACACGTGGTCGGGTTTGGGCGATCTCTCTATCGCATTTGCATCGCAGCGACCGAACTGTCGAAGATCTGCATCTGGCGGCGCTGTATGTGCGCGATCACAAGTTCCGTCTTGATGTCTGTCAATACGCACGCTCGTCGACCTTGATCTGTCGGACTAAATGGCATTGATTGTTGACCGAATTTATTATTCATTTTGACCGAGAATTAATTAATATTTCAGATTTTAATTATGTTTTATTAATTTATTTTGCTAATTAATTAATATTAGTTTGCTTTGAATAATTTTATTAATTGATTAATATTATTTTACTAATTAATTTTATTTCAGATTTTAATTGGTTTTATTACTGATTTAATTAGTTTTAATTTAATTAATTTAAAATTACTGATTTATTTTAACTACTGATTTAATTAATTTAACTAATTAATTTATATTATTTGAATAAATAAAAAGTAATAATTATTTTTTATCCACAATATTAGTTCATTAATTGATTAGTATTTGTTAATTTATTGAAAAGTATTAGTTAGTTGGTTATAAAGTAATTATTTGTTATTCACAATATTAGTTCATCAATTGATAAGTATTGGTTAATATATTGAAAAGTATTAGTTAGTTGGTTATAAAGTATTAGTTCATTCATTGAAAAGTATTAGTTCAATTTTCATGTTTAAACATGAAAAAAAGAGTACCAAAATATATTAGATAGCATTAGAAGATTACATATTTAACATTACATTACATAACTCTTAAGACATTACATTAGATAAGTTATTAGTACTAGAACATTACAAAAGAGTACCAAAATAGAACTGACATTAAGATGCAATAAAACTAATCAAACCACTGTAAGGTCCTATATGCAAGAATCAGAAGTAGTACAATAAAAATTAGTTTTATCATTTTCAGTAGTTCCTTGATTGCTTCAGTGAGAACCTTGATTACTTGAACCAGATTCTTCATCTCCTCAATCACCTTAGTGTCAGTGTCTTCACCTTGGCCATCATTCTTGTCAACAACCCCCTTATTGTTATCATCAGCCCACATAAAAAAATCACATTCACCACCTTCACTTAGGGAGTCGGGACAGTTATGAAATAACCTTCCTCTACTTCTAGGCTTTTGAGAAATGTACGTACGACAAGCTTTTCCACAATAGCAAATAAGATTGTGTCGGATCCGACTAGTAGATGTAGAAGACATGGTTTGTTCTACTTTTTTTGTGTAAGAACTCCTAATTTAATAGTTGAATGTGTGGAGTATAATGTGGTTGTATGTATATATATATAGCAAATGGATGGATGATTTGGAACAAAAATAATGGAGGGAAAAATGAAAAATTGGCGCAAAAAAAAATATAGCAATAAAAAATTGGTTTGCGTGGTGCATGGTATATGCGACGACGTGCTTGCCGGTCGCATGGTCAATGCGACCGCAGAGCTGTTAGTCGCGTGTCAGACGCGACCGCAGCGCGGTCAACCGCGTGGCAGACGCTACCGTAGCGCGGTCAGGCCCGTGCCAGACGCGACCTCGGTCTCTGTTGACCGAAATTAAAATTTTGACCCGATACTTCTTATAAATTCGTGTTCATTTTCACCCAATGCTATCACATAAATTTTACTTCTTATATATTTCTCATCTTCTACATACATACATCCATACATCCATCCTATATTTTCATTATCTTCTATTATAAATTTATCTCCTATCTTTCTTTATTTCATATTCTTTTTAAACATGAGTTCTTATTACGATCCTGATTACGTTTCCGAGGATGTCACTACTGATTTTATTGCTCCTGGTGATTGTTTAATCGAAAAAGACGGAGTCATTTTTTTTGTAAAATATGTTGCCGGTATGAGAAACATCACACTGGCCATTCGTATTTCTAATGCAACTCAGGTCAGGTATATATGCAGTGAAGGTGGAAAATATACACCTAAAAAAACCAAGAATGAGCGAAATACCAAAACCGTAAAAAATTCGTGTCCTTTTTCTTTACTTGCTTGGCTTTCTGATGCCGAGCGTGATAGGTGGCAAATTGAGGTGTTGGAGGGGACACACAATCATCGATTTCCATCATTTGCAGAGGGTTCAAGACTTGGTCAAATAACCCCCGAACAGTACAAACATGTACAATTGCTAGATGCAATGAATGTGAGCTCGAGCAACATTTTGGGATATTTAAAGACAATCGATCCCAACAATAGTTCGGACTCAAAGAGAATGTACAATTGTCAGCAAAAGGTGAGGAGAGAGAGCCGGGAGGAGCTTACCTCAACGCAAAACTTCATACACCAACTGAAACAGCGGAATTACAGGTATAAATATTAGCAAAGTTTATAATATTTTTTTATAAAACTTCAACAGTCAAGTAAGTTTTATTTTAACCTCACTGCACTCAATATAACTTATTATTGGGGTATAGTTTGCTATATAGTCCATACAATCTATTTATTATTAATGATTAACTCTAGTCTATATGCATTATACATGAAATCCTGTTTTTTATTACATATATAATTGTATTATATTTGATTAGTTTATAAACTTATAGGTACGTCTTTAGGACGGATGCTGATTACGAACTCAAAGAAATATAGTTTTCAGTCACCCATGTTCGGTTGTAATGGTCAACACGTATCCGCAAGTATTAATCATTGACACGACATACAACACGAATATGTACGGTATGCCTTTACTTGAGGTCGTTGGGGCAACAAGCACTCATAAGACGTTCACCATTGCATATGCATTTATGATCGGTGAAACGCAGGAACACTTTGAATATATCCTACGATTTATTCGGGGATTGTACGATGATGAACTGCCAAATGTCGTTGTTACGGACAAGGCTTTCGCGTTGATGAATGTTGTTGATGTAGTTTTTCCAAATTCTCAAGCACAATTGTGCAGGCGCCACGTAGAGCAAGTTGTATATAACCATGCTCTACACCTAGTGGAAAAGGGACTTAGCAAAAAGTTTGTTGATAGTTTTAAAGTAAGGTGGAATTAGGCAGTCCAAGCGGGCACACGTGAAGAATGGGAATTTAGATGGGATTCCGTAAAGAAGAAGTACAGTAGATTTACAGGTCTGATTTCGTATTGCGAAGATACGTGGCTTACGCTGCATAAAAGGAGAATTTTAGGGATGTATATCGATGGTCGCCTGCACTACGGAAACTACACCACGAACAGGTAACCGTACAATCTTTATACTTTTTATCACAACTATTACATAAATTAAACTATTGAAATGACGTATTGTATTGATACATGTAATATATTTGTAGGGTTGAACAGGAACACCATAGGGTGAAAAAAAACTTGGATGGCGGCAAGAAACACTTTGACGTGATCTTCAGAAAGGTTCACCAAGTCATGGAGTTGCAGATATGTGAGATAAAAAAGCAATCGAGGTTTAGCGCCCACAAGACAAGGACTGATATGCTAGAGAACCAATTCTACGGCGAACTAGTGCGCAATATCACGTCTAAGGCGTTCGACCTCATTGTCGCAGAAGTGAGTAGGAATCTAGACGGAAATATGTGCGGTTGCTATCTCAGGAGAACACATGGTCTTCCGTGCCACTGCGAGCTTACACGGTACTCTTATATACCTTTAAATTGTATAGACTCGTTTTGGAAAACATTGGATATAGATTTTTCTAGTATACCTACCACCGGAACAGATGATGACGGTGGTGGTAAGACTAGGAGAAAATTATTCGATGATGAAACGGAAGACATTCTTCCACCGAATGTTGAAAAAAAAAAGTCAAAATAGAAGACCAGCGATCGTAAACCTTCTGAGTATGAATACACGATGAAAGGTGCGGGAATAAAAAAGTCTACTCAAATAAGGGGTAAGGGGAGAGTGGCGGCAACTAATGCGCACCAGGATATTCCACCAGAAGCTGATCTTAGACATATCACATCGGAAACATGCATGATGAGTTATTCTGAAACAGATTTCCCCAAAGTCCGGGCCATACCGACACAGATCCCCCCGAAACTCCAAATTCAAAGCCCCATAGGCCACAAACTTCTGAAGTCCCCCGTCGCAAAAGTAGACCATCCAATTTTCAAAATAATATTAACCATCCAATACAGTTTTTTAACTCTCAGGTGGAGGACGATTTTCCTCCATATATTAAAAATTATATTCATTTCTACAATGATGTAATTGGAGATGGGAACTGCAGATTTAGAGCGGTTGCACTCGCAATCTACGAAAGCGAGGATGAATGGGATAGGGTACGAATGGATCTTTATAATGAACTGCAAATAAGACGCGATTTACACGAAAACATTTTAGGTGGTTACACAACCTTCTCAATTTTGGCAGAATCACTTAATCACTCCACAAATTCTGCCCCACATGATAAATGGTTTGCATTACCTGAACATGGATACCTGGTTGCAACCACATATAACGTTTTAGTAATGTCATTTGAAGAACACGGTGGAACTTTTTGCCTTTCCGCAATAACATATGAACGTCGAGGTCTTCCGACCAACAAATTGGTCTTGGGGAACGTGCACAACAACACTCGTTAGATATTGGTAAGAAAAAACTATATTAATGTTACTTTAAAGTTTATTTTATTTTTTATTTTTATTTAATTATAATAATAATTTTTTAACTGTTATTTCAGTTGTATATGCCAGGCGACGATCATCCAGTACCGTTTATATCTGGATATTGGGAACGCTCACATGATCCTTCTGTAAATGGTATACATTTACAATTTCTAGACAGGATAGAGCTATTCCGTACATTACACGACTTGGATGTGCCGCGACGTGATGCTAATTATTGGGCTAGAAAGAATAATAAACCTCAATATTATAATTTTTTGAATAATTATTAGACCTTTTTTCTAGCAGCACGTCGTTGTGATTTATTTTCGGATGGAAATTATGTAATGTGTATATTTTTTTTCTATATAATGTGATTTTTTTTCATGTTTAAATTGATAATTGAACTAATACTTTATAACCAACTAACTTATACTTTTCAATATATTAACCAATACTTATCGATTGATGAACTAATATTGTGAATAATAAATAATTACTTTATAACCAACTAACTAATACTTTTCAATAAATTAACAAATACTAATCAATTAATGAACTAATATTGTGGATAAAAAATAATTATTACTTTTTATTTATTCAAATAATATCAATTAATTATTTAAATAAATTAAATCAGTATTTAAAATAAATCAGTACTTTTATATTAGTTAAATTAAATAATTCAATTAAATGTGTTAAATAAATTAAAAAAATCAAAATTCGAATTAAAATAAAAAATTAGTTAAATTAAATAATTTAATTAAATGAGTTTAATAAAATAATAAAATCAAAAAATTAGTTAAATTAAATAATTTAATTAAATGAGTTTAATAAATTAATAAAATCAAAATTCAAAATTTAAATAAATTAAATTTATTAATAAAATCAAAATTCAAATTTTTTTTTTAAAAAAAAAAAAACATTTTTCGTCGCATGGACCATGCGACCGCAACATGGTCCGTCGCGTGGTCAATGGACCGCCTCCTGTTCCGTCGCATGTCAGACGCGACCGCAGGTTCGTTCACATCACACGTCGCTTTTGTGGATATAGCAATGGTGTATGGCAAATAGAATTTCATGTTCAAGAGTATTTAGTTAATTCATGTTTGTGTCTACTGGATGCCATGCTAAAATTCAAGTTTAATTCCTTCACTCATGAATCAACAAGCAATTGTAAACAGAGGATGTCGAAACAAATTTGCTACTTCGAGAATATTTTCAATAAATTTGCGTGATGTAGACATGACATATGCAGACCTACTCGATAGACATAGTCTGACTTGGCTATATGGTGAGTCAGTGACAAGCATTAACAAGATTTGTAAAATACGGAGAAATCATATTGCCGTGAACTCCATTTTCCATGCCTAGACCAATTTTTTTATTTATTAAGCAATTAAAATGAATACTTGTTTGCATAAATGAATACTTGCCCCAATTCCAAGAATTGAAATCTTTTAAGAGCGCCACCTGCAAAGATTAATTCATGATGGCAACATGGCATATCTTCATCACTTGTTAATTTATTATACATATCTATTTAATTTCATTAATAATTTGTATTGATGATGTCATCCTTTATATGTACCGAAAATCATAGCCCCAAACAAACGAAACGATTGATGAAAAACAATCAACACATGAAAATCGCAATAAAATAAATTCACGGATATATCTTCATCAAATTCAATAATATGAATCTAATAATTATCGACAAATTTTTTTATGGGAATTTTCTCGATCTTTTCTCAATCTATTGTTCCGAAGGAAGATGGAATCTGGGTTTCCGAATACATTTTGGAATTGTGAAATTGTAAAATCTAACGGTAAAACACTCGTGCTGATAACGTGTTGTAAAATATAGAATAAATGTAAAGAAAAAAAACAGGAACACATATTTATTTACCCGATTCGTCCGGAAGAACTACATTTGGAGTGACCAAGCCAGGAGGATTTTCACTATTTTCTCTGTAATCTCTCTCTCCAAGACGGTACAATAATAGAACATACTTATATATAATAGGAATTGAGTTTTAGCCCTAAAGACTCTAAACGCTAAGCGTATCACCGTGTAATGTCCACTAATATTATTATATTTACAACAATATAATTATAAAAAATGCAATCAATTGAGTTGTAAAATAAATAAACATCTTCCATTACTGAAATATTCCACAAATAATACATCATTGGGGTTACAACATCAACACTTCAAGACACATGTTAACTATATGACAATTAATTAAGAAAAAAACCAAAAGAACAAGGTACTTGAATCGTTATTGTACTAGAGGCCATTAATCGCCCATATAGTAGAATTGGCCCAGGTTTAATGGGCTGGGCTTCAGTCTCCAGAAGCCTAATGGCTAAGACTGAATATGAATGGGCTTCTCATTCTGAGTGGGTAGAGGAAGATGGCCTTTTTCCTGAAGGCTTTTCACTGTGTCATACATAGTCTGCTTTACTGGTGTGAACTCTAACCCCAAATCCTTCAGCTTTTGGTTTGAAAAGTTGTATGGTTTTTTCCTTGGGTTCTTTTCATCAGAGCACCTGAATTTCCAGCCCAATAATCAATTAATTAGAATATAAATTTCAAATAAAGAAAACACATTGAGTATGTCTCATGCATCCAGTTGCATTATAATGTATTTTAAAACTATGCAGCTTGTTATACTGAAATATGCAATTTATTTACACTGTACTGTGCAACTATTTTTCCATATTAATAGTTACACAATTCAACTTGTGCATTTTTCAGTATAACAAACTGTGTGGCTCTAAAATGCACTATAAGTTCACGGTGCACCTGGATGCATAAAAAACTTAGTCAAACACACTATATACATACAAATCTTTGTACATGTGCTCGCGGCTTGTGTTCATGCGTTTTAGGTGAGAGGATAATAATAAATTAATCTAATGTACAATTAACCATATAGTATTGGTAAAAAGTTTAAGTCAAAGGTCTTGTATGCAACTTGTTTGCACCGAAACGTTCAACTTTTTATATAAATAAATTACATGTTTCGTTGAGTAAATAAGTTGAAGTTGACGTGTTTAAAACGCAATTGAGTTCAGACAGCAAGACCTCAATGCAGATCTACTCAAAGCTCAATACATATAATCTCATTCAAGAATAATATGTATATATTAAATAAAAGAATATTTGTTTAATAACAACTTGAATAGCCAAAGCGTGACCATAGCTCACAATTAGGCTCAAAATCGTAGACCACCATTGTCACGTTTGTGGCCTTTTCTTTTCAAAGGCCTATGGATGAAAAGTCCTTTGATCAAACACATATTTTCTTTCTTTTATAATAAATTAGAAAATACAAATTTGAAGCATATGTTTGGGTCTATACTCAAATGCCCATCACCACCCTACCCCACCTCATCCCACCCACCACACCATACCATGATAACATTAAGAAATTAATAAGAAAGTACGTGACAAGAAAATATGACCAACGGTGGAATAAATCGTGGAGTTAGGGGGTTGGTGCTGTTGTGACATGGGGTCAATTTCTTGACAAAGACATGGGAGTGTGTGAAGACTCTTTAGCTCCACTAATATTGTTACCTTTGTTAGAATTGTGAATTTAGTAATGATTGGATAACCTACAAGTTTTATCTATGTTGGTACGATTTCTTCCATAGTCAAATCATTCCCAAATATTTCTAGTAACAAAATACATCTATATTCAAACCAAGCATTCATAGATTCAACACCATCATCAGAATAGCCATTATAACTCCAAACATGTCAATTAGGTCAAAGTTTTGTAACTATAAAAACCGCTCAAGGATATCAATAATATAACTAAACATTGACAATATTCAGCATGTTAGCTTGTGAAAATGTTAGTTAATATAAAATTAATAACAAAGAATTATATGCATCAACACAATGCAATTCAAGTGCATTTTTAAATTGTATTAGTTATTTTATTGAATAGTATTAGTTGTTTTTACTAAATAATACTAGTAATTTATCTGTAATAATTATTTTCACTGAACAATATTAATTACTTTCGCTGAAAAGTATTAGTTGTATATAATTATTCAAAGTTAACAGATTTGAATTGTAATCATCCACACCTACCAAATCCAAGACTTAGTCTACAAACAACAAAAGAAAAGACAAAGAAACTTACTTGGTAGGGATGGGGTACTCCGGGAAGAACTTGGCAAGAATCTCCACCACGTCGCCACGGTGGAGGACGGACTCGGCACAGAGGTAGCGGCCGGAAGCGGATGGGGTCTCGAAGAGGAGTATGTGGGCCAGGGTGACGTCCTTCACATGGACATAGGCTTGGGTTGAATTGGCATAAGTTTTGGCAGATCCAGTTAAGTATTTGAGTATGTGAAGAACACTAGCATTCACTGTGGGTTGGAGCAATGGACCAAGCACCAAAACTGGGTTGATCACCACCAAATCAACCCCTAATTCTTTAGCAGTGTCCCATGCTGCTTGTTCAGCCACAGCCTTTCCATAGCAATACCAGTTCTGCACGCAATCAAACATCGAGATGTTAAGCCCCGTTTGTCAGGGGCGAATTTGGAATTTTACGTTAAGGACAGCCGGGCGAACCTCATGTAAAATAAAGGTCTAAATATAAAAATTGGACATACATAGTAAACAAGAATCAAAACCTTATCATGTCGTGTCATATTAGAAAATCAGTATATTAACGAGTTCAAAAATGTTATGATGATGATTATCCACGTCATGCAAAATGTAGGCCTTTTCAGTATTGTAATATTGTTTTCATCTAACTTGATAAGGATATGAAGAAAAATCACCATAACCAATAATAAAAAAATTATATTGATGTATAGTTTATTACTCTATCTCAAATTTTATATGGACAAAGTGTGTTTTTTTGCTTTGTTGTCAATACATTTTCATCTACCTAGAAAAAGATATAAAGGAAAGTCATAAAGGAGACGAATATCGTGTTACCAATAATTAAAAAAATGGTAAATATGTTTCATCAACTGCTATGTCAATTTTGTGACTTTTTAACCCATACAAATTTACCAAAGCAAGGAAAAGAAAAAAAAAACACATAATGAAAATCAAATTAAACCACCTAACTATTGAAATTTCTTCCCATTTCAAATTTAAATAAATTATATTTAAATTAATCTTGATCAGTTAGAGTACCATTATCTATGTCTTGAGGTCATGAGTTCGAATTACTATTTGCCCGATAAAAA
Source organism: Stenogyne calaminthoides (assembly GCA_037126765.1). Classification (NCBI taxonomy): domain Eukaryota; kingdom Viridiplantae; phylum Streptophyta; class Magnoliopsida; order Lamiales; family Lamiaceae; genus Stenogyne; species Stenogyne calaminthoides. The sequence continues at coordinate 1,344,927 of JBBCBC010000022.1, read as the reverse complement.
AAATTATATGGAGAGAAAGAGGGACCTTTGTATTTTTGCAAAATTCAAGGTCGCTCCAGCAAGTTTCATCCACAACTTTTTCAGGGTCTCTGTGAGGGTCCATGTATACTGCACCAATTGATGAAGTTAACACGATACGCCGGACTTTGGCCTCCGCCGCCGCACGTATCACATAATTAGCCCCGTTCACCGCGGGCTCCACCATTTGTTCCTTCATTATATTAATCAAATCAATTAAATTATATTTTCAAGGAAAGGGAAAAATATGTGTGAATTTAAGTTCAAAAAAATATTTTTTTCAAGTGTTACTTCCGCGGTTATGCATAAGCAACATTTTTGTTGTGCACACAGTATCACTTCTATGCTTATAAAATATCACTGGTAACAACAACTACTTATTACTAATATGTACTATCACTTATTCTAAGGGGATATTTGCAAAAACGTAGACTTCTAGAAAAATGGATAAAGATGATTGATTGTGGGGAAATTGATTAATAGTTAATTTTGATAGTATTTGTAAAAAAATAATTAAAGAAAAAACTGATAGTGTTTATAAAAAAGATTGATAGTATTTAAAAACGATTCATAAGCTACTAAAAACACCTCATTTCAATTTATAACTTTTAATAACTTATTTAATCTAATAAAAAATTAAACAATACACTCCAATTCTGTCTTTAGACCAATGTTTTTCATAACCGTGATTTATAAAAATTTGTCGGTCCAATCATTGAACTGTTGAACCGCCGGTAACTTTTAAATTGATTTATATATTTCTTTTATATTTTTGTATGTTACATTAAAAAATAAATATTTATTCATAAAATATTAAAATTATACTAATTTATAACTTATAAATCTTATATTAAAATAAATACAATAGAGTTTGGAGACCAAAAGATGATGGCGTTGTGGATTAATTTCACACAATATGTAATGACGATAAAGAGATTAAATTAATGACTTGTGAATGAATTTATTTGAGAAAATGATATTGAGATAAAAACAATAACATTATATAGAGATGTTTAAAAAAATAATAAAAAATAAAAAAAAATAAAAAAAGTGATTTAAAAAAATAAAAATAATAAAATTGAATTAACCAATTCTGTCTTTAGACTATTTACCGATTAAATTAGAAGAACAAAACCAACAAAAGGTAACGGATAAAGTAAAAAGGCCTTTACCGATTATAGTAAGTAATTGATAAAATGTTAGGCAAGTGATGTCATTATTACGTCATATCATCATACATGGAACACGACAGGCGTCAACGTCCTATTGGACAGAACTAAAATACTAGTAATAATTTTTAAAAGACAACAAAATCGGATTCTCCTATTCGGCTATTCCAAGTACATATGTTTATTTGCGTAGTACAAAAAAAAAAAGGAAATTTAATCCGACATATCTGCAGGATATCCCTATTATCTATGTACATAGTCCAATTGATAGTATCTATAATTTGTGAAAAACAGGAGAAATGGTACTGTTTAGAATTATACATTAGTGTTATTTTATTTATTTGTATGAAAAGTCCTCTTAAAACACAGTAATATTAGAGCTATACTAAAGTTATTTTTCTTATATAAAAGCAACTAAAAATAATAGAAAAATAGATAAATAAAATCTAGTCCATTTGTAAATTAATTAAATGCTTATTTCTGAAAACGTTTTATTCATATCAAATCAAATAAAGGCATTTGAAAGTAACGTATGGTTTTGTACATAAAATAATTTCCAAAAAGAAAAAGGATTGTGAAAAGCAGAGACGTCAAAATCACAAAAATCATTTCACAGGAACTTAAAATTCAAGCAAGCTGCCCACCACCACCACCAACCCTCGCCAACCCCCATTGCCACGCGGCGGCACCACCACCGCCACCACATTCCGAATTACATCCCCTGTTTTCCCCAATCAATCTCCAACAACGAACTCATCCCAACTCCAACACAGAAAACACTAAAAATTCAATTAACTCACCGGATCATCGGTCACCGGCGACGCCGTGTGGAAAACACCGTCGCAGCCATTAATCGCTTCGAATAAGCTCCCGTAATCGTTGAGATCAGCTCTGCACAGAATCAGCCTCTCCGCCGCGCCTTCCAGCTCTCTCAAATGTGAATTCTTTGGATCGTCTGCAAATTCAAATCGAATCGATCAACAATCGAAAATTCAAAACCCTAGAAAATCAAATCAAATCAAACGCACGAATTTCTAGCGTACCTGGATTTCTGACGGTTCCTCTGACTGTATACCCCCGCTCGAGGAGGATTTTGACCAGCCACGACGCAATGAAGCCTCCGGCGCCGGTGATGCAGACGAGATTTCCAGGCACAGACGGCATGGTGAATGATGGTGCTCTGTTTTGTGTATGTATATGTGTATGTATAGGTTCTGAAAAATGGCAGTGCGCACAACAGAAAAGTAAAGAGAGAGAGATAAGGACACTGGATGAGTAAGCAAGTTTTTATTGTGGTGGGTATTTATAGCCGAAAAATGGACGTTTAAAATAAATATTAAAATATTGATAATATTTGGGGATTTACGATTATGTGTAAGAGAAACTAGGGCGATTGAGAAAGAACAATCGATTTTCAAGTATTGGGTTCTCTTGGAGTATATATTATAATGAGTTGAAATTAAATTGTGTTCTACTTGCACCATAAAATACAAATAAAAGGGTTGGAATAATTCCTTGCAATTTGTTAATTCCTTTACGAATTGATTTGTATTAGGACAATTCTTTGAGTTTTGACCCCCTTGCCCAGTCTGTCCTAGTTATTGGCACCAGTAGTTAGAGGGTCCGCGATAGTCATTTAAAGTGGTGTATAAATATTGGATAGATGAATGTTGATGTTTAAAATTATTATGAGTCATTTTTAAATTGGGAAAAAGTGTCATCGATTCAAATATATGAATTGAAAAGAGAAAATATTTTTGGAGAAAAGTAAATAGAAGAGAAGTAATTGTGGGACTCGTGAAAAGTGTATGCATGGATGAACAATTGTGAGAGTGTATAAACAACCACTACATTTTATAAACTAATACTAGTACACTTATCAGTTAATGTCATTACACTTGAAAAATGAGATCATAACATTAAATAAAAATGTATTAATTTATAAGAGTAATGATCAATTTATAAGTATAATAATACAAATTTTATAATATGAACAAGTTTTACATGAAATTTGTGTTAAATAATTGGGTATTTAAAAATACCATTGTGAATGCTCTTAATCCAAGTTTTTTTTTTTTTTTTTTTTTTTTTTTTTAATTTTTTAACAAAAATAATCATCCGGGGCTTACTCATAAATCACCAAAATGGAGTTCAAAATACATCAAATGGGTAAAAAAAACAAACTAGTGGGGACATTAGGCTGTGCACCATACAAACGAAACAGAACTACAAACCAAGTACATATCGAACAACATAGTAACAACATAGTAATAGAACCTCAACGGACCCGAAAGGTTGGGTAACCAATCTGATCCATACGAACGAGTGTGAGGAAATATCGAGGGGCCTAATGCACGCAAACAAGATGAAGAACGTGCGAATCGACGTCCAAACGAGCCATATAATCTGCCGGACGATTAATCCAAGGTTTGGTTATTGGAAATGTTAAATTGGTTGGGTTGGTACCAGGTGGCTTATCTCACCTGGCCACTGGGCTCATCAATTGAATTAGAGACCCAGGTTCGATTCTCTTTGGGAACGAATTGGAGTATGAGAGTTATAATGTGACTTGATGAATTTGTGGAGTGTTTGGGTGTTTGGTGTACTAACAACTAACTTTGTCCGAAAAAAAAAATAAAATTGGTGACAATTGGTAAAAGAGGCTATGAAAAATTATCCCTCAATTTTTACAGTTTATTATTATTAATTTAGTTTTCTTTCGACCGGTTAAAAAAATGAAGCTCATAGTCCCATTTTTTATTTTAGATGAATTTTTTGTGTCGCCTTTCATGTGTTATGTATAATACGAAAAAAATATCCCTTTAAATATATTACATGATTTATATCACTCACATCTCATACTACTAAATAAATCAGTCATATATGATTACGGGTTGAACGAATTGCGTATTAAACAGTTCATTTTAAATGTCCACTAGTAGTGGGGAACTAAACAAATATGAAATCTTGTGAGAAATTTGAAGGAATTTTAAAATGATGTTTTTTATATTACAAATATCACATGAAAGGTGGTATACAAAATCAACCTAAAATGAGGAAAACTAAATCAATGATAACAAACTATAAAAATTAAGGGATAATTTGCATATCCCTTATTATCTATGTTGCATGAGTGCGGGAGCGTGGGTGCGGGTGCGACGCGATACGGATACGGGGATACAGATTTTTGAAAAATTCAGGGTGCGATTCGACAAGGATACATCTACTTATTTATTATTTTATTATATATAATACCTGTAATATATATAAAAATAACAATTCAAATACCATCATCAATCCAACATATAAGCATAATAAAGTTTTCAATCCAATTAAAATAAGTCACATCTCCTGTTCGTGACTTTTGGTTGAAAAGGTAAGTAAAATAATTAATATTTTTTATTAAAAGTTTTTTTTCTTATTTTAAGTTTGTGGGTTAATATGGTAATTAAGCTTTCTTATTTTAAGTTTTAAATTTTCTCCATAAATCATTTTTTCAAAAATGACCCCAGACGCACTGGATTCGCACCCAAACGCACCCGGTGCGCGTATCCTTTTTTTTTTTTTCAAAATTCGCCAAATGGCGCACCGGATGTGAATCCCACACGAATCACACCCGCACCCACCAAGTATCCGATACTTCATTTTAGTATTTTTTGAAGAATATGTGCATTAGAGCTTATTATCAATGGTTGCAAACCGGCTCTAATAGGCTGCCAAATAAGAAATTGTAAAAAAAAAAAATTAAATCTTAATCTAAATTCAACATACAAATTAAATAAGATACATAATAATGCAGCTTGTGTGTTGTTAATTGAAAATAGACGCACATTAGACTCTTGTCAAGTCGAGTTCACATGAATTTTTTTTTTTAAATATCTCTATTATGTATACACATTATCATTGTTATACATATATAGTTAGGGACGAATTAAAAAAAAAATTATGATGGGACACCAAAAAACACAATATATATAAAAAAAAAAAAAAAGCAATTTCTTATATGACAACCCAAATCTATTGCAATTAAATCTCTCGGGAATTTTTATAGATTAAAATATTTGCATGATTAACTTATTATCACACTATTAAATTCTTTTCTTAATATATACAAATACAATTGTTTGGGATTGGGGTTGGCTGCTTAGGGTTTGGCATTTGGGCCAAAAAGATCAAATATAATTTAGCCAAGAAAAACATCCAGGAGCTTTAATTATTCAAAAAGTGTAATAATAAACAAAATTAATCCAATACTACTTATAGTAATCTTCTAAAATTAGCATTTAAACACGTTCCCCCAGCCCAAGAACTATGCGTTAGTCACTGAATGTATGAATTTGATTTAATTTTAATTTGACTAAACAATTTATACACCGTAAATACTAAATCATAAACTTTAAATCATAACATATTCAGACAAGGTGAACCATGAACCACTCGGGCCGAGTGAAACATGAACAACTCAGGTCGGGTTCGGGTGGGGAAAAAACCCGAAATGGTAAAAAAAAAATTATAAAAAGAAAAACTGAATTGAAATCCAATTGCACCAAATCAAAAGTGGTGTAAATAGTGCACAGGAGAATTTGCCTATGCAATATTACTATATAAAAAATAAAATAATTTTAAAATAATAATAATATATACATAGTATTTACAGTATATATATAATAATGATATGTAAAAAAGTATATTCACATTAATTTTTGCCATAAAACGTTGATATATACTAACCAAGTGGTGCTTCATTCACTCTATTCAATGTATGGGTTCCCCAGCATAATTTAATTTTTAATATATATTTTAGTTTTGTCTTCCAACTTCTATTTTTAACAACTCCAATATGCAATACTTATATACATATATAACTAAAATTAATTAACAAATATGTTAGTCCAAACTTTTTGTTCTCAACAACTCCTAAAACAATGTGTTAAGTCTAAACCTCAAAATAGATATGCATATGCGTGAAAGTGCTCCATCGATAATTGATGGAAGAACATATATAAAACAAAATGGTATATTTTTAAGTTTGAAGGTAATTGTATTTATACGTAAATCACAATCAATTATCAGAATTAGTATATAATCAATAGTTGAAAATCACCCATTTGAATCAATTTCCAAACTCGTTCCATCCTTTCCGTTATTTCTAGGTTGATTATTTTTTAAAGTTTTACGTAAAAAAGTATATAAATTAGTCAAAAAAATTTAATGGAATATATAAGTTTGAACATTGAAATAGATTTATTTTGTTATTCTATAATATAAAGAATGTAAGGCAAAATCTTGTATGCATAAAATGTACCGTATAATTCAAGTATTTTTTTTAACGTGCGATTTGTTTTCTAAAACGTTCAACTTGTTTTATAGTGAACAAGTTGAATATTTTAATGTAAATAAGTTGTACGTTCTAATAATGCATTTAAATTGTACAGTCACCTAATGTACAAAAAACCAACTCTAAAATATAATAGGTTCTATGTGATAGAAGAAAGATATTTTCAATATTTAAAAAATATATATATAGAGGCTTGTATCGCTTTTATATAGTCAACATTTTTTTTAAAAGATAAATTATTACATTTTATTTATTTTACCACCGGACACTGCACATTTTTTTCGTCTCGCTATCGATCGGAACCGCAACGCAACGACAACATCACCACCATAAGAGGAGGATCATCACCACACCCGAATCACCACAAAAGGGTATATATTTATCTCTCTATGTCTCGAATTTATGACTCGAGCTATCCACAATTGACAAGTATAACATTTTTATATTCAAAAATTTGTTCTTATATAGTTATATTATTCCATCAAAACAAAAGCGTTTTGGGTTAATAGGGTCATATGTATGAGTTTAAAACATTTTTTAAATTTCCTTTCAAATTTTTAAAAAAAAATTACATTCTTTAATAGAAATACATAAATATTTTGCAAGTAGATAAATAAGTTCATGAAGTACAAAAACATGAAATATTTGACCGTTTATAAAGCGAAAATATATGTTTTCGATGGGAATTATTATAAAAAGAAAAAACAAAATTCAATTGTACTCAAAAAAAAGAAAGAGCTCTTATAATGACTTAGACAAAAACTTGTATGCAATATTGCATATTAGTGTTATGTGTAATTGTAGTTTAATTGATTTTTTATTAAAAATTTTGCGGGTCAGGACCGGGTCGGATTAGGGCAAACAGATTGGCGGGTCTTATGGACCTTCTTCCTCGCGTCGCCACAACAGACCAGATTTCTTCTTCTTCCTTGAGGCGCTTCCAAATTCTTCTTCCATCGCCGCAACAGACCAGATTTCTTCTTATTCCTTCCGTCGCTCGTGCCCTAATTTCTTGTCCAATTAAATTTTTCTTCGATTCTTCTGATCATTGGATGAAACCAGGTCATTCAATTTGGATTTCGATGTGGATTCTACGAGAAGAAGAGATAATATGTGTGTGATGTTTGGATTACCCCTCAACACAAAGTGTAATGAAATTCAGATCCTTCTGCACTATTTTTCACGATGTTCTGTAAATCTGTAATTTTGGACTGAAGATTTTTTTCGCGTTTGTACTAGTTTTTTTTCATGTAGTAACATTCTTTTTCTCATATGGTAACATTATTTTTGTTCATGTAGTAACACATTAAATTGTTCTTTAAATCTGTAATTTTGGACTATGATTTCTTTTCCGCTTTTGTACTGGTTCTGTTCATGTGGTAACACATTTTTCTTAATATGGTAACATTTTTTGTTCAAGTAATAACACATATTTTTTTAGTAATATGTAACACTGTTCATATATCGTCGTAATATTATGTGAATACTAAGGTGTTACCTTATGACCCATGTTACCTTATGAATATTTATGTGTTACGATATGTTTTATTAAGTGTTACGTAAGATATGAAGTTTTTTCAATATAACAATATAGTAACACTTATATATAGATGTAGTAACACAAAAAAATTTTAAAAAAAAATTCAATATAACAATGCAGTAACACTTATTTATAGATGTAGTAACACAAAAAATTGACAAAAAACAAATAAAATTCAATATAACAATGTAGTAACACTTATATATAGATGTAGTGAACACACAAAAATTTGACAAAAAAAAAAATTATGTGTACAATAGGAATCAAACCTACGACCAAATTCATTAGCAACAAACCTGAATTATTGGGTCATAACACATATTTGATAAAGATATATTCTATAAATACATATGTGCCCGCGCCTACCTGAACCCAATGCCCCCTGTGCCCGACCTGCATTGACCCGACCCGCCGCCCTGACCCGTGAAATTTAGATATTTTTTATCTTATTTATATTATATTGCACATAACACTAATGTGCAATATTTCACAGAAGACTTTCTCAATGACTTATCCATCACCTTATAAAGTCTTGCTCCTTTTTTTTTTTTTTTCCTTTCTAATATGGTATCGACCTGTCGCTTATAATTACCAAGAAAATAACCTTTTTTTTTTTTCAACTTTGAACCGTCTTTATTTTGTAATGGAAAAAAATTCTTCGCATAATTAATTTAATGGGCAATGGTGACACAGTACCCACTTAAAAAATGAAATACAAAAGTATTACCTATAAAGAAGAGTCACTCTCCTGTGCACTCCATACACCAATTTAAATTAGTGTAATTAAATTTAATTTTAATTTGAATGAACTATGCATACTCTAACATCTAAATAATGAACCTTAAATTATATATGAACCATTCAGGCAGAGTGAACCATGAACCACTTGGACCGAGTGAACTATGAACCACTCGGGTCGGGTTTGGGTCCGGGTCGAGAGAAAAAAAAAACAAAAAAAAAAAAAAAAAAGAACTCCTAAAATTAAATTGCACCAAATTAATTTAGTGCAAATAAAGCATAGAAGAATTTGCATATAAAGAAAATCACTGGTTTATAAAAATAAAAAAGAAGTTTATTTTATACTAATTCATGATCTTCATGTTAAATTTCGATTAAATTCGTGACCTTCAGTATTTTTGTCTAAACTTATTATTATCTCTTTAGTTGTTTTAATATGAGTATATGACACACATACAGACAGCTCCTTCCTTGAGTCCAACGAGACGGTCGATTCAGGCCCGAAAATATTATCAATTTTTAGGGGCCCATAATTTTATATGTATATTTATATAATATTATATATATTTAAATTTATAAAATTAATAATTTGTTGAGATTTGGCCTAAAGTAAGAGATGTTTACTTTTTTCATGAGATTTCATGAGATCTTAGGATCGACTCAGTTCAAATTCTTAATTTTTATTAATTTCTATGCAAATACTATTTTCCAAATTTAGCTCTGTTTTTTTTTTTTTGCCAAATTATTAAATTTAGCCCATACTTTTAATTTTTTTATCAATTTTAGCACATGTTTTTTCTCTCTCCAAATTTAACACATATTTTTAATTAATATTTAAATACATCCCGATTCACCATTTTCAACAAAGTTCGTCTGATATGGTCGTCATAATACACATGCCTTGTTGACATGTAACTATTAAAATAAAAAAAATAAAAAATATCAACACCTGATATTAAAAAACTCAGATTATAAAAACATCTCGGGTCACTATTTTCTAATTTTAAGTGGTAATATTTTTTATTTTTTTATTTTAATATTTACACATTTCCAAGACAAATTAACTCCGACGACCACATCAGACGAACCTTACCAAAAATGGTAACTCGGAATGTTTTTAAGTATTAAGTGAAAGTGTGTGTTATATTTGGAGAGAAAAAAAAGTATGTGTTAAAATTGATAAAAAATTAAAAATATGTGCTAAATTTGATTATTTGGCATTTTTTTTTTTAAATATGCATATCTTTTATCTATTTTATTTTTCGCCATAACCCCAAAATAATTATTTGGGGTAAATCTGTCCAAATCCTAATTTTTTATTACTTTTAGTGCAAATATTATTTGAGTTGATATGCTGTGAAACTTGTTCACCATAAAACTAGTTTTTTTTTTACAGACATACACTTTAGTAATATACGTCACACACTTTAGTAATATAAGTCACACACTTCAGTTATCACTATGACATTCTTTGCTATAATATAAATCACACCCTTCACTTTTATGAGTAATACACTTTACAGTAAAAAGTCACACACTTTAGTAATATAAGTCACACTCCTTAACCAATTTCACCGTAAAACTTGTTCACACTATACTTTGTCATATTATTTTTCAAATTTAGCTCTCATTTGTGATAATGTCACTTATAGTAGCAAGCGGAGAAAGAAAATGATCAATATTGAAGCCTCTTAAGACTTTGTTTTGATCAACAATGTCTCAAGATCAATTGAATGTATTAATTATCTTATCAATTGAGGAAGAATTTACGTAATAAAATATAAGTGTAATTGTTATTTTTGACGCTGAAATTGTAAAAGAAGTCGTGTTTACTAATTATTTTGAAAATGCTAGTCATATTATTAAACATAAATGTATTTTTTAAAATATAATTGAAAAAATCTATATTTTTTTTATATAAAAAAAACTATAAGGGGCCTAATTTTAAGTCGACTCAAGCTCAAAAAATCCTAGGATCGGCCCTACACATACATAACTTAAAAGAGATGCATCCTTACATGAGACGATCTAACGGTGAAACGGGTCATAATTTGAACATTGATGTTTTAAAATTTTAGAAAAGATGAATGTGATTTTTGTTAGATTATACTCCATCTCATATAAGAGACCGTTTTGTATGAATTTTTGTCAATCTAAAATTTAGGTTAATTAGTACTGATTGGATCGGGAGAGGTTTAGCGTTCAGGACCAAAAAATACAAAATAGACCGAGTTAATATTCAATATATTTATACTCCCTAATATGAAAATAGACTAGGTTTAATAGAAAATCGGACTCAAATATATATTTAATTTAAAATTCAAATTAATTTTAAATGAATTACAAAATTAATAATTAAATCTTTTTTAGAAAAGAAAATCTGAAAATATTTTAAATGCTTAGAAAATAATTTTAATGCAAAAAATATCAGATTAATAAAAACCAAAAAAAAATCTAATTTAAATTGAAAAAATTATAAGTAAAATCAAAATTTATATAAAATTGTTAAAAAAAATTGATCTTAAATAATGGTATTTTAAATCACAAAAACTCGTATGAGACATTTCTTCAGTGCCAGTCCTATGATTAATGATGCCTGAATCGAACTTTAAAATGGGACCCTCTCCCTTCACATTTTTTATGAACTCAAAAATAATGGAATGAAATCACCTATTTCATAATTGGTGTTCCACTTTGTATTTCATAATATAGATGGATGACACGTGAAATATTAAAAAATATCCAACAAATCCACCATACCCTAGATTCATATGTTAAACATCCAGAAGATTGAAATACCAACAGAATACGAAAAGTGGATCAGGGGAATCAAACCGAAAAATAAAATAATTTTGTTTTTCAAATATTCGTGCAAATAATATGACAAATATATCCCAAATAATTACATAAATACAACTCTAACAATTTTTGCGGTAAAAATATTAATTAAGTCAGAATAATTAAGTTTCTCAACATCGGGAAAATCGCTCTCTAAAAATTTATTTCTTCTTCTTTTCTTATTTCAGTCTTTCTCCAAATATTTTTCTTCTTCTCTTCCTCTTGTTGTTTGCTCTGTCTTGTTGCAATAGCCTCTTCCGATATTATGTGGCTATCTACCTTTTTTTCTTTTTTTAATATTTTAATTAGGATATTTATTTTTAGTCGTCATATAGGCCCTTTTTCGGGTGATTAAGTATTTCTTTAAAAAATATTAACAAAAAAAAAAAAAATAATTGATTTCTCTTATTAAATTAGGGATTGATTATATTATATATGTCATAGAATTACGTGATTTAAATTTTCACAAACTCTCCTGTAAAACTTGTACTTCACAAAAGATCTACTCTTTAATGTTTTGTTTATTATATAATACGAAAATATAAAGGTAAAAAATATTAGATTTTGCAATTAAAAGAATTTGAACACATATCAATGACATAAAATACATAAGAATTAACCAATAAGTTAAATTACAATATTTATTTATATTTATTATTTAATACATGTGGGTATATATATATATATGGTAACAAAAAAATGGTCCCTAAAAATTTGACATATTTTGTGGCCTGAATCGTTCGGTTCGTTGGCCTCATAGAAGGACCGACTCTGCATTTCTCATATATGAAATGATATATAAATTAATACAAATTAACACCATTTTTTTCAAAGTGTTAAAAAACCAATGCTCAAATTATGTTATGACTCATCGTGAAATTGTTTTATACAAGTGTGTCTCCTCCTAAAATAACAATTTTTCATAGGTAATTCGGGTATAATGAAATTTGTGTGATTTTCTTTTATTGACCATGATGGCAGGGGTGGGTTGGTCTGTGTTATAGCCTATAACTGTTCAATATATGTGGATGGAGTTGGTGGCAATTTCTTTTAATTAAAATAGTTCTAGTGGAGTTGTTTCCATATATGAAGACATAATTATGTTTACATGATTATGTTTTATCAGTTTGTTTTCTTTTCAATTGAGTTATAATTTCATGTTTTTTTTAATTGTGTTCTAATTAATAATCAAATTTCAATTATGTTTCCTTTTTCATATTATGCACTTCCTCCATTTTTTTAATAGATGTCATTTTGGGAGTTTTTTTTTTAGCGCAATAATGCTTAACTCATATTATTGCAACGACAGTAAGTGTAAGTTGCCCATCCACAAAAGGTCGGAGGGTCAGTCCAATAAAACAAGCTTCTATAATGAATAGAAGATCTCGCAAAATCTTGAGCTAAAATATTAGCATCTTGTTTGACAAAACAAATAGTATAAGAATTAAAACTAGCAAGTAATTCGACGCTAGCTCTAATATAATCTCCAAAGACGGACTCGTAATGAGCCTTCGAATTAATAGCATCTACCACATTTTTGGCGTCGCCCTCAATGATAACATCATCAATACCCAAGTCCTTCGCTCATAAAATAGCTTCATAAAATCCCCAAGCCTCTCCCACCTCCACCTCAAGGCAGCCCGACCTGTTCAAAGTTCGAGCTCCTACAAAAACACCGGTCCAGTCACGCTGAACAAGTCCGATACTTGTCCGCCCACTATCTTGAAAGAAAGCAGCATCTGTATTTATTTTGAGAACATTATCGGGTGGCGGGTGCCAACGCTGGCAACGTATCAGCGACTCTTAGTTCGGCTTACTCCTCTCCCTGGTCGCAACAGCTTGAAGCCATTCTAGTAGCAAGGAAGCCGATGCTAACACCGCCTCCGTATGACTCTTGCAACAATTATCCCAAACCATCGAATTCCTTTCTTTCCATATTTGCCATGCAAGCATCCCAAACTTAGCTGGCACATTACGTCCCGGATTTGCTAACATCAGGAAGAATACATCCAATAAGTTCTCGGAATTTACCACAGCCCCCTCCAAAGTGTCTTGCAACCCGGCTTTATCCCAACACTCAAGCGCATACCGGCAATTAAAGAAAACGTGCCATGTATCCTCAAGTTGCTCGCCACATAGGACACACCACTTATCCTGCACAACTCTCTTTTGGAAAAAAATCACCTTATGGGGTAAGCAATCTCGTCCCATGCGCCAAAGACAATCCCGAACTTTGGGTGGTACTTTCAACCCCCAAAGCAGATTCCACCTTCCCTCCACTTCTAGCTCATGATCCATAACCAAAGTAGCCGCCCGGTTGTACTCCGTTTTCATAGTATACATGTCGCTCCTATCAAATTTCCAAACATATCGATCCATAGATCCCTGTGGCGGCAAAGATGTGTTGAGTACTCTAGCTCTATCATTTGGGGTTAGAAAAAAAGACAATTGGTCTTCATCCCATGTCCCCGTATCCTTCTGTATCAGTTCCTGAATTGTCATGTCCTCGTAGCCAGTCGGCATAAGATAGTATGTAAGGGTCCACAGGGTCCCTTACCCAAGGTTGTGTCCACACCGAAACCAGCCTCCCGTCGCCCACTTTCCATCATAGACCATCCCAAATTAAATCTTGGCTTGCGAGGATGCTTGTCCACGTATAGCTCGGTTTCCCGCCCAAGCGAGTGTAGGAAGTCGCCATTTGGGAAGTATTTAGCTCGGAGGAGCGGACACACAAGAGCTTCGGGATCCGAAATGACTCTCCACGCCATCTTGCCAAGAAGAGAAATATTGAACAAATGGAGATCCTTGAATCCCCGACCTCCCATGTTTTTACTCACACAAAGCTTCTCTCATTTCATCCATTTTATTCCTTTCATCTCGTCGCTACTATCGCCCCACCAAAACTTGTTAAGCATCAATTGTAATTCGTCATGGAGGGTAGACGGTAACAAAAAGGTCGTCATACAATATGTTGGAATGACTTGCGTTGCCACTTTTATCAACACCTCTTTCCCCGCCTTTGACAGTTTCCTATTTCGCCATCCTTGAAGTTTCTTCGAAAGCCTGTTCTTAATGTACGAGAAAATCTCATATTTTGACCGTCCCACCAAAGATGGTAGACCGAGATATCTACCTGTGTTAAGAGCTTGATGAACTCCAATAATATCACTCAACTGTTGTCGCCTTTCCTCTCCAACATTATTATTGAAATATATGCCCGACTTGCTATAATTAATAGCTTGACCCGAGACCAGCTCATAATCATCCAGTAAGATTTTCAAAGCTTGACACTCTTCCGTAGTTGCCCTGCAAAAGAGAAGTGAATCGTCCGTGAAGAGCAAGTGACATCATTTTGGGGTTTTTAAGATAAATTAAGCACATATTTTTTTTTTCAAAATTAACCTTAATTAATATTATTTAAATATTCTTAACAATAAATATTATTGGTTGAAAAATTAAACACACAACACATTTGGAGGAAATTTAAAATTTAAAATTACCATATTAAGGGTAAATATGAGATAAAGGGGGATAAAATACCAGAACGACATCTATTTCACAAATAATTCAAAAGGCTAAAACGACATGTAATTAAAAAAGGAGGGAGTATTTATTTTATATTTTATCAAATAATATTTTTTTTCGTTAATATATATGCAATCAAATAAATTAATTCTGACAAAGTCTAGTATAAAAATTTGCATAAAAAAAATTCAATTGAAACTCAATTTATCTTGATCCAACCCGCCTGCTCCTTTTGACCTGCTGGACCCGCCCCGCTCCTTTAGACCCGCTGGACCCGCTCACTTATTAAAAAAAAATATAATGCTGCCTGTAGGATTCAAACCATTGTCTACTGGGTAAGCAAGTAGAAACCTTACCACTACACCATAATTATTTAATTTTACAAGAGATACATAATTTATTATATATTGTTTTCTCTCTCAAGAAGTGAGAAAGAAAAATGTTGCTATCCCTAGGAGTTGAACCCAATTGACGGATCAAAGTTCGAAGAAAAGAATACTTACCACTGCGTTACAACTACTTATTATTACTATGCATTTATAATATAACATATATTATATTATAATAATTCGTTATATTTTTTAAAAAAAACCATTATCTAGAGTAATCGAACTTGTATCTCAACCGTTACAAGAAGACATATATTGTATCTCTAGTTATCTTGTAGATTCAAATATATAAAGAAAGATTTTTTATTAATATTTTTGTTTATAAATTGTATGTATAATACATTCAAAATCGTATTTTTTTATTGCAATAATATTATGTTTTGCATGTAATATTGTTTTGTTTTGATTAGATATCCTTCCTAACTTATCTTAATTTTTATTATTTATATTATAATGTTGCTATGTTTTTACTTATAATACATTTATGTTTTTTAATGTCATACTGTTATACTTTGGTTGTAATACTGTTATATTATGCTTGTAATACTGCGTCATTTTCGTATTTGAAATCAATGTAGAAGACGTTAATGATTATTGATTGTGAATTTTAATAATGTTTCAGTTATGCATTTAACACCCTTCATGTAATACTGTTTTCTTATATTTTCTTATATTTTTTTAATATTAATATTTTTAAGTAATACTGTTTTATTTTTACATGTAATACTGTTATGTGTTGTATGTAATACTGCTTCAGTTTGACATGCACTCTTCATAACAAAAGAGCAATATGTAGTATAAATAGATAATAATGTAATATTATTTAGGTAAACAAGGAATAGTATTAAATGCAAGACGTAATACTCTTTCATGATAGTGATAATTAATACTCCCTCCGTTCCAGAAGACTTAACACACTTTCTTTTTTGGTCTGTCCTATAAGACTTTGTACACCCAAAAATGGACACACTCTTCTCCACTTATAACCTTACAACACACACTTAATACCCCTCATATACACTTACTAACCCCATAAAGCAATTTTTCTTAATCTCTGCGCCGAAGAGTTGGCGCAGAGTCTTCCAGGACGGAGGGAGTATCATTTAGTAAAACTCCTATATTTATAAAAATATTAAATATTTATTTTTGAACGTAATTCCATATAAAAAAATAAATAATATTATTAAAGTAACAAGAAAATACCGTTGATCTGAATACTGTGAAATTAAATTAAATTAGATAAAATAAAGAATATTAAATTATTAATTAATTAGTGAGAAATTTATTTAATAAATATTCAATAATATATTTAATGTATTGTAATGGTGAGTCTTCTTAATTCTAATATAAATTCATTTTACCAGAGTCAAATTTTAGAGTTAGGTTTTTTATTTTTATTTTTATTGTTTATATAGCCTAGCGATTACAAGTCCAAGTAAGCAGCCTTCACCACTAAGGCCACATTGAGTTATTGATTAATATTCTATCCGACCATTATTTATTCAAGACGTGACCCACGAAAAATAAGGGTTGACCCGCGAATTTAAAGAGAGTTACCACAATTATGAAGGATTTTCATCGTGAAAATTTTCACAAAAGACCAACTCATTAATTCTAGAGACCCCCTCGTGCCCACATACCACGGTCCCATGGCTAAGTTTAAGTTTTGTATGTGTGCACCTGCACTGTGTATTGATAGTGTACAATATTTTAGAATTATATAATTCATTATATTGAAAGATGTAATGTATTTACACTGAATCGTGCAACTATTAATATAAAAAAATAATTATACAGTTCAGTGTAAATAAATTATATTTTTTAGTTTAACAAGTTGCATGGTTCTAAAATTCACTTTAAATAATCGGTGCATCTGAATGCACATAAGATCCACTTCGATTCCATTATAGGATTTTTTTATATATTAAGATACTGAGATATAATAATAAAAAAAATAGTAACCAACCTTCAAGGGCATAACCAAGTGACAAGACTTATAGTGATGCGCGGAGAAATTTTCCGATAACGCAAGTTTAAATCTTATGTGGGACAAAATTTTATTGAAATATTATAGAGATTTGTCATACATATTGAATCCTGTTGCTCTCTCCACAAGTATCTGCTACTTGGACACATCCTTTAATTTAAACTCGAAATCATGTTGGCTTTTTTTTACAAGTGTCTGCTACTTGGACACATATTTTGATTTACAATTCGAAATCCTGTTGACTCTCTTCTACAAGTGTCTGCTATTTGAAGACATCCTTTAATTTACAACTCGCCCAACTAAAGGGCCAACAACACGGATTGGGGGAGTTTCTCGTCTCTTCTTAAAAAAAATTGTAACTAAGTTTTAATATTTCGGTTCAAAACCAGCGTTGATCGAGTCACTAACCCAAATCTAGACCCATTTGATTATTATGGCTCCAAATATAAAACGCAAAGTTTTATATGAAACTGGTTTACCGTACACCACTCATACTATTGTTTATAGAATTAATACTATAGTTGTTACAGTATTAATTTCTACAAGCAATAATATGAGTGGTGTACGGTAAACCAATTTCACATGAAACCTTCTCAATATAAAAATGCTCTTTAAATGAGCTCTTTTTTTTTTTGTGAATTAGCATTATAAGGTATAACACGCTTCTTTGAATTGGAGAGTTTATGTATGAAAGCAACCCAATTATATATTTATATATATAAACATAATTTCACATCCCCACCAAATATTTTCCAACCTAGAAACTTCTAAAGCCTTGGAAACCATCCAATTTGACATGTCACAAATTCGCAATGAATTCTTTTTTAATCAATTTGCTATTCCCTGTCCTAGGTCAAAGGATGCTTAGTCTATAGCATTTTGACTATGATTTTCTTTAGCTTTACCAACCACATACATACTTTTATTTAGCATTACATATATGAAATATATGTTGGTAAATGGTGATGTTACTTACATACATATATGTACCATTCTACGTGTCTCGGATACCTTGTCACTTGCATCATGATGCAATTAAAACGAATCTTGTACTCTCTCCGTCCATCAAAATTGTGTTCATTTCATTTTGACATGTTGTACGGAAAGGTAAAATAAGTCCATTTATAAATAACATAATTGATTGTGAGTAATGTATAATGATAACTTGAGTAATTAAGTGATTGTTAGACGATTAAAAAAAATTGTATCAATAAACGTACTTAATTTACCTTTCCGTACAACATGTCAAAACGAAATGAGCACAATTTTGGTGGATGAAGGGAGTATGTTAGTTGAGGGAAGAAAAGATTGAAAGAAAATGAGTCGATTCGGATGAGTTATACTCCCTCAAACTCAATATATTTATTTTTCTAGAGAATTTTTTTAACACAAAATATTTATCATTTATATTAATTTATGTGCATTAAATATTTTATTTCAATTTTACCCCTACTCATTTTTTGTGATAATTTGTATTAAATGAATGTATAAATGATTAATAAGGATAAATAAAATGATAAAAATATCACTATAGACGTGTAGCACCACAGTTCGACAAGTTGTTTTAAAAAAATGAATACACTTTCATCTTTAGACGTGTAGCGTCACAACGTCTAAAGATTCGCGAACTGAACAAACGAGAGTAACTAAACCACTCTATATGAGAATACAAAAGTACATAGAATGCATGCCCTATTTATAGTGAAATGCAACAAATTTTGCTCTTAAACATTCTGGTGAAATGCAACAAATTTTCCAAATGTTCTGTGATAAAAATGCATGCCCTATTTATAATGCATGTCCATTAGGTGAGAAACCTCAAGATTAAATTCGATATGTCATTTTAGGTGGGGAGCTTTGCATACTAATTGCTTGTAATTAACTTCATGTTATTGCTCAGTTTATTCGAATTACACTATTTACATTAAATTAATTAATTATACTTGAAATGAGCAAAATTAACGAGGATAAAATGAAAATGAGATACAGAAGGAAAAAAAAAAAAAGACAAAGTCTAGTATGAAAATTTCCATACATGAAAAAACTTTAATTTATAATCAAATTCTGTAATTGGTGAAGGTAAGACAAAATTAAGTGGTTCATGGTTCACCCGGCCCGAATATGTTATAATTTATGGTTCATTATTTAGTATTTAGGGTGTAGATAATTGATTTAGGACAATTTTATAGATTTTCATACATGAAAATTTTCACACTAGACCTACTAAAAAAAATAGCAGGCCCAATCGGAGGCCCATTTTGGCAAAGAGAAAATCACGACTTGGGCTTATTTATTTTAATCCACTAAGGTTGCCATTCCTTGCCCATTTTCTCAAAAATCATGTTCAACATGCGTTGGGCTCATTCAATTTTTTTATTTTTCAGCCCAATAAAATGCAAAGTCAGCGGCCCATTCGCGGTAAATAGAAATTAGAAAATATTAAGTCAAGGTGATAAAATGACAGATAGTTAAGCTGGGAGTAGAAGATTAATATAAAATATATCTAGTTAAAGTATCTGATCATTACATCTGTTACAGATTACAAATTAGGAAATTTGAATGAGAGTGGATTATTAATGAAGGACGTTCTAATTTTACACATCCATACATATATAGTTGGAATTAAAGAATCAGATTCTTGATTGTGATCATGTTGATGGCATTACCAAATTGTTATTAGTCTCCGAATTAGGATTCACACCAAAACCATCTCCATAATTCAAGTAGAAACACAGAGACATTCGGACGAGATTCAAGGCCGTTATACTGAAGGGCTCCTCTGCCAGTAAAGTCTCTTTGTTCATCTTCTTCCACAATTCGTATATCAAATTCCTTCGAGCTTCCTCTTCGGAACAACCTGTCTCGTGCATGTAACACTGAATCGACTTGGGAACATCTCCTCTCTTAATTTCCTCCTGTCACATGAATCATCAATATTGTTAGTTATATTTAAGGAAAAAAAAAATTATTGCCAATATGAATATGTGTAATTTGAGAGCAGTGGCATGCAAATCATCACCATCATTTTTCATGGTTTTATGAGCTGCATAAATTATGTCCAATAAGTTGTGTACGGAATCCTGGAAATAGTCAGATACATCAAGTCTTTGCAAATCGTCGATAAGTTGAAGCAGGGCTAACAAATCCGTGGTTCCCTCGATCATTATTTTCACATACTCTTTCAGTTTCTCAGCTTTCACAACATACTCAATACCCTGCAATGGAATTTCCAATAAAATTAATCAGCAATGATATAATTAATGTCACACCAAGTCGAATGAACATTTAATAAATATAGATCGGCATTATTTATAAGAATAAATAATTAATGGTATATATGTTATGTTAATTACCCCATAATGAGTGGTGAGACGTTGAATGCAATTGGTATCCCACGAACTCTTTTCCATAGTTTCCTGACCTTCTTTCCACGAACTTAACAATAACTTAAATGGAAATATCCACTTTATCACTTTATCACATAAAATACTAATAAACAACTCTTTCTACCTCCAACTATTCATCACTTTATCACATAAAATACTAATAAACAATTCTTTCTACCCCAACACTTTATCACTTTATCATTTTTTCTTAAAACCCGCGATATAGTAACTGTAATGTTGAGTTCGGGACAGAGGTAATATATGAAAACAGAGAATGTATATTGTAGTTGGAAGCAGTTAATGAAACAGATTTAAGAAAGAGTAATGAGATGTCCTATATATATACAGAGGAATAGTGGCGGCAGGAAAACGCAATTTCCATTCTCTTTCCCCAGTCAAGATATATAGTACTCCCTCCGTCCCAAAGAAACGTGCATGTTTATTGTTTTCACGTGTTTTTGTGAGCGAGTTGTTTATTAGTATTTCAAGTTATAAAATAATGAGAAGTAGATCTATAATACCCCTCTTTAAAAATTATTTTATCATTTGAAATACTAATAAACAACTCGCTCACAAAAACTCGATAATAAAGTAGGTGTGCACGTTTATCCGGGAAGGAGATAGTAAGAGATAGGCCCCATTTATTTTAATATTAGTCAATACAAGTGATCTCAATATTTAATTTAATTAATTTGTTTCTTATGTTTTATCGTTTCTGGCCATATTACATTACCAAATTCTGACATATCAAATACCCCTCCTGCCCGCCCTTGTCAAAAAAAATACCCTGGGAAAAAACGGGGAAAATAGAGAATTATTGATTGATTCAAGATTTTATTTGATTTTTTTGGATTTTAAAAAGTCTGTGGATTTAGAAAATCTATAGACTCAATGCAGAGGTTTGGCTTATTATTTTTATTGATTTACATGAATTTTCATAGACTTGACATGATTTTGAAATACACTTTTTTTTTTATTGATTTACATGGATTTCCAAAAACTATGGCGCTGGAACTATTGATGCAAATGTATATGGAACACACTTATATAGAAAAAAAATATCCAAATTGTTTAGAAAAAATACCAAAATATATTAGTTCAAAAAAAAAAACATTATTATTCATCATTATTATTTTCATCCTCATTTTCATCACCGTTATACCTCGACCTCATTTCCCACATAGCATTAGCAATATTCGCTCTCCATGAATTAACTTCCGTTCTTTGTTGTAGTTGGCTTTGAGAAAGCAATTTCGTTATTTGTTGTAGTTAGCTTTCGTACTTATTTAAATAGAAAAATATTACTTGTTTAAATAGAAAAATATTACTTGTATAAATAGAAAAGTGTTACTTGTTTAAAATAAAAGATACTTGTTTAAAAGAAAAGTATAACTTGTTTAGATAAAAAGTATAACTTGTTTAAATAGAAAAATATTACTTGTGTAAATTAAAAGTATTACTTGTTTAAATAGAAAAATATTACTTGTTTAAATAGAAAAGTATTACTTGTTTAAATAGAACAATATTATTTGTTTAAAATAAAAGTATTACTTGTTTAAAAGAAAAATGTAACTTGTTTAGATGAAAACTATAACTTGTTTAAATAGAAAAATATTACTTGTTTAAATGAAAAGTATTACTTGTTTAAATAGAAAAATATTACTCGTACTTGTTTAAATAAAAAAGTAGTACTTGTTTAAATATAAAAGTATTACTCCCTCCGTCCAAATCTTTGTTGGATTGTGACTGTTCATAAGCATTTAGTGTAATAGTGATAAAGTGATAAAGTGGTGGGGTATGAAGAATTGTTTATTAGTATTTTATATGATAAAGTGATAAAGTGATGAGTAATTGAGGGTAAAAAGTGTTGTTTATTAATATTTTATGTGATAAAGTAATAAAGTGTGTAAGTAACTTTACCATAAAGATTGAGACAAAAAAAGTGGGTATTTTACCATAAAGATTGGGACGGAGGGAGTACTTGTTTAAAAGAAAAATAAAACTTGTTTAGATGAAAAATATAACTTATTTAAATAGAAAAGTATTACTTGTTTAAATAGAAAAATATTACTTGTTTAAGTAGAAAAGTATTACTTATTTAAAATAAAAGTATTACTTGTTTAAAAGAAAAATATAATTTTTTTAGATGAAAAGTATATCTTGTTTAAATAGAAAAGTATTACTTGTTTAAATGAAAAGTATTACTTGTTTAAATAGAAGAAATATTAATTGTTTAAATAGAAAAATATTACTCCTCCGTCCCCAATCATAATGGTAAAATACCCCATATTTTCGTCTCAATCATAATGGTAAAGTTACTGTTGGGTTGTGGAGCCTGAGTCGGAGAAGGGATCCGACAAAGGCGCGCGGCTCGACCATGGTGTTAGGTCGAAAGCACTTTCGACCAAAGGAGGTCGAAGCGCGACGGGAGACTAGAGCATTGGGCGCCGAAATGGCGATCGATCGAAGGGCAACCTCGACCAAGGCCCGTGGTCGAAGCGGGTTCCGCAATTGTGTCTTGGCGTGAATTAGGGCTTTGGCCCATGTCTCATTTAAATATCTTGACTCATTGTATTTGCCTCTTTGTATGCGAAAATAACACACGAAAAGAGTGAATCTCACGGCTTGGTAGTGCCCCCCGCGTAGTCATTCTGACGAACTGGGTAACCAAATTGTTTGTCTCTAAATTCCTAGTTCTATTATTTTCTCCATAATGGCTTGTTTAATTCCTAACAATTGGTATCAAGAGCATCGGGTTAAAGGGATCTGTGGAGAGCAATTATGATGGGCCAAGGAAATCGCTATTGAGAAGTTTGATAAATCGGATTTTTGGATTCTGAAATTGCGGATCGAAGATTACCCATGACGGGTAAAGATCTCAGATCAACCGTTGGGTGAAAAACCTAAAGAGATGAAGGACGACGAGTGGAAGTTCTTTGGATAGGAAGGCGATGAGTGTGGTTCGTCTGTCGTTATCCGTGAACGCCGCCTACATACATGCGGAAAGCAAAAACCACAAAGGAGATCTTTGGAGATATTGACCGAGATATATGGAAAAACGTCTGCGGCGAACAAGGTTCATCTAATGCGGAGGTTATTCAACCTGAGGATGGCGGAGGATACTGTGGTAGCCAACCACCTCAACGAGTTCAATATGATCATAGCCCAATTGAGCTTGATTGAGATTGATTTTGATGATGAAGTTCAAGACTTAATTTTGTTGTCTTCTTTACTGGTGAAGTTGGAGTGGAACGGTGACGCATCATAGTGCTTCAAATGGGTAAAGTGAAACTAAAATTCGATGAGGTTAGAGATTTGGTCATGAGAGAAGAAATTCACGGAAAAGAGTTGGGTGTGGCCACGATGATATGCTTTGAGTCACGGAAACAGAGGCGATCCGAATCGAGGGAAGCCAAATCGGGGTAGATCGAAGTCAAGGGGCAAAGATAAGCCCAAGAAAGATAAGAGTTAGGTTGAGTGTTACAAATGTCATGAGCTTGGTCATTACAAGAAGGTGTCAAAGCCACGTGCTAAGGCACAAGGAATGCACCAAACAAGAATGACAACTTCAACCAACGTTGCCAGCGATGAGGACTAAGATGCATTGATTCTCGAGTGTAAGCGATCCATTGAGTCGTGGGTGTTAGATTCGAGCATCGTTTCATTAGTGCGGCCAGTCTTGGCGTAATGGAGAGGTACACTTTTCGAACTTTGGGAGGGTTTATCTAGGCGATGATGAGCCGTTGGAAATCAAAGGGAAGAGGGATGTTAGGATTAAGACACCAAATGGGACTGTGTTACAATTGAAAGATGTGAGACATATTCCTGGTTTGAAGAGGAATTTGATTTCAGTTGGGCAACTTGATGACGAGGGCTACAAGGTGACCTTTTGGTGTAACTTCGTGGAAGATATCCAAAGGTGTCATGGTAGTGGCTCGTGGAAATAAAGAGGGGCGTTGTATATGACAGTAACACACAGGATAACATTGCTCTTTGCAAGTGAAAAAGGAATGCAAATTTATGGCATTGTCGCCTTAGCCACAGTGAAAAAGGGATGAAAGTTTTGTGCTCGAAGGGTAAACTGCCAGACCTCAAGACAGTTGACATTGGTTTGTGTGAGAACTGTGTATTCGAAAACCAGAAAATGGTGAGTTTTTCAAAGGGAGACAAGGCTTTGAAGAAGTTTGGAGTTAGTTCCGCGATGATTTGTGGGGTCCAAAGACTGAGTGACATCCCTTGGTGGAGCATCATATTACATGACTTTCATTGACGTCTCTACGAGGAAGGTATGAGTTTATTTCTTGAAAAATAAGTCTGATGCCTTTAATGCTTTCAGGAAATGGAAGGTTCTTGTAGAAACTGAAACGGGTCTCAAGGTGAAGCGTGTGAGATCCGATAATGGTGGAGAGTACGAGCTCCGTGAGTTCAAAGGATTCTGTGAGGCGAATGGAATCCGAATGGAGAAAACCGTGAGAGGAACACCACAAACGTAAATGGCGTGGCGAACGTATGAACATGACCCTATGTGAACGTCTTTAGAGCATGAGATTGAAGTGTGGGCCGCCAAAGATGTTTTGGGGCAGCGGTTAACAGCACAAAACAAATACTTGATAAACAGGGGACCCTCAACTCCTTTGGAAAATAGCATACCGGAGGAGGCCTGGTCGGGAAATGAGGTAAATCTGTCTTTTCTTCGAGTATTTGGGTGTGTTGCATATGTTCATATTGATTCTATGAGTAGAAGTAAGTTGGATGCAAAATCTGCGGTGTACGTTTGTTGGATATGGCGGTGATGAATTTGGCTATCGATTTTGGGATGAGGAAAAACCGAAAAGGTGATTCATAGTCGAGATGTCATATTTAATGAACATGTGATGTACAAAAAGACAAAGTTGGGAAAATCCAAAAGAAGGTGGTTCTCGAGTCTCGTGTTGTGGAGTTATACATTTCAACTCGGGTGGGAGCAAAGGGGTTCTAGATGATCAGGTGATTGTTGAGGAAGAATCAAGTACACCACCACCAACAATTCCGCTGCGGAGATCCACGAGAGATCGGATATCTCCTGATAGGTATTCACCCTCCCTTCATTATTTATTGTTAATTGATGGTGGTGAACCTGAATATTATGCAGAGGCAACACGTAGTAAACAGGTGGACAAGTGGAAACTTGCAATGGATGATGAGATGAATTCATTGATGACCAATGGAACTTGGGAGCTAGTTGAGCTTCCTAAGGGCAAGAAAGCACTGCATAACAAGTGGGTTTACAGAATAAAAGAGGAGGCTGATGGAAGAAAACGCTACAAGGCAAGATTGGTTGTGAAGGGGTTTCAACAGAAACATGGTATTGACTATACTGATGATTTTACTCCAGTGGTGAAGCTAACTACCATTCGATTGGTTCTGAGACTGGTGGCTGCAGAAAATTTGGTGTTAAAACAGATGGACGTAAAAACCGCCTTTCTTCATGGTGATTTAAATGAGGACATCTACATGAAGCAACATGAGGGATACTTGTCTAAGGGGAGTAGTGAGCTAGTTTGCAAGTTGAAGAAGAGCTTGTACGGTCTGAAACAAGCTCCATTACAGTGGTACAAGAAGTTTGATGGGTTCATGCACGAGATTGAGATCAAGAGATGTGAGGCTGACCATTGTTGTTACTTCAAGAGGTATGATGATAGTTATATCATTTTGCTATTATATGTTGATGATATGTTGATAGCAGGCTCTAGTGCTCGGGAGGTGAGCAAGTTGAAGGAAAAATTGTCTGAAAGGTTTGCTATGAAGGACCTTGGAGAGGCCAAGCAAATCTTGGGTATCTTGAATCGATCGCGACAAGGTGGCGAAAACTTGTATCTTTCACAGTGAATACATAAAAAAAAGTCTTGGAGAGATTTAGTATGGAAGATGTAAAAGCCGCTTCGGTTCCGTTGGGAAGTCGATTCAAGCTATCTAACAATGGACTCACCTAGTAGCGAAAGAGGAGCGGACCTACACATGCAAAACACTTCGTATATGCTTCATCAATTGGAAGTTTGATGTAGGCAATGGTGTGTACAAGACCAGATATTGCACATGCGGTGGGAGTTGTTAGCCGGTTTATGGGCAATCCGGGTAAGCATCATTGGGAGGCAGTGACGTGGATCCTTAGATACTTGAGAGGTACTTCTTGAAACAAGCTTTGTGCTTTGAGGGCAAAAGCGTTGGGTTGACAAGATATGTTGATGCGGACTTTTGACATCAAATGATCTCGACAAAAAGGAGGAATACTATAGGGTATGTATTTACTTTTGGTGGTACAACAATATCTTGGGCTTCTAAGTTGCAAAAGATCGTAGCTCGGTCCCATCGCAAGCGATAGTTCGCTATCGCTAAAAGGCTAGTAAAGAAATAGTTTGGTTGCAGAATCTATCGTGTGAGTTGGGGAAGGAGCAAAAGGATAGTATTATGTATAGTGACGATCAGTGTTATTCACTTGGCGAAGAATTCGCCCTTTCACTTTCGAGGATCGAAGACGCTGAGTTGAGGTATCATTACATTCGTTACCTCATCGAGAACAAGATCTTACCGGTGATGAAGATCCTGGGAAGTGAGAATCCTGGCCGACATGTTGACTAAGGTTGTGACCTTAGAGAGTTGAAGTTATGCATGACTTCAACCGCCTTGAAAACTCAAACATAAGGCCCGACACTACTACCAAGGAGAGAAACCGTTGGAACGGGGGGAGACAAGTTACGCTTTGAGTCGGTCTCGGTGGGGAGATTTTTGGGTTGTGGAGCCCGAGTCGGAGAAGGGATCCAAAGCAAAGGCAGGCGCCGACCATGGTGTTAGGTCGAAGACACGCTCGAAAAGGAGGTCGAAACGCGATGGGAGACCATAGCATTGAGGCGCTTCGAGCCGGGTGATCTGATCGAGCGAAACCGCCGACCAAGGCCCGTGGTCGAAGGGGTTCCCGTTGTCTTGGCGTGAATTAGGGCTTTGGCCCATGTCTCATTTAAATACATTGACTCATTGTATTTGCCTCTTTGTACGAAAATAACACACGGAAAGAGTGAATCTCCTGGCTTGGTAGTGCCCCCAAACGTAGTCATTCCTGACGAACTGGGTAACCAAATTGTTTGTCTCTAAATTACACACTTTATTACATAAAATATTAATAAACAACACTTTCTACCCCCAATTACTCATTATTTTATCACTTTATCATATAAAATACTAATAAACAACTCTTCCTACCCCACCACTTTATCACTTTATCACTATTCCACTAAATCCTTATGAACAATAAAAATGTCATTATGATTGGGACGGAGGGAGTACTTATTTAAAATAAAAGTATAACTTGTTTAAATGAAAAGTATAAATTTTTAAATAGAACAATATTACTTGTTTAAATGAAAAGTATTACGAAGGTTTTTTTCTTCTGAGCTTTCATCTTCAGAGTTCTCTGAGAGAATGCGTAGAAATCTCTGGAGATTTTGGAGAGTGGAATCTGTTTATATTTTTTAAAGGGAATCAAAGAAAATCCATAGAGTATTAAAATCCATAAACTGTTGAATACCTAAATTTTTTTTAAGACTTTTTAAAATCCGTATTGAATACCTCATGATTTTTAAAGACTTTTGAAAATTTGAATTGAATACCTCCAAACTTTAAAAATCTAAAAAAATCCTACAGACTCCACGACCAATACACCCCCAAGTGGAGGGAATGATTGGTTAATGAAGAACATGAGTCAAAATTGGCCGTATTGACTTTGAAGAAGGTAAGCGAGCAGTCAATTTTAACGAGTTTTTAAATCATGTGTAATTAAAAAGGTAAAAAAATTGTGAAAATGGATATGTCAGCGCTCTTTGCCAAAAACGAATCACAAATGTCAAATGATCTTATAACTACATTGTCAAATAGATTTAGTCTCATAAGTATTTTTATCGTCGATTTAGTTCAAATAACTTTGATAAAGTCCAATTTTAATATAAAATCGATTAAAATAACGTCGTTTTGCCTTTTCAATTTGGAATTTCCTGCGGACGCTGTGGGTGTGACTGGGCTGCCGCGTATATTATTTTTTTTAACAGCTGGAATTTCAGGCATATAATTAATTTTTTTTAATAAAAAGCTTAAAATTAAAACTGAATTGACGTCAATAATTAGTCACACACACTTAAAAATACACACGACAGTTCAGTCACAATATTCGCCAGAAACCCCCAAACTGAAACGACAAAATGACATTGTTCCGATCGATTTGAAACTAAAATTGAACATTATCAAAGTTATTGGAACTAAATCGACGATAAAAAAATTTATAGGATTAAATCTATTTGAGGTCAAAGTTGTGGGACCATTTGTGATTTATATTCTACAATAAACCCCCAATTTTGGAGTTCATGTGACAATCACGTACTTCGTCAGGACCAATATCAAGCAATGCCAAGAAAATTATGATTAAATCGATGAAATTAACTTTTTTGGGACAAAATGTATTTGTTAGATAATTTTGGGACGATATATCATTTAAACTCTACATAATCTCACCAGCGAGTTCTACAAGGCCAACCTAAAAAATAACAAGTTCATTAAGCACAATCACTTGTTTAATTACAAGAGGTAATTTCATTATGAGTGAATCCAATATAAATCTTTTTACTATTTACCTTCATCAAACTTTTTCTAACCAATTTCATTCATGTGTAGTCGTAAAAATTCAAACAACACACCCCAATTTCCTCTAAACACACCCCAAAAAATTATATTCTAAAATAACCTTATTTAAAATATCTAAAACACCCTTAAATACATACTACAATACTTCTTCCTCCATCATTTCGTTTTCTTTTCCTATGTTCATCTTCCTCTTTCTTACCCACCATGTAAAAAACGATAGTGAATAATAAGAAGGGAACTTTTGTTGGAGCGTAGAATTGATCGGCAAATACTTTATTTTTTACTTAAATTTTTTTCAGTTTTTTTAGTGAGGCAGAGGACAATTATTGTCGAACGGAAACAATTCGGAGAGATTTAAATGATAAATTATCTTTCTAAAATCGGGGGACTTAAAATATGGGAACATATACAAAAAAAAAAAAAAGGAACAACCTGTATAGGCCTATGAATATATACACAAAGTTGAAGTCTTTGGTTACACAGAAGGTGTTTGATGGTGGTTCTGAACCAAAACAGTTGTTTGGAGACGGAAAACACATTTTTCTTTCTTCCAGTACCCATCCGTTATACTTGTCAAGAAATAATTAATTTCAGAGATTTAATCTATAAAGATAAAACTTTTCTTAATCAAATTAACAATGGAAACGGAAACCGTGACCTGAAAGAGAACAAATTTCTGCGTTTTTTTTTAAATAGAGGGTAAAAGTGTCATATATTGGGGTGTATTTAGTATAATCAAAATGTTCTTATATTTTAATGGGGTGTATTTAGAACATGTGGTGTGTTTAGAGAGAATTTGGGATGTGAATAGTGGCAATCTTTAAATTTGGCTGGAGATATCAAAACTCCAATTAGATTTAAATATCAAAATTTATAAATATTAGTATTTAAATAATTGAATATTTTTCCAATTAACAAATTAAACGTGTCCATATAATAAATTAAACATTTTAAAAATATACTTAAATTATCTTTATACACCGAAAATTTTTTTTTTTTTTAACTTTGTGGGGGTGGCAAAAGCGATCAATTTGTAACATTTATTTTTTGGCAAAAGTAGGGCCGTAACTTTTAAAATTAGCAAAACTAGGCCCGTAACTTTATAAAAGTAGCAAACCTAGGCCCGTAACTTTTTAAAATAGTAAAACTAGGCCCGTAACTTTTTTAAATAACAATTTAAGGACAAATTAAGCCCGAATTGACCTACAATATTTTGAGCCCGAAAGAGGGCAATTCGGGCTTAATTTGGCCTTAAATTGCTATTTTAAAAGTTACTAGCCTAGTTTTCCTATTTTAAAAAGTTACGGGACTAATTTTGACTACTTTTAAAAGTTACGGTCCTACTTTTGTCAGCCCGAAAAGTTACAGTCCTACTTTTGTCAACCCTCCAAAGTTACGGTCCTAAAAAAAAATTTTTCTCCTGTACACCTAGTGCACAAACTTATTGAACCAAAAATAAAATGCGAGTTAAGTACGTACGTAGACAAATATGATACTTCCTTCTTCCCATACTTTGTGGTTTTCTTACTGTTCATAAGGATTTAATAAAATAGTGATAAAGTAATAAAGTGTTGGGGGTAAATATAGAAATAGATATGAAAATAGTGATAAAATGTTTGGTTAAATGGGTGACATTTTATGTAAATAAGTTGGTATTGGGATGGTGTTAGTTAGAATGAATATGTACTTTTTGACTATTTTACCATTAATTATGAGACAAAAATAATGGTTATTTTACCATTAACTATGGAACGGGTGTGGGGGAGTACTATTCATTAATTATTCCTACAACAAAAGTTGCACGTGAACTTTGGATGAATACATAATTAATTAATTTATACGACACATTGCGCACACCTTTCTTAACAGCCAATCTTGACTTAATTTTCTATTGTTTCTTGGTTTTTGGCTTATTATGTCAGAATTGGGTACATTTTAAGGCGAGCTTGGGCGATGACGTGAAGGGACTTGTTTCTGTCTACGAAGCCTCATTTGCAAAGTTGTATTACAACATCGCACAAGCAAGTTATCAAGACGATATGAAACGCATATTCATATTGGCAATATTTTTCTTCTTCTTAATTATATGTAACAAATGATACAGGAGGAAATCAAGAGAGGAGATGTTCCCAAGTCAATTCAGTGTTACATGCACGAGACAGGTTGTTCCGAAGAGGAAGCTCGAAGGAATTTGATATACGAGTTGTGGAAGAAGATGAACAAAGAGACTTTACTGGCCGAGGAGCCCTTCGGTATAACAGCCTTGAATCAGCTCGTCCGAATGTCGTTGTGCTTCTACTTGAATTATGGAGATGGTTTTGGTGTGAATCGACCAACAACAATTTGGTGTCGCTCATAGTTCATCAACATGATCACAATCAAGAATCTGATTCCTAATTTAGAGATGTGCGGAATTAGAACGTCCTTCATTATTTCATTCAAATCTTTGTAATCTATAACTCTATTTCATATATCGATCTTGCATGTGCTCCCTGGAGCTTTAGCTACTAGCTATCATTTTTACCGTTGAAGTACAATATAAATGTTTGGTATACCAATATTTTAATTAATACTAATCAAATACATTAATCTTCTGAAAATTGGATTCGTATCATGTGCATTAAAATTGGACGTTTCTTCCAATGTAGCACATCATTGTCTTGTAAATTTGAGAATCACAAAGTTTTACGACTGAATTTTTGTCCAATAGCATATTTACAACAGGCATCGTCACACATCCGTGGCAAAACCGTTCGTAAATTTGTGATGAGAATTTGCGACGACCATGTTTGTTGCTATTAACTAATAATCTTCATTCTTAACATAAAATGATAAAAGCCAAAGATAATAAATTTGGGCAAAGCTATTAACATCCATCAAATTACTTAATACACTCAAATATACAACACTTTTTAGCTAACACAATTACAAAATGGGTGTAACAAATAATTAGTAGGTATTAATAGCATGGCCCATAAAATTTATGACAGACTAAACTATGTATATTCAATAACATACATATGAAGATGATGAATGAAATATATAATTAGAAAAGAAAAGGAAAAAGAATGATTATCAAGAAGATTGCACAAACCAAATCCTATCTGTACTTGTGAGAAATTATCTGAAGACCACCCATGAATGGCCTCAACGGCTCGGGTACGACAACGGTACCATCCTCTTGCTGGTAATTCTCGAGCAAGCAAACGATCATTCTTGGAACGGCGCACGCTGTGGCATTCAGCGTGTGGACGAATTGGGTTGGAGCGTTACTGCCCTTGCCCTTTTTAACCGGGGTTGATGGTTGTGGACGATAACGAATGCCTAACCGCCTGCTTTGATAGTCTGTACAATTAGAGGCACTTGATATCTGTACAAAAAATGGAAAGCTCTTGAATATGTGATCATGGAACAACTATTGGAACTCCAGAATCTAAATGAATACGCTACTTGCACCTACAAAATTACTTTGTACACCCACCGTTCGGTTAAACTTGCTTTAAAAAGTCAAAAATGCCCTCAAAAATACCCAGATGTTTTCACTAGGTTATTTCTTCCATTTTCGAAATCGAAAAATATAAGAAACATTGCCTTAGAATGGAAAATACAATCTTGAAAAAATACAAGGGCATTTTAAAATATGAAGTCATTTAAGGTGTATTTTTAACTTTTAATTTAAAGCATGTTTGACCAAATGGTGGGTGTAATAAGTAATTTGGTGGCTGCAAATAGCGTTGTCCTAACCAATAACGTACCTCACCGTACCGACCCAATCCAGGCATCCATGCCTCCACATCAAATTTACGATAAGCTGGTGCACCCAAATCCTCAGTTGCCATGTCCAAAGTTCTGGAAAAATGGAGGGAAAAAGAAAATGAGTAGGTGACCATGGGACGATATATAGTTTATTTATCAAAAGAGAAAAGCAGATTATATGTTTCTCGTTCTCTTTTCTTCTTGTTTTTTTTTTTTTGTGTTGATGCATTAATAGCTAAGGGCATGTTAGATTTGGGATTCACTCGGGAGGATTTGTGACTTTGCGAACTACATCACATTCTGTTTTCGGTTTTAAAATTTGGATTTCAAAATTCCACTACAATCCATGTCATAAAAAAGGTATAACCCTATTATTTCTCGCCTAATGAGACACTCTTTATAGATTTTAATAATACAACATCAAGCACTCCTACACTAAAATCCCAAAACGAAAACATGTTTTTACTGTTCAAATCCAAGGATTTCAAAATCCAGACTTCCTCGCAGACCACAATCCCATAACAAACACAACATCGAAAGATAATATAAACGCGAATTAATGAAAGATTATGTACGCACTTGAAATGAAGTCCCAAAGATGAGAAGAGGTCTTCCTCAATCTCAATAAGCTGTTGATGGAAGGAGTTGCTCTCCTCTGGCCTGCATAACACGAACATCTCTACCTTGCTAAATTGGTGGACTCGGTAAAGGCCCCTGCTCCCATCATCACCAATTAATTATCAGATGGAAGATATGAATAATAGGAATCGGCCCAAATAAACCATACAAATGGCACAAACATTGGAAAATAATGATTCTGGCTAAGAGGAAGAAAAAAATGAAGAGCAATAGTATTAACTCCAACCTGAGTTAAAACATGTTTTGGTCCCGTAACACATCTATTGTCCTATTTTCGTCCCAAAACAGATAACATTTTTTATTTAGTCCCCAGATTTTAAAAGAAAATCCAATTTTGGTCTAAAATCACCGGAAAATTAAAGACGATACTGTTTTACCTCACGCGAATGTCCAATTTTAGCCCCAAATTAAATCCTCAACGTGACATTCGTGTGACATAAAGCGACACTCTTTTCAAATTTTTAACAACTTTTGGGCCAAATCGGACAAATTTCTTGATATGGAACAAAATCGGAAAAGTAATTTTTTCTGGGACCAAAAAACTTTTTAACACTTTACAACCTTGATCAACAAAGAAGAAATATTGCAGCAATATGAAAGGTGTGTTCACCTAGTTGCAGAGCCAGCAGCACCAGCTTCTGTGCGGAAGCAATGTGAGAAAGCCACATATTTCAAAGGTAGTGATGAGTCAGCAAGTATGGAATCCATATGGATTCCCCCAACTGGAATTTCTGCAGTTCCTATCAGGCACTGATCACTACCTTCAATCGAATAAACCTGCCACAGTTTGTTCCATGTATTAGGTCAAACGAAAGCAGCTTTAGTTGATGAAACGGTCATCACTTATCATCTATTAAGCATTACCTGTGTATTGGCTCCACGGGGTTGGAAACCACATTTCTCTACAACAGAAGATCGAACAATTTCTGGTGTTGTAAGAGGTGTGAAGCCCTTTTTCATGACTTCTGATACAGCCCAGTTTACGAGGGCCATCTCTAACAAAGCTGCTTCGTTTTTCAGGTAGTAGAACTTAGACCCGCTCACCTATAGAATAGATCAAACGAAATATTATACTAACAATTACGGGGGTATATTGGTATGTTTTTTATTATTATATTTTCTAGGAAGGTCCTCGACCATCACAGAAACGGCTACATATTCCAGATTACACTAAAGTGAATTAGAAACCCAACTTATATATATTGAAACTTGGTGGAATGCAATAACTGCTGGTGGGTAGAAAAATAAGGATAAAAACTTTAAAATGAAGAAGAACCACCGTGTAAAACCCTTAAAAATCTTTTATAACTCAAACTGCACAGTCATTCTAATGTTATACCGGAATATGTAACAGAAGAAGTTGTTTCATTTATATGTGTGTTCGTCAAATGTAGTTACTTTTACTTCCAAAAAAGATAAGGGTAAGCATGAATTTAATCCTACCAGGGATTTTGAGGACGATATTTTATAAACCTGAAAGACTTAGCAGAATGGTGAAATTGATGGCACAATTTCTTTCTTTTTTGTTGGGGAGTTGGGGCAAGGGGGGACACATATGTTCAAAAGTTTGAACCCTCTTTACAAATTGAAAAATAGGTTTTCTAAATTCTAAAACTCAGCCCCCTTCTAATACTTCATTCCAACAGATCGATAGCAAACAATTGACCATGTGTGGTTTAAAATAGTACCTCAGCAGCAGAATCAAAGTCAAACAAATCCAAGTCTTTTCCCAGCTGGACATGATCCTTTATTACATATCCAAACTCACGAGGTTTACCAACCTATGTAAAATCGGGAGAGAAGTGAGAAGAAGAAAAAGGCGGAGAATATAAGGTTGAAGGCAGAGAAGGCAATAAAGCATTACCGTTTTTCTCACAGTAGAAGACTCTTCTCCACCAATAGGGACATCTGGATGCGTCATATTTGGC
Organism: Stenogyne calaminthoides; assembly: GCA_037126765.1. Classification (NCBI taxonomy): domain Eukaryota; kingdom Viridiplantae; phylum Streptophyta; class Magnoliopsida; order Lamiales; family Lamiaceae; genus Stenogyne; species Stenogyne calaminthoides. The sequence goes on along the minus strand of JBBCBC010000022.1, from coordinate 1,309,009 downwards.
ACACATTGTGCTTCATGTTGCAGCTCGTCTGTAACTCTGAGAAGGTCTTCTTCCAAGGAGGCAAGACTGTCTTTAAGACTTTTACCTGGATAAAGCAAACTTAGAACGACCAACGAGATTGTCTATACCATATTACAGGTATGACATGTACAAACATGAACGTATATGTATATATATCTCACCTTCTTCAATGAGTTTTTGACGCTCAGAGGGTTCTATTTTTGCCTTCATCTTGTTTGCAACTGCATTTCTCTCTCCGCGAAGCCTTTCGACTTCCTGCAATCTGTGAGGAACAATTAGTAACCAAAACTAGCCCATCACAATATTATTCAATACTAGTATTTTAACATCTGTCATTTTTTATAATTTGGTACCAATTTATCCAGAGACCAGGAACTTACACAATGTTACTACAAGGGGCAAATCTAAAACCTACTCATCTTACAATTATTGAAAAATAAAGAGAACAGAAAGTCTCATAACATATTTTACTGAACAATTGTTATGGTATAGCATATACAAGTAACACAACAATTTCTCAAAAGAACGAGATTCTTAAGTGTCTCAGAGTCAGCTACAGGAGGATGACCAGTGAACCAGATAAGCATCACTACATTAGTACGCGTGAAGATATACGAAACTAGCATCTCGAACTAAGTATTTGCTTATGATGTGCCTTAACAAGCTATAGGTCTCATCCATAGTAACATCTTATCATGACAAATTCTAAAAAGAAACCAGCAAATCAATTGTCACCACTATCATCACATATGTTAAGGCCCGTTTAGTTGGGGATAATGGAAGGGAGTAATGGGAATTATTCCCATTAATATTGCTTAGTAGTTTTGATACCCCGTATCGGGAATAGAAGAAAGTAATTGATTACCCTACTTCGATTACCTAATTCCACTATTACTCAACCCACCTCACATGATACCCATTGTTAATGTTCTAACCAAGCAATAACAATACAATCAATAACCCTAAAGTGATTGACCCCTCAATGATATCCACTACCATTACCATTCTCAAGTCGTACCAAGCGGGGCTCTAACTCTTTGTCATGCGATTAAAACCATCATTAATTATTAATGGTCTAATCATATCAACAGGTTTTTCAGAGAAGAATTAATCACTGACAAATTAATACAATATTCGAAAATTCCAACAGAAAAGCGCATTACAAACAAATTAACTACTGAGAGGCCAAAACTAGAACCTGACCTTCTGAACATTCAACAATTTATCATAAAGCTCAAGAACAGCTTCCAAATTAGCATTTGAGTTACGATTCTTGATGTTAGCAGCAACATCCTCTTTGTTATCCCTTATCCATTTAAAATCAATGGCCGCTCTCCATTGAGGCGCCTTCTCTATTACAGGGGCAAATACCATTCAGTAATTGATAACAAATGAAACCCACGAAAGGAAATAACAGGGGTTCATAAAGATTGCACCTTTATTCTCATCTGGGGCCGCAGCGGTGGCGGGTGGAAGAGCGGCGGCGGTGGAAAGGGATGCGACGAGGCGCGGCGAAGGGCGGCGGCGGCAGCGAAATACGGAGGGGAGACGGGTTGAGGAAGTTGGGAGATTGAAGGGTTTGAAAATGGGAGATGGAGAAAGCTTGAAGTTGCAGGATTGTGTTCCCATGGCTGCTGCTTCTGGTCGGTTGTGTTATCCTACCATGGGTTTTGTTTTCTGTTGAGAATTTTTAAAATGATGACTGCTATTGAATGCCTGTTTTCAACCTCTAATGCACGGATACTCCAAAAAATACTATAGTAATTTTCGGAAAAGATCGAATCTTGATATATTCAAGATTTCTTCGCGTCGCCAAAAAGAAAAGTAGTACTGCATTATTATTTGAATTAATATAGATTCTCATGCTTGAGGTGTAATTTCCGTGATTTCACACCGGTCGCAAAAGAATTAAAGGCAAATTTTGAAGAAAAAAAAAAAAGCACATCGGGTGCGTTTATGACGCGAATCCGGTGCGTCTTGGGTAATTTTTTTTAAAAATATATGGGACAATGTTGTACTCCCTCCGTCCCCTACCAATCTTCACACTTAATTTGGCACACATATTAAAAAAAGTAACTTTTTAATGTTTTGTTGACTTTTCAAAGTTGATGGAGGGTGGAGATTATGAGATTTTTCGAGTTTAACGAGTGGGAGAAATTCGTTTTAATTTGCGTGTTTATTTTTTGATTTATTTGTGCTATCTTATGCTTTATTTAATTTGTTTAAAGGGTTTGCATGAGGGTTGCCAAATTGAAAAATCTCAACTTCAAAATTACTTTGTATGTTTAAATAATTAATTGACAATTTTATTCCGGATAATAAAATTGGAATTAATTTTGACCTCCATGATTTAAAAAGGAAAGTTATGTCTCAAACCGGAAAATAGTAATCTGTTCTTGTGAGGGATGGAGGGAGTAATTTTTAAAACTTAAAATAAGAAAACTAATTTTAAATAAGTAACTTAAAATAAGAAAACTTAAAACTACATTATCAACACTCAAAGTGAGTAAGTCACCCACTACCCACTCAAACAAGAACTACAACAATCGCTCGATCATTTCTACTTTCTTCTATTAGGCAAGAGCCCAAGCCTTTGGTGGCGCCTCCAACATTCTGTATATTGTTATTTTCATATTTTTTACAGGTATAATATATAATAAATAAATAGATGTATCCTTGTAGAATCGCACCCTGAATTTTTCAAAAATCGGTATCCCTCACGTCTCCCCCGCACCCAACACAATTTTCAAAATCTGTGGAATTGTGAATATTACTTTATTTTAAATTGATAAGACAATTTTTTTAAAGTGTTTTTTTTATTTAAAAGAGTTTCAAAACACCACCCGAGTAAATATCAAAATAAACAGTTGTTATAAGCACACCAAAACAGTTAAAAAAAGGAGCTAAAATTACTTTTTTACTCCAATGTTAACCAAAGCAAAGAGTGTCTCGACACATGATATCAATCGAGATTACTCAACGTACATGTCAAACATTTTCCTTATCGTCACAATTCTTTAAAGATATAACAAAAAACGGTATATATCGTCCACTTGTATCCAAATTAATGCAATCTGAACCCCTCAAAAACGGGGGTTTGAAATGTATCTACTTGGTGCTATCCAAATCAATGATAAAATTATACATTAGTTCAAAAATTAATAGTTGTATTAAATAAAATACATAATAAAAAATATAATAAAATAGCATATAGCTTTTCTTACCAAAATCCAATGGTTATTGTTGTCCACGTTCCCTAACACCACTTTTCTTCTAATCGGAGGTCCTCCGAGGTCCTCAAGAATCGCACCCATGGACATATGACGAGATCCAAGGTTTATAAGGGAAGACAAGTATATCCGGTCAAACCCATTAGAATGTCAAAAGAGAATGACATTAAAATAACATTATATGTCATTGAAGACAAGTATATTCGCCATGTGCCCACATTCGGGTGATGTCATCCATTTATCAGGTGATGAATTTGGACCATCGACCAATGTTTTGATCATGAGAAATTTTGTTCTCTTTGTTTGAAAGTTGTGTGTATATTGTTTTTTAAAAGCATTTGGCTTTGTATCCAAGGAATTTACTACCAAACAGTTTGGGTATTCTTAATCGCATGTCGTTTTGATAAGACCACCTATAATATTATCATAGTTTTTTCAAAAAATTTGATCTTCTTCTTAGATCATCTAATACATAGACCTTTTTTTGATCCTTTTTTCTTATCCAAAAAATGTTCAAACTCATTCGTGCATTCTTCCGTGAATTGTTATCAAAGTAACCGAGAAAAGATCGATTTATCCTTAAAAACACCATCAAGTGTTTGAAAAGAACTTCCGATAGAATGTTGATTTACCATCATCATCAATCGCATCAATTTGGCGTGTGTTTCCATTTATGTCACCAAGCACATTTGTGCATTGATGAATATGGTTTTCTTATATAGGGAGGAAATATAGATGTGGCTCGGGTTTTGAAGTTGGTGTTTTGAAGTTATTGGAATTAGATTGGGTTGTTATAAAGTCGTTTATCATTCATCGTGATGAAATTGAATGTTATATATATTTATTATTAAATGGTTCAATAAAAGTCGCAAACGACCTAGATTCAACTATTAATTTTCTCATGCAAGATTAAATTAGAATTAATATACGAGAAGATTAAATTAATATATAAGTACAACCAATTGGAAATGAACAACCATCGCGAATATATATTTGTTTTGACCAAGAGATTAATACACTAGTGCATGACCGATTCGAGGAAAATTGCTCATCCTCAATGGTTCGTTGTTTTTAACCTCCCCCTTAAATAGACTTCACGATATTGGTAACTATTGCTTTTGACTTAAATGGGTAAGATTCAATACTTTTTATCTTGGGCAATATTATTGGTCACATGTGATTCTACTACCTTGTGAAACATATATTGGATTTATCATACCAAATCTTGCAAGTGATGCATTAATTCCCGCTTCTTCCCTTGAATTAATTAATGGGCCTTAAACACGGAAATAATGACCGGAGCCATATTTTTATTTTTATGGAGAACTTTTTATTCAAGATCCATTAAAGGTCCAATCTTTCATCATAAATCTAAAGGTGATTAAAATAAAATAAATATTGTTGCTTTATATTTCCATTTTTTTTAAATAAAATTATATGGAATGAAGATATGTATTCTTGGAATACAAATTATCTCATTAAATTCAAGTCCCAATACATAGCTTTTTAGTGGTTTTCAAATGAAAAAGATATTATGGAAGATGCATTTCTTGAAAATATCTTTTTTTGTTTCAATCAATAAATTTATCCTCGTATCACCATCATCATTAGTTCCGTTGGTAGAACCACCACCATCATCATCACTTTTGTTGGTAGAACTACGTGAAAAATCTATACCCAACGTTTTTCAATATTCATCAATTTGGCGTGTTTTGTTATTGTTGCATAAACCATTCACGCTCAGTTCTTATATATGTTGTTGCAATTATTATTTGAATTAATATAGATTAATTCATCAGTAATAATTAATGAATTAAATTTGATTTAAATATTCAATAGATGCACCGTAGATTCAGGCAAACTCATTCTATAATGGTCCACCTTTTATAATTATGTACATTCGTTGTCCACGCTCCCTAACACCACTTTTTCTGGTGGTGTGTCCCCGAGAAGAAGACCATGTGTTCTCCTAAGATAACACCCACGCTTTTCTTCATTTTGACCCATTTTATTTAAATATTCCATTTCTTTTCTTACCCTAAGGTTGAACGTTGTTAAATGTGATGTGGATGAATATAGTTTTTTGGTATAGGGAGGAAATTCGGGGTTTTGAAGTTGGTGTTTTTGAAGTTGCATTTGTTGGGGATCCTTGAACAAATTATTGGTTAAAAAATCGGTCTTTGTCTTGTGGCCACTTAATCTCGATCCTTTTTTTATCTCGCAAATTTGTCCCTCCATGACCTTTATATATTTTTGTTTCACAGATATACCATCATCATTAGTATAGTATCAAATGTTGAGAACCATAAAAATCTATACCCAACGTTTTTCAATATTCATCAATTGGCGTGGTTTTGCATCTTCGGTTTTGTTTCACTTTGATGTGTTCTCCTTGTTCAACCCTACATTAATAATTAAGGTCGATCTATTTAAAACTTAAGCATTTGTAACATTATAATATATATATATATATATACTTAAACAAATATATTCTATTATTGGATTCAATATAATTAATTAAGTACATAATTTGAAATTAATAGAAATCAATACACTTTGGATTAATAGGCTTCATCCCATCCCAATAGACTTCGGCCCAATAGACACTGGTCCAATCAATAAATATTGACCCAATCGGCCCTATAAACATCGGTCCAATAAACTTTAAGGCCAATATATTTCAGCTCAATAGACTCTAGCCCTAAAAGGTCTCGGTCCAATAGAAATAAAACCCATTAGACTTCGGCCCAATATAATCCAGTCCAATATATTTTAGCGCAATAGACTCTAGCCCTCTATAGTTCGGTCCAATATAAATAAAACCCGTTCGACATTGGCCCAATATAATTTGGTCCAATGGACCTAAAGTCCACTAGACTTAAGCCCAATATATTTCAACCCAATAGAATTCAGCCCAAATATACTTCAAACCAATACGTCTCGATCAAATATAATTTAAACCCATTAAATATACTACGGCCAAATATATAATTTGGTTTAATACATCGGTCCAATAGTTTTAGACCACATAGTGTCGTCCAACTACACTTCAGCCCACTTAAGTGCAATCCATTTAAACTAGGTCTTAGACTCTATTTAATAGTTATAGTAATAGTGTAATAACGATTGTTTCATTGTTAAAATTAAATATAATAGTTAAATTTAAAATTAAAAAAAATTATATGATTACATGTTTGTCGTGTAGTTTCCGCAGTGCAGGCAATCATCGATCGTTTCACCTAAAACTCTTGAGAAATGCGGTAGAATCCATGTATATATGCAATACTTCAATAATTGTGGCCAGTGGTGGTATATATCTTTTACGACTGCCACGTTCTTCTCCATAATCTTATTGTAGGTGCAATTATTGCCCAATTCCACCGATATTTAAAACCCTTTGTCATCTCCTTCATAAATCCTTGCTGATGTAGAGCCCTTTGTAGTACACATTGCTCTATGTGGCGCCTACATAACTGTTTTTGGGATTCAGGAAAAACCGTATCCACCGCATTCAATCCCTGTCAGTAACAACAACATTTGGTGCAACCCGTGTCTCATAAAGTCCCCGAATAAATTGTAAAACATATTCGAAGTTATCCTACCTTTCTTGTGTCATAAATGTATATGCAATTGTGAACGTCTTCTCAGTGTTTGTTGCCCCAACTGCTTCAAGTAAAACCATTTCTTACTCGTTCGTATTGTAAGTTGTATCAATAATTAGTACTTGTGGATATGCATTCACCGTTGCATAAGACGTTGTGTGGCTGAAAACAATATCTTCTAATTCCATCCCGTTTTTCTATCCTTACTTTGTTAACGGCATTGTAAACTCTTTTTTGGTTCGTAACATTACAGGGATCGACTCTCTTCATGTGTGCCAACATATTGCTTGGACTGATGTTAATCTCTTCTTGCTCTTGTATCATTTTATATTGTTCGGGCGATATTTTACCCAGACTTGACCCCTCTGCATATGGTTGGAATGGATGGTTGTGCCTTCTGTAGGTAGAGGAAGTTCTTCACTTCTATGTACCATCGATTCTGCCCAGCAACCCATTTCGTAGATACTATAGAAAAACCACATAGATTTTTTTGCGTTTTAGTATTTCTTACATTCTTGGGTTTTAATTTCTATATTTTCCACCTTGACTACATTCATACTTTACCCACTTCCGTCTACTTGCCTCATTTGATTTAGATATACGAATGACTAAGGTAATGTTTTTTAGACCTGCAACATGCCTGACATATATATCAACTGTTTCTCTCCCTTCGAATCCCCCCTCGGGATTACCAAACTCTTACGAGACATCCTCAAATACATCAGCAACATTATTGTATTGCCTTCGTTTGTTATCGGATTCATCAATAATGAATTTGTTATCATCAAGATTAATCAAATCATAATAAGAACCCATCAACAGTAATGAATTTCAATTTGCTTGATACGAATTAGATAACTTATGAATTGCTATTTGTTTCATACGTTTGTATATTTTTCATTCTCCGGTACCTTATCGCTTCGTTTCAAAACTCACATTATTGCATGAATCGAATATTTGTAAGGTAGATATACAGTGATTTGTTCATCATTTTTCGCTATAAATATTAAATACTCCGGAGCAAAAGTAATTTATCTGCACACTCTTTTGTAGAACAAAACTGAAATATGTATACATTTTTAATTCGTATACTATTTTAATTATATGTTGTAAAATTTAATTTATTTTTTGTTGCTTATTTTTAGCCTTATTATTGGTTTTTTTACAGCACCATAATAATAATGTCAACGTCATCGGTTAATGCCTCGAACAATCCGAATCACTCCTTGATGAGCAGGAGATTTTTCCTCGTTATATAAGATACGAGTAATTTTTCAATTGTTAGTTCCAGTTCTATAATTTTTATCAACGTTAACATTAAATCTTTGAAATTTATTATGATTAAACCTATTTATATTAAAATATGCAGATGATTCCCCACGAATTCGTTCATCGTTTGGGTCCTCATTTCAGACGGAGTTGTAAGCTAAAAGCAAGTTCAAATATGCAGATTCTTCTAATTTGATGGATTTGTTAATTCTGATTTTGTTTTGTATATTGCATGGTTCTTCTTTTCTATTCATAGGGATTCTTCTATTTGATGTATATTGCAGGGAATATTGAGAAAAATACTTTTGAGTTTTTAATTGGTTATGAATGTTTATTGAAATTCTGTAACTAAATTAATAATTTTGTTTTGTATATTGCAGGGAGTATTGCGGTAAATAATTTGAGTTTTACATGGTTTATGAATGTTTATTGTAATTGTAACGATGAGAAGTGTCATTCCAACTAAAGATCAATGAAGTTGATATAATTTAGATACTTTTCTAATAATGAACTTCTAAGTAGTAAGTATACATAATTTACTGGTGAAAGCTTCAAGAATGAGATCAAGCTTAATGGTGGCTGTAAAAAAAATTCAATTGAATATTTGTCAGTAATGAATAATGTGCACATTTGCTAAAATAATTGTTGTTGTACTTTTTTTTTTTGACAACAATTGTTGTTTTTGTTCAAAGAAAACTCATAGTCTCTCTAATAAATTAGAAAAACATAGAGTATATGATAATATTGTTTGTTGTTAGAAAAAATGTTGTGTTTTTTCTTATGAATTTTAATATTAATTTAATAATTATATTTATTCAAAAGATTATCTAATTTCAGCCAAAATATTTATTATACAAAAAATTTGAAAAATCTAATCATTTGAAGGACTTTAAAGATTTATACCTTATCTTATTTCTGCAAGATTTGCAATATGTATGTTTTCTAAAAATTTACTATAAATCTATCACTTATCTTTGTACAAAAGAATATCAAAATTTAGCCAAATATATATTACAAAATCTCTTAATAATCTAATTGTTTGAAGGATAACTATAGTTAATCTTATCTATGCCACAATTGCTAATATTCGTCCTAATATCTTTTTTTATCAGTACTAAATATGTATAACTATGGAGGAAACATTCAAGTCCATACAATTAAAATTTGAATTTATGAGTTTGGATGACAAAAAGCCACATACTACAAAAAAAGCACAAAAATTAAGGGCATGATTGTTATGACCGAAAGGAATTGCGGCTGAATGAAATGAATTAATGAATGAAATGAAGGTCTGAATGGAATGATATAGGAATGATCATTCTTATGATTGGTATGACCTATGAATTAAATATAAATATTGGTGAATCTGTTTTAAAATTATTATTATTAATTATTAATTATACTTTAATATTAATATTATTATTGACTATTATATATATTTTTTATATATTATTAAAATAATATTTTTTATAATTACAAAAATAATATTATTATTGTGTTTATTATAGTAATATATAATTTTAGTAAAAATATATATGTATATTAATATGTTTTTAATTATTATTGAAAGTATGAGTTAATAATAATGTTATATATATTTTTAATATTTTTTATTATTAATAATATATTATTAAATACTAATATTTTTATTTTATTTTCATTAAAGTGTTATTAAGAATTCTCTTTAATTTACCATTATGATTGGGACGGAAATATGGGGTAGTTTACCATTATGATTGGGACGGAGGGAGTATTATTTATATATTTTAATATTATTATATTTAATATGATTATTATTATTATTATTGGAGTTGGTTATTATTTTTATTTTTATTAAATAAAAATTTTAATAACATAATATTATTGTTAAATTATTATTGTTGTTGTTGGGTGGAAGGTAATATTATGAAATGAATGATAATATTTTTTGTGGAAAAAAATTTCATTCATCAAAATGTGGAATACATAAACCCACGGCCCACAGGGTATGTAAGGAATCACAATTCCTTTATTTTTGGGATTGATCATTCATAATGGAATTATGATTCCTTCCAAAAATTCATATCAATCAATGTATTTGGAATAGATTAAGGAATGATCATTCAATTCACTATCTGTTCCAACATACCAATCACACCCTAATAGGTTGGAGTATTCATACACTCATATTATTTATTTCTTATTATTATAAGATATAATTTAGTGTAATTTAATTAATTATATTGTCAGTTGAAATAAGCATTGTCGGTTGGATCGAAAGAATTCTTGTTCCGCTTCGTTTATTAACTTACCTATACCATTTCTAGGCTCTACGGTTGAGGAAGATTTTCCACTATATTAGAAAATATATTCATTATTACAATGATGTGGTTGGAGAAGAAAATTACGGATTTATAGTTGTTGCACTCACAATCCACAGAAGCGAGGACGAATGATCTACGGTACAAATGAATATGTTAAATGATCTCCTATAACTATGTCATTCTTGGAGGAATCAATTTCTCACTTCGATGGTTCAGCCCCACAAGATAAATGGTTTTCATTACCTGAATATGAATACCTGGTTGCAATCACATATAATGTTATCGTAATATTATTCAGTGACTTTGACAGACGTTTATGTCTTCCCTTAACCTTGGATGCCTATCGAGAATGTCCGACCAGGATAGTGGTGTTAGGAAATGTGCTCAACAATAGCGGGTATTGGTAAGAAAAACTATATGATTTTTTTATTTTATATATTTTTATTATGTATTTTATTTAATTATAACTATAATTTTTTAATTGTTATTTCCGTTGCAAATGACACATGTGGATTATCCAGTACCGACGATATCTGCATACTGGGTCCGCAAATATGACTCATTTGCAAATGGTTTAGATTTAGAATTTTCATGCAGGATAGAACAATACCGTAGATTATACGACGAGGATGCACCGCGATGTGCAATCAAATATAGGGCTAGAAAAAAAATAGTATAAAGACTAATATACCATTTGTTTAATATTCAATTATAGTTTTTCTAGTAGCACGTCGCGATCATTGTGCACAACACGACACACATTTATTACTAACTTACTTAATTGTTATATACCATTTATTTATTATTTATTTATAGTTGTGTTTCACTAACTTGCTTAATTGTATTTGTTAATTATTCATTACTTATTTGCTATATGTCTTTTAATAAGTTATAATTTATAATACACCATTAGTGTTAACATTATAAATATATTAATAAGCTATAATAAGAGTATAATATCATGTTAAACAAATAACTATTATAATTGGTGTTCAATAATTATTTTAACAAATATTACACTCAAACATATAATAATTAAAATAAAATATATATTAGATAACAAGCAAAACTGGAATAGTTATAACAAGCAAAACTGTCGTATTTAACTAATTAGATAATTATAGGAATACATTATTATAATAATTATATCAAGCAAAACTGTCGCATTTAATTCTCACTGCCGCTCTATCTCCGTCAGCCTCGCCTCCTGCCACCACCGTATGACCCAGGTTTGTTTGTTTCTTTTTTTCCAAGATTTGTGCCTCCTTTCCAGCACAGATCCGTTTATTTAAATATTATGCTCATTTTTTATGGATTTGTTTGAAATCAATAAAATAGGGATATACTGTTCATCCGTCTTCTGTGCAACACGATGGAAAAAACCATTATTGTGTGCATATAACAAATCTGATTCATTAGTAGCTGAAATTGTACAGTAACAGATAAAACTTTATTTTCCTTAAAAATGCAACACTATAGAATTATGATATTAAAGGGCACATGTACGATAAAATACACCCACAACATTTTACGTATATTTGATTGTAATATTTATAGATTTTTTTGAGTGTAAATATTGATTGGCCCCTTAAAGCATTTTAATCAAATTATTCTAATTATATTGTTTATAATATTGATTGGCCCCTTATAATATTAAGAATTTTGTTTACAAATATACAACATACTCCAATTTATAGATTAAAAAAATCAATACAATATACTCTATAATATTCTAATTATTTAAAATATACTCTAATTTATATTTTATTTTAATTATTATTCATTGAGTGTAATATTTTTTAAAATAATTATTGAATACCAATTGTAATATTTATTTGTTTAACACTATACTCTTACTAATAATTTTAATTTATTTGTAGTGTTAATACTAATAGTGTATTACAAATTATAATTTATTAAGAGAAGTATAACAAATGAGTAATGATTGATCTAACAAATAACAATTAAGCAAGATAGTGAAATACAACCATAATTAAATATCAAACAAATTGTAACAATTAAGTAAGTTAGTAAAAAATGTGTGTCGAGTACTTTCCTGTGTACACTCGCTACAACCCTAATCCTCTTTGGAATGAGTAAGGAGATGGAGAATCAATAATCGATATGGTACCTAACGTGCATTTGATGAACTTATCGCTTTTTTATAAAATAAACAGTTGGATAGTATCACCGCATAACAAGTATGTTTCTCATTCTCAATACACCTTAATAAATACTACGTCATTTAAAATTATGTAAAAAAATGTCTTATAAAAAATTTAGCATACATTACGTCCATCAATTGGACAATCATATTTAGAAAATGAAAAAATAATTTCAAAATCGAGACATCCCCGTCTCAATCATTATACCATGGATGCTACTTTTTCATGGATCTTCATTTTTGAAAAATACATGTCCAGCAATCTTGCCGGCAATTTGGGAGAATTCAACAATCCCTCGACCCCATCATCTTTGGTTGGGAAACGAATTTGGGTATGTTGTTCAAGTCAAAATGGCGGTTTTATCCTACAAGAAGGTGTATGGACACTTTCGGAAGAATTCCCACGAGGCGATGGTCCAACACAATTATGCCTTAATTAACTTCGTGATTGAGCTCTAATAACAAAATCGCATCGGACCACACCCGATTATGTTGAGCCAATGTTATTGATGGCTTTAACTGCCATTTATGGTACGCAGACATTACACATCCAATGGTGCACAACCCAGTACACGACAATGAAGATGTGTATGTCGGTAGCATGCATGGTGACGCACAACATAGATTGCAATCCATAAGACAACATACACTCTCATTGTCCCAGCGAGTTAATGAGGATCCAATCGTTCTCAATTATGTCCGGGTTGGTGTCCTCATTGGATCTTGACAAAATTTACCAAGAAGTTGATGTTGCTTGAATTTTGGAGGCTTTGTTGATATTTTTGAGAGGCTTTGTTTTGTGTTTGCATCAAATGTCCGTTTGGAGGCTTGGATATTCGAACAATAAGAAAGGTATCCCACAACAATTCACACAACTTTTGAATTGATGAACCCGGGTTGGTGGACTTACCCCAAATGTTAACAACAAAATGCAAATCAGCTTAACAACCCTGATGATGAAAACTCTGACTAGTCCATATTTTTCAGCTTATCACATTTTTTTTAATGTGTGATGGATGATTGATATTCCTCAAAGTAAGTGTTCATTTGTACTATGATGCTCTCCATGAACTAGCATTGCAATTTTCTCTCTTGTTGCCTATTACAATAAAACCTAATGTTAAATTAATACTTTGCTAAATTAATAACCTTATGCTTAAAACTAATAATTTGTCCCATTGCCAAGTTGGGACCTCAGTACAAAAAGGCCTTCTTTACTCAATCAATAAAATTATAAGATAATAATTTTTTTATCTTATGATTCCAAAATTTGACAAAAGTATATATTGTCCCTCCACTTTAAACTAAAATTCATAATTATTAAAAATAATCCATATACATATATATGATGAACTTGAATATTCTTAAGACAACTTAAAATGTTGGTTGGTCATTGTTGATTTTTGAATTCCTTTTAGATGAGTGACCATTTTTGTGTGTAATTTACCAAGATTCCAAATGGATAAATATATAGTCTTTCATTTTTCCCTACTATCCATGATTTATTCTATTTATATTCAATGCACAAATGTTAGTCCAATGAACCATATTTTTTCTTGCATTATCTATTTTCCAAAACCAATTAATTTAAAAAGTGCTCATTCCAACTTCCACGTGAAATGTATTCATGGAATTCTCTAAGACATTTGTATTTTAACTTAATTTTCATCAATAACTATGCGTGATATCTTAAAAGTTATTCAAAAAATTTTTGTAACTTTGAAGTTGTTCCTTTAATACAAGAATGGGATATATTTTTAAAAAAAGTCTCTTTAAATTAATAAATTATTAATTTATCGATATAATAATATCTCTATAAATTAATAAAATCCTCCGGCATGGTTTTGAAAATTATTAATTTATAGAAAGGTTTTTGCATGTTAGCCTATATATTTTTACATAAATTGGTCCCTTGGAAATCCATCTGCATGAATATATAACTATGAAAATCATTGATAATTTCCTCTTTAGATATTGTTCATCGCTCTTAATTTTTAGAAATGAAAAATCAATGTGTAATAATTAAAATGAAAAATCAATGTTATTTCTCTTCATTTTTATAGTAATTAAGTGTTGAGTATTATAGTTTGGAGTTCTCATTTTCCTCGTTTAATGAAGTTTTTATGAGCTCTCTTTTTTTTTTGACATTAGCGTGGTTTTTTAATGTTAGGAGGGAAAGTTCCTTTTGTAATTTTGCTTGAGTTAGTCATTGTACTTTCCAGTTTAAAAAACCCTCCTAAATTTTTGTTTTTTGGAGAATTTTTAACCCGCCTTCAAGCTTGGATTTAATGAGGAGTTTGTACTATTTGGAAAATGGATATTCATCAAATCGAGAACTCTCGGGTTCGATTCTTGCAGGTTCGTTCAAACCACATATATAAAAAACACACACTCTTTTTAATGAATTTAGATTTAGAAAAATAAATGAATAAACATCCAGTTGAAAGTTTTACAATTAAATTAACAATTTTCAAAAGGTGAATAAAAATAGTAATTTTCCCCCAACTAGCCCTAACGTAAAATGGCGTCAAACTATGACAGACAACGCAACCAATAAAAAATCCCCACGTCAGCAAAATTCCACGTGGGAGAAGCCCATTCGCTCTGGACGACAATCACACACAGTGATAGCCAAATTACTTACCTAAATTTACTAATCAAATCAAAATTCCACTAAAAAAATTAAATAATTATTCACCTAGTTCGTTAAAACCCGAAAAGCAATCCAATCGGAAATTCATCGGAGCTCCGTGCAGAGTCTCCAATCGTGGCTTCTTCCGGCCACCAAAACAATCTCACCCGCAGAAAATCCGCGCCGGCCTCCGCCTTTTCCTCCACCGCCAATTCAGGGACTGCGCCAGTTGCGTACAGTGAATCGGTTAAGCCGTCTTCAGATTCGGATCTGAAATATCCGGTTTTTAAGAGGTCTTCGTTCGTAGTGGTGGTGCTAGTTATGGCGCTCGCGTTTTCTGCCGCCGCGTTGTTTGCGCTTGCTGGCTCTCGGCTCCGACTATGCTTCCGCTCCGGTTTCCGCCGCCTCTGAAGGTGTTCAGGCAAGTGATCGCAGATTTGCTAATTTTTTAACGCAATTATTTTTGGTCTGTACAATGTGCGTACAAATGTCTGGTGATTGATGGTGTGAATTTATTTCCTTTGGTATGAGAACTCCACAGAACAGAATTTCTAAATTTTAACCTAAGGTTGGAATAATTCTTATTAGTTTGATCATCTGTGTGTTGTTGAAGTGCTGGAGTGAAATAATAGTTTGATAAACCAACAAGGAAGAAGGTTATTAGGTTAAGGTACTGCTAATGATATAGGTTTGAAAAAAGTTAATTAGAATTACGATTAATTCATGCCTTCGGGTTTGTGTAAACTAATTTTGCAGATTTCTGCTTTACTGTGTCTAATTATAGTGGCATTGTATACCATGATGAAATATTGTGTGCAAACAGGTATTGGTTGTTGTAATTCAGGATTTACAGATTCTTGAATATTTTTTTGTAGATTACATATGGTTCTGCTCTCAAGCTGATGCATGAGAAGACAAAATCCCGGCTGCATTCACATGATGTGCCTTATGGCTCTGGTAGCGGGCAGCAGTCAGTCACCGGCTACCCTGACGTTGACGATTCTAACAGCTACTGGGTATTTAATCATTAAACTACTCAATTTGATTCTTTCATTTCATTTTGCTTTAAGAATATTGGATACTGCATAAAATTGTAGTCTTTCGAGTTTTTTCTCTCTTTTTCTTCTGAGTTCAATTATTGTGCAGATTGTGAGGCCTACACCAGATTCATCAGCAAAACAAGGAGACACAATAAAAAGTGGAAGTGTTATCAGGTTGCAACAAGCATGCATCCCCTATATCTAACAATATGGAGGTCAGTATGCATTCAGAGCTATAAACAAACAAAATTTTATTCTTATCTGCTGCTTCTGCTTTCCTTCATTTTTTTTTTGTGTGCGCCACCTATACTGAACTGCATATCTATTAATAACCATAATTCATACCGGTGAAGGTAGTTAAATACGTGTGCTGTATGAATTTACATGATCTGATGATGATATTCGTTGAAATTATTAACACCTAAATATCTAATTATGATTAAGTAAATAGTCTGCATGACTTATGTTAACACATTCTTTTCTCTCCTCAGCAATCAATGTAAAAGATTTGGCTTTTTTATCAATGTACGCTCTAGTTTTGGTGCACATCACCATTGAAAAGCAGCGTATTCTTATTCACTTCTCCTACTATTCATTAATCTGAGAAATATTATTTAACATAGAGAGTTATAGTTTGGGTTAATGACTATTGTGCAAGTAATGAATTGCACTCTAAGTTTAAGGTTGGGTTATTAACTATCTTGTAACTTATAAATTTTACCTTTCACGTTGTGAGCTTTATTATTCACTAGAATACATAAGGTCAATGCTTAAAATTATTAGTGTAACAAATGCATCTGCTGGCACCAGTTTGTTGGATCATGCCATGGGAAATTCTGGGCAATAATAGATATTAGATTTATCGTCTTGTATAATTTACATTTTAGAAAATAGACACTTGTGTAGATATCACTTTTTCTCTTTGCCTTGTGAAACTGATTATTATTTTCATAGGATGAAAATCTGTAATAAGGGTCTCAATGTGCATGTGTGTGTGTAAGCGCCATGGTTGCATACCTATTTGTCTGCCAAGAAAAGTGTCTGATAGATTCAATCAGTTGAAAGAACAATTCTGAATTCCTTGTTCTGTTCCTTCCTCTTGACATTGTATTGGAGCATTTTCAGTTATCTAGTATGTCCAGAACCTTGTCGATGTGGTTCGTAGATGTCCTACCCTGAAACAAAAGTTGCATTGTTCCGGATAATAAAAACTATCAAAACAGGATAGCATCATAATTTTTTTTTGTATTATATTATTATTTGACTAGATGGAGGGAGTACATTTTTTTCATGGTGGTTATAGCAAATAAAGGATGCTTTGCTCCTTCGTAACAAATGCTACACCACTTGAGCAGTCCATAAAATTGTGTGATTTCTGAATAAGAAAATGTTTTTTGCCCAAAAAAAGTGTTAGTTTCTGCTATTTAAGTTTAGCATATAATAATGTGATTCCATACATCTGATTACAGGTAAGTTGCTTTGGCAGTGACAAAGAATCAGACACTGGGGCATTGGAAGTGAGAAAACTACTCTTATGGAAACCTTCCCAACTCTTTCTCTCTCTCTCTCTCTCTCTCTCTCTCTCATCTTTCAAATTCTTGATTTTGTTTCAGAGTTGAAATCGAGGGAAGCGGAAAGACATGGAGGCAAGACCAAAGAATCAGACTTCATCATGTGGACACCAACGGCTATCTTCACAGCCACAACAAGAAATACACCGGTATACCTGGAGGTCATCAAGAGGTAAGAAACACAAACGATTTTACTAGTTCCACGCCAACTGGTGCAGAATTAATACTATTCAATCAAAACAACTAATATTATTCATTGAGAACAACAATTACTAACCAACTAATGCCATTTAAAATGCACTTGAGTTGCACGGTGCAACTGGTGCTTAAAAGTATTTGCCTACTATCATAGCTCGTCTCAATTCAAATTCAAACTACTCGTTATCTTGGATGAGATTACTAATGCATCCATCGCAGGTTTGTGGGGTTCGGGAAAAACGCGCTGAAAATGTATGGCTATCAGCCGAGGGTGTTTACTTTCCCGCTGCTGAAAGCAAATGAAGTGTCTATGGCCAACACGGTGATCACCCTAACTATAGAGACATGATACAATATAGTAACATGTAGTATATATATTGACATGAAAATAGTCGTGTAAGTTTTTATTTTGATGTAACTACTTCGTGATATCATCTCTTTTCTTTTAGGCAAATTTGCTTGCCTAAAACAAACAATTTTGTTGCTCATGAATTTTATATTTGATAGATTTTTAAAGATTTTTTTACTCGTGGTGGTATTTGGTTTATTCTCAAATGAGTTGACATAGTACTTGTAACATTAAAAACAGCCTGTTATATTTACTTTAGGGAGAATGGATTTTAGTCTTACTAATTTATGATTTTTTATCTTAGTATTGTAACTTTACAAAACTTAATTTTTTTCATCCTCCTCATCGAAATTCTTGATTTTGTTTCAGAGTTGAATAGCAATAAAGCATGGTGGCAAGACCAAAAAGTCGATTTTTTCTAAGTTACGGACTAAAATCAAAATTTATAAGGGTATGTTTGTTTTCGGCTTATAGTGAGAGGGGGAAACCTTAAACTTTGAAATCTACGGGATTTTAAAATTTTGATGAATAGTTAAAATGTATTTTTGTTTTTAGATTTTATAGGGTAGGATGGTGGAAAAGTTGAATGATGTGGTATTATTATAGGATTTGAATCCTCTCCAATTAGTGGGTGTGTAAATTTCTTAAATTTCTTTTCATCTCCACCCTTAATTATATCAATGCCTTTAGATTTTGCCACATCACCCCATTAATAAAATGCATTCTCTTTCCTAAAAAAAATTTTGACCGCTTCTTTCTTCATCTTGTTCCGGATGTGGTTTTAAGTGAGGCGTAAAAGCAACAAGATTGATGATGGACAAATTGTATTGATTAATATTTTACTACAACCTTTCTCAAAGGATCATTTGTCTTATTTTGTTGTACTACACAAAAAAATTCATCCGAACTCTAAGTTTCTGCTTCTTTAAAACTGGTAATGACTCATCTTGCCCTTTTTTATTGTACTGAAGAACCCTCTTGCAGAACTCATTATTGTCTTGATCTGATTTGCGCCTGAAATTTAAATTTGAATTCAATTAAAATTTTTTGATAGTGAATTTTTTATTGTTTTTGATCCTGCAATAATCTTATTCAAAATAAAATAGAAATTTAATGAAATTTCAATTAAAATTCAGAAATCAAATCTCATTCAAAATAAAATAGAAATTACACATATTCACATGTGCGATTTACCCGAAACCGCATCACCCAATGCGATGTTGAGAACTATATATACTTTCTTAATTGCTATCTACTACAAAATGGCAGCCCTTAAACAAATTAATAACTAATATGTTTGTTTTTTCCTATTACAAATCAATGCAAAAGGTATAATATTTTTTGATCCAAATAACTTTAATTGTGTTTTTTTTTACTAATTCTCGCTCCTTCTAAAAAATAACCGATATTTTTATATATCCACACATGTTCTCTCTCTCTTTTACTCATTTTCAATTTTCTCTCTAAACTCTCCTCTTTCTCTTTAAAAATAGGGGCTCACATCTCTCCGTCTCTTCATGATTGTGCCCGAGTAGTATTTGTTTATTCATGGTGACTCTTTTTATCTTAATAATAAATATATTGAGTAATTATCCTGATATATCAGATGAAAAATTGAGGGTTTTTAATATAAATTATATAATGTATGTTCCAATTAACGTTTAGGACATGATTTATGCGCTGCTTAGGGATTTATACTGAAGTTGAGTGTTATGATCACTTATGATATCTTTGTCTCGATATTTTTTATGACATACATAAATATAATCTATTAAAATGAGTTCCTTTTATGATATGATATATTTTTTTCGTTCGTCTCGCTATTTACAATGAGTTTCTTCTACGACATGATACATACACATTTTTTCGTTCGTCTCGCTATCAAACGAAACCGCAATAACACCTTCTCCAATCAAATCTTGAGGACTAGGGAGGTCAACGCTCGCTCGCTTGCAACATTTTTCGAGTATACCCAGCAATAAACCCATAGAGGGCGGAGAATACCCAAAGAAGGTGGAAATCCCCATTTAAATCACATTGAAGGGGAGGAAGCGTGTCTCGAATCCAGAACGTCTAGGTCTTAGGTAGTAGTGCTCTAAATTTCTAATTACTTGAGCTAAACCACTTTAACGAGGAGGAGAATTGTTAAAAAATAATTAAGGGTATCTAGGTTTTAGGTAGTAGTGCTCTAAACCTCTAATTACTTGAGCTAAGCCACTTTAACGAGGAGAGAGAATTGTTAAAAAATAATTAAGGGTATCCGAGTTAATTTATTATACTTTTATAGTTGATTGTAAAAAAAAACACACACACAAATATAGTAAATTGCTTAAACATGTGATAACCGGATGTAGTAAAAAGTAACCCAAACCATATATATACATATATATTAACGATGCAATTGAAGATCTGATAGTGTTATATTTAAAAATGTAAAGTCTTGTACGCACAAATGTATTGTGCAATTCAATTGTATTTTTAAAAAGTATAATTTATTTTTTTAAATTGTTCAACTTATTTACTTTGAACATTTCAATGTAAATGAGTTGAACGTTTTAGAAAAACAACTCAGTATATTGACATAATATAGGCAAATGTGGATTAGCTTCTCAATTTCCCTCCTTCACCGTATCTTCATCAGAGAGAAAAAAAAGTCTCAAGTATCTCAAATAAGGGGAGGAAATAAGATACTCTAAACTCAAAAGGAAAATTAAAGATTCTCAACCCGGAAAGAAAATCGAAGACTCTCAATTTAATAGAAATTTGGTGATATAACCAATAAAAAATAAGTACTAAAATTATGAATGAATGTATAATACCTTCGAATGTGGTGACTTTTGAAGGAATACAGGCAAGGTCGATCAAACACTAAAACAAAAGATAATATGTCACTGAGAGCTATTAAAAATTAAAAGACGCAATAATATTAGCATAAGTTTGTTTTCTCATAAATAAATAACAATAATATAAGAACAATAGGGGAAAAGAATTAATTAGTACTCCCTCTGTTCCAAAAAAATTGTCCAATTTTCTTTTTGGTACGTCCCACAAATATTTGCACACCTAAAAAAGAAAACTCCTTACTAAATTTTATTTTCACTATATTCACATATTTACACCAAATAATATTATTTTATGGCCCACATATACACTTAATTTAATTTATTTACTTTATATATATATTTACTATAGTATCTCTCAACACTCAATTTATTACACATATTTATATATATATATTTATTATATTATCTCACAACACTCAACTTATTACACATTTTGGGGCAAATATTTATTTGTGGGGCGGAGGAAATAATTTTTTTATAAATCATCCAACTGAAAAGTGTACTGCTTCAAATAATTGAAACCTATTTGTAGATAGATATCTCAGTCAAGTGGGCATGGGACAGTATGAAAGAAGGAAAATAAACAATCAAAAATCATTCAGTCACATGCACTCATTCGTTGTATCATACCAAAGTACCTACTCCTTTTTTGGATTTTGGGACCCATCATACGCATTACATTTATCATTTTTTATGAATTTATGGGTATTATGTCATACTCCCCATCCGAAAATTACTTACATGCTTCATTTTTTCTAGTATTTTATCGAATGAATTATTTATTATTATTTAAAATAATAAAATGACTTTTGAAGAAAGGTCTGATAAATTTATCTCTTCTCTATTATATGTCTCTGTTGTTAACCATCTTACGTGGAAATTATGATGTGGCTTTGCTTATTACAACTAAACAAACAAAATGTGTAATGTGTCAAGCACAACATATACGTGTCGAACACAGATTGATAATAAATTGGAGAGTAAACATAGAGGTGTTGCGTGGAAAACTTTTGAATCCTTTTATTGACCTCAAAGGGTCTATTTATATAAATGGACTCATTTGTATAAATAGACCATTTGAGGTCAATAAAAGGGTTCACAAAGTTTTCCACACAACACCTCTATGTTTTCAAGCATGTGATGCCTTGACAAACATGTGTTGCCTCTTTCTTGCTAAACAAGTATACATGTGGTAGTGACACGTGTCCCGGAGGACTCCCCTGGACGACATCTGTCTTTGTCTGTACTTGAAGTCTCATACTTGTCATCCAGATGCTATGTGCTTAGCATGTAACCTGTCCTCATGGTGGGTGTTAGCCTCCGGAGGACTACGTGTTCGCCTAAGAGGGGCGAGCACAATTTCGACCTTTCCGGACATGTGATGTCCGCCTCCTGCTCGCTTGGATGGAGAGGCCGAGTACTACTCTCTGCTCGCCTGGAGGGCTAGTGTAAGTGTTATCTTGGTGACCTCGGCGAAGCTGCGTTCGCTTGGGACTCTTCAAATGATTGGAGCAAGTTCAGTTCAGATAACACTATAATGTTACTGTGTTCACCTCCTGTTCGGTGGATTCCTATTCATCCCCTGGGTCTGGCCATGGTTCCTCTCTCATGCTCGCCTATCGTGGCAAGCATGTGCCCTGTTCCTAACCGATCATTTTCTAATGCTAGTGTGCTCACCCCTGGTGTGGCCTGTGTTCGCTCAAATTAGCGAACATGTGGTGAGTTTTGGAGACCACTTAATGGGCTTGCTTACCTGGCGAGCACCTTTAGGATAGGTGGGGTCGTCCTGCTTATGTACTGGGCCACGTGTTCACTTGGCGAACACATGACCGGTAACCTTTGACCGAGTGCGGACTGGGTACAATAGTCTCTTTAAATATTACTTTATTATTTTAAATACTAATAAAAAAATTCGCTCGCTAAAATATGTAAAAACAATAAATATAATAATAATTTTGGGACGGAGGGAGTAAGTAAATAAGTAAGCAGGATTTTTTTTCTTCCTAATTAGTGTCCTCACTTACTTGAGAGTTGAGACACCTATTCAATTAAAATAAGGAATTTATATAGGAATGAGATCCATTTTTAATGATTAATGTTCCATTTTATATTCTATAATATTGATGGATAACACATGAAATAATTAAATATATTCAATGAATCATTATAGTTTGAGTTTATATATTAAAGAATTATTAAGGTAGAATATTAATGGAATATAAAAAGTGAAACATCAAATTCAAATCGATTTATACATGGACATCATGGTCAATTACTCATCATGTTAGTTAATTTCACAATCGATGAACTTGTCTCCCGAAACAGCAATTTGCAATAATTATGCAATATTATAGTATTGCTTAATTGGCAATCATTATTAAGAATAGAATTATTTGAGTTGGTTGTAGATGAATCTATATACATAGGTAAGGAGTGAGCTAATTGTACATGAATATATGATTTGGTACACAATGATTTATTTTTTTTTGTAAATGAAGAGCAGTTTTAAATTTTTTGATAAATGTATATGTATACAAGGACAGTGTTATATATTCAGTTCAAATCAAATAATTTGATGCTTTGTGAGCTTCAGAAACCCTTTTCGACCGAGGAAGTTAGGCGCGCTCTATTCGACATGACGGATTCCCAGTATCGTTTTACCAAGATTTCTGGTCTATCATAGGGGATCGGGTATTGGATGTGGCGCAGATATCCAATCCTGGAACCACACCATTGTAGCACTTATACCCAAGGTTAAACAGGAAGAGTAAGAAGGGTTTTGCAGCAGGATATGAGCAAGGCATACGATCGGGTGGAGTGGGATTTCATGTTGAAAATGGGCTTCCCATCAGCACTCGTGGAGCTTATTTACAGGTGTATCTCATCCGTTACGTATGCGTTTCAAATTAATAATCATCTGGTTGGTCAGCTCTCGGAATCCGCCAAGGTGATCCTTTGTCGCCGTACCTGTTTGTTTTATGCTCCCAAGGGGTTGGTATTAATTTAATTTAGCTTGATGAAATCGTATTGTATGAACTTTTTATCTTAAAAAATAAGTTATAGAGCGCATGGTGCATCTATTACATAGAAAATTTATTTTTTTTTTAAATCAAAATTTAATATTTGATCTCTTATTTTGGTAAAACAATCTTTCTAAAACCTTTATCTTTGTCAGCTTGATTTTTGTTTTTAAATGATTAATTTTCATGACTGCATGATATAAACAGTGATACTTTAACCACTCAAGTAAATCAATTTCGTGAGCTCGAGAACCTACTTATCAAACCTAAGATTTCCAAATCATGTGGTTATTACAGTTTCCTTCATGCTACTTTACAGGACACTGTCATTCAATGCTTTAATATGTTGTACCGTATAACACATTAAAGTTTATGGTATAACACAATATAATATTGCTGGACACTACCCTAAAGGGTAGCAAAAACAAAATCGACTATTACTACCTGAGTGTAAGGTGAATTGCAGTTGAATGAATATTTATAAAAAAAGAATGTAATTTGAAGATATGTCCTCATTGATCAACTTGAACTCAATGACAATAATAAGTCAACTTACTATGAATATTTATTTAAAAAAACCATAAAATGTAATTTGAAGATATATATGTCCTTGTTGATCAACTTGAACTCAATAATAATAATAATAATAAGTCAACTTACTCTTAATAATACTAATAATAAGTCGCGGAATTTTGTTTCATGGTTGGGAGAGGCTCGATCAAGAAATGACAAAGAAATTTTAAATTTAATTTTAGTTGAAAAAATAAAATAAATGCGCACACCACATGTCTCACTTACTGGCGTATTGCTGGTCATATGCCCGGTTGTTGTGTTGCAAAATTGTTATGTACGTATAAATAATTAATCGGTGAAGTTATTAATAGGTATAAATTTTTTAAGTAAATTACAAATAAATATAAACGAAATTACGTGAAAGTGTAAATATACTTATATATATGCAATAATTTAGTACTTATTAACGAGTTGTAATCATGAAATGTATACATCAGTAAATCTCCTTTATTAACTAGTATGCGCACACCGTACGTATGAGCACACCGTATTACTAGGCGAATGATTTTAATGGTTGTATAACTTCATTTAGTAATTTTAAATTTAAATTGAATATCTCAAAATAAGTTAATTATTACGGGGGGAGTTTTGTTTGTAATACTAAGCTTAGCTCTGGTTGAAGTGGAGTCTCCGCTAGTGGACGGCGCCGCAGTGCGTTATGATTCCCAAATTAATTGGTTCTTAAATCAAATGACTGAGTTATCAAAAAAAAAAAAACTTTTTTGAAAAAGTATGATAAAAATAAACTTAAGTAACATTCAAATTCAATACAACAATCATTATAAAGAAATTACAAATTGGAAGGAAAACAATAAGTAGGATGAATGCAACAATCCTAAAAAGAGAATGAAAAATCAAGAGGAAAGTGGAAGCCAGCCATTTCCAAGAATAGATTTAATTCTTTTTTTAAAATTCGTTATCCGTCCCAAAAAAAGATCGACTAATTTGGGGATCAGAAAACTTTATATAAACCCATCTCAATATTTCAATGAATCTAAGAAATTTTAAATTTAAAATTTAGAGTGGAGCGTGCTCCAAAATTCCAAATTTTTACCACTTGATCAGCCCTGGGAGTCGATCATCTCGGAAGAAAGAAAAGTCCCATCTTGAAAATATAACTATTTCTAACTTTCTAAATTGTCACATTGTTAAAATAAAATGAGGAGGTTTTTAGCCGTCTTCCCATGCTAAAACTCCACCAAACTAAGAAAACACTATTAACCCCTCCTTTTGGTGGGGGCAATATCATTAAGGATTTGCCCTTAAAATATTCAATGATTGGATTACCATTTTTGTTTTTCACATTATCTTTTGCTTTAAACAAATGGTTAATAATTGAATTCTTGCGATTCATGGTTATAATTTCAAATTAATTATTAAATTTTAAACATTTGTATTAAGGTGTTGTTTCATTCTAAAAAGATAATATTTTATTATTTTCATTGGTGTTGTATTTTTTTCAAAGTCATGATAATATATATTCTAGAAAACTTTATGATAACAAACTCATTCGTGGGCTGAATTCTCTTTACTCTATCATTTATATGAGTGAAATTATTTTCAATGAGAATTATACCCAGAACATGAGCATAAACCTTTTGGCTCTAATTTTCCCACCCTAGTGTCAAATTTTTTTTGCCGTAACACTCTATTTTGATTTAGGTTTGAGAACGAACGAAGTCATATGTAAATTGACGAAAAAAAAAACCATTTGTTTTGTCTTTTTAAAATTGTCTGAATATTTTTTTGGCAACAAATTGATAATTC
Source organism: Stenogyne calaminthoides (assembly GCA_037126765.1). Lineage (NCBI taxonomy): Eukaryota > Viridiplantae > Streptophyta > Magnoliopsida > Lamiales > Lamiaceae > Stenogyne > Stenogyne calaminthoides. The sequence goes on along the minus strand of JBBCBC010000022.1, from coordinate 1,282,427 downwards.
GATAAATTTTCCTACAAAAGTTGAAAGATATATTCTCAAAGCACAAAAAAATAAATGACAAATATAAATTCTCTTCTTAAAATTTATCCTTAAATAAATAAAAAGTCGTGACTTTATAGTGGTGTCTACTTCAATATGCCCTTGAAGTTGAACTACTTTATTGGGCATTTCAAATTCAAACAAAACAAAAATAGTTCACATCTCACCACATAAATGACAATCCAATCAATGCATCCACACCAACTTGGGTCCCACCATTAACAGTTTTATACTAGTAATGAATAAATACGTTGCCCCTGTAATAAAAAAAAAAAGAAAAAAGGAATGATTGATGGGGTGAATCACCGTGGGTAATAAGAATATTATGATTAAAATTATCTTTATACCTTTAAATAAAAAAATAATTGAATATAATTAAGAATAAAATAGTCATTTGATAAACTTAAAAGTTGTCACCCTTGAAATAAATCACCCCGAATAGCATCACCAAAAAAAAAACTTAACTTTGACCAACTCCAAAAAATTAAACAATTTCATTATTAAAAAGTCAAAACCTAACGACGTAGTCAAACTGAGCGTGAATGGATTGGACTTAGGGGTGAGCATCGGTCGGTTTGGTGACCAAACCGAACCGAAAAAACAAACCGAACCAAATCGAAATTTTATAATTCGTAACCGAACCGAACCGAATGGGCATGATAACCGAACTTTAACCGAACCAAAAATTTCGGTTCGGTTTCGGTTTTTAACCGAACTAACCGAAGTTTTTTTTTTTTAAATTTTTTATTTTTTTTTTATTTACATGGAATTCGAACGTTTACCTCTTTCTAATCTGAAAAACTGATGACCAAAAAGTAAAATTTCTAATCAAATATAATACAACATGATCAAAACAAACTCTTAAGATTAATTGACACCTAAAACATGGGAAAAATCACACACTAAATATGTATTTTATGCTATCTATCAAATATCAATAAGTTCATCAAGTTCATACTTCATAGTGATAACATAAAATCAAGTTGAAAAGTCTGGAAACCCTAGTGAACTGAATACTGAATGTAATTAATTAAAAAAAATTATATAATAATTAATATTTTATATATTTAAATTATATTTTCGGTTCGGTTTGATTTTTTCGGTTTTTGACAGAAAATTAACCGAACCGAACCGAAAACCGAAATTTCTAAAACCTGAAACCGAAACCAAACCGAAAACCGAATAACCAAACCGAACTTGAAAATTCGGTTTGGTTCGGTAGGTTAATTCGGTTTTCACCGAATTTTGCACACCCCTAATTGGACTTCCGATTTGATCAATAAAATTCGTGAATATAATTGAACTAGCATAATAATTCTTTTTTAATTGAAATATTTTAAATATTTAATTAATTAATTACATGTATACTTTTTATATTTTAATATTATTTGTGCACATTTTTCATTCATTTCTTATTCTAAATTACTTTCTCCCATTAAAATTAGATGTCATACGCATTTTAGTCTTATATAGTATTATTTACATAATACATGTTATTAAAATAAGAAATGAATAAAAATATGCACATATAATATTAGAAAAAAATTACGCCTATAATTAAATTAATCAAATTAATTAAATATTTGAAGTATTTAATTTAAAATTAATGATATAAAAAATATTTTTAATTTCATATAAACGTAGTATGTCGGGTTGCATGCTAGTCATATTTAAAAAGAATAAAGAGAGTATAGATTATTTTTTAGTGTGCAATTTTTTTTGGGATGTCCCAAGAAAAAGGGCAAACTTTTTTAGTATCAAGGGAGATTACTAAAAAAGATAAAAAATTGTATGAGACGGTCTCGTGTATGAGATGTAGTATAACTTAACACAATAAATCCTCACTCCTCTCAAAGTGTTAAAAACACTAATGCCAAATTACACTCCATTTCACTGTGAGACGGTATCACACAAGTGTGTTTCCTAAAAAAATAAACGTTAGCAGATTGTTTGTAATCAAAATTGACAAAAACTCAAATGAGACGGTCTCATGCATGAGACGGGTACAATTTAGCACAAATCACACCCAATCATCCCAACATGTTAAAGCGTCAATGTCCAATTTATGCTACATCTTACCGTGAGACCATCTTATACAAGTGTTTCTCATCAAAATTATATTTAAAATAAAATAAAACATGTATATAATATAATTATAGGTAGGAATTGATACACTAGACAAATTTTGTGTGACAAATTCTATTGAAAAATTATCGACAATATCAATTTAAGCTCAATTTTTTTATTTTTCTGCTCTATACTTCTACCCCACTAATTTCAATTTTAGTCAATATTTCTAAATGCACATTAAACATTAAACACCATGCATAAACACCGTAATTTCATTTCATAACAAACAAATTCCATTTAAAAATTAAACAATTACCATATAAACCGAAATTAATTTTCTCCTCAACTGAATATATATATATTATTAAAAAAATTGTAGGAAAAAAACAGTAAATTCTTTTTTATTATTAAGAAAGCAGATAATACCCCACTGCAACATTGTTTTTTCATTTCACATTTATTTCCAAGGTGAACAGAGGACCCGTCAAACTCCCTTTGTTCATCTTCTCTCTACAAATTTTTCTTCTCTCTAAAACATTGTTTTGTTTAAATTATTCAGAAAAAACCCCCAATAAACAATTTAATTTTGAGAGGAATACCCAATTATCTGTCATTTTGCTCATCGCATCGCCGCCTTACACACATTATCACTCCTCTTCTATATATACCGGTATACATACCCGATGCACATGTGTTCGTGTATGTATGTGGATTCTGGTCGCCGATTTTGACGTTTATTATAATCAGAAGATTTTTGCGCGATGACTGTTTTGATTCTTGGTAAGTTTTTTTTAATCTGATTTGATTGTTTTGGTGCGTATTTGGGCTGGGATTTGTGTATTTTTTCGGAGTGATTCGAGATCTGATTTGTTTTACTTTGATTTCGTTGATTTTTTTAAAGGTCGGCGGATTTAGTTGAGAAATTGCGACCTTTTGACAGATCTGTGTGATAAATGACCTTAAGAAGAAGAAATTGTAATCCTTAATTGATTGGGGTTTGCTTTATTTGTGGCGAATCGGGCATTTCTTGATTTTTATCCACCTGATTTAGTGTAGAAATGGTGAATTGAATAGATCTGTTCCTGTTCTTATCCAGAAGGTGTAAACTTGAATATTGTTGAGGGTTTGTGTGTTGTGGTTTATTTGATATTAGGGGTTTACATTTGGGGCTGACCAAATATATCTGATTTCTTTTTCTGCAGATTTTGATTTGTAACATAGCGGTTTTAGCAGATCTGTTCCAACACTTCAAAGTTGAGTTATTGAGTGGTGGATTTGGAGTAGTTGGGGAATTTTGCTGATTTTTTATTTGCATTGATTTGATTTTGCTCTGGGAAGATGTCCCTGTTGCCCAAAAGCGATCCAATTCAAATCAGGGAGGTCTGGGCTGACAACTTGGATGAAGAATTCGCGTTGATACGAGAAATCGTCGATGATTATCCTTACATTGCAATGGATACAGAGTTTCCCGGTGTTGTTATCCGACCAGTGGGCAACTTCAAGAACTCTAGTGATTACCATTACCAGACATTGAAAGACAATGTCGATTTGTTGAAGCTGATTCAATTGGGCCTAACATTTTCAGACGAAAAGGGGAATTTGCCCACTTGTGGGACGGATAAGTACTGCATATGGCAATTCAATTTTTGTGAATTCAATCCGAATGAAGATGTCTTTGCGAATGATTCGATCGAGTTGCTTCGCCAGAGTGGCATTGATTTTGTGAAGAACACCAGTAAGGGTATCGATGCAAAACGTTTTGGGGAGCTTTTGATGTCATCAGGGATTGTTTTGAATGATAATGTGTGTTGGGTGACGTTTCACAGTGGGTACGATTTTGGGTATTTGCTCAAGCTTTTGACATGCCAGAGCTTGCCCGAAACGCAGACGGGGTTCTCTACTTTGATCAATATGTACTTTCCGGTTCTTTATGACATCAAACATTTGATGAAGTTCTCGAACAGTCTGCACGGTGGTTTGAACAAGTTGGCGGAGTTGTTGGAAGTCGAGCGTGTTGGGATTTGCCATCAGGCGGGTTCGGACAGCTTGCTCACTTCTTGCACCTTTTGGAAACTGAAGGAAAATTTCTTCAGTGGTTCGCTTGAGAGGTATTCGGGTGTGTTGTATGGTTTAGGTGGTGAAAATGGGATGTAACCATAACCATAGTTGATGATAATATGATAGGGGGAAAAATGAATCCCAACCCAAAAAAAATAAAAAAATTGTGACATTGTAAGTGTTGATTTAATTGCAGGTGTCGTGCACAGCTTGTTTAATGATGCCACCCTTTTGTACACTTCTCATGTATTTTAGTTTTCATGAAATGAAAAATTTATATCTGGTTTGCCTTTTCAGTTCCTCAGTGTTGCTTTTGGTGATGTGATTATGTATATGGCTTTTGTTTTGGTTGATATTTGATCTGTAGTAGCAACTACAGGGTGTATTTCTTGGTAGAAGTTTGTAATATGTAAGAAGCAGATTTGTGTGAGGATTTTGAAGCAACTCGAAATGGATGCCACTGGGGATTTTTCAGCTTTTCACAACACAATGAGCAGATTTCAGCATCCTCAGGTCGGAATCTCTTGTTGCACGTCTTCTTGGAGGCTTTGGGATCGATTTCACCCATCCTCTTTATCCCGATTTTAGCACGGTTGCCGATTGTCATACCACTCAAGCCCGGAAAAAGGATAGTAAAGCCACCAAGTGAAGGATTGGAAGGAGGATAACATACTCCCATTAGTTCTTTAACGCTCAGATCATTCATTTGATCTGTGTTATCAAGACAATGTGAAAGATTATAAAGTATTAACCATATGTTTAAAATGTAATTCTGTGGTACCTTTCAGTTCTTCAATCTCCGTTTCTAATATGTGTTTCTTATCCGGCTCAAGAACCTTTTTGACAGCCTCCTCTTTCCTCCACATATTGTAAATATAAAAGAGCAACAATAGCAAAATTATCACATAATCTATAGCGCGGGTATTTTCAAAATTTATAAGCGATTATAGTCACGTAGAATTGTGTGCAAAAATAATTTGAAGTGTTTTATTTCTCTTTTAGTTGCTAAAATAAGCTCTCATAAGTTATAAATTATAAGTTTCAAAGAGGGTGCTTTTAGTAGCTTATTAGTCTTTTTTTAAAACTTTTAACTTTTTTTGTAAATATTATCAATTTTTTTTTAAAATTTTCTTACAAACACTATCAACTTCTACTATTAATCACTTTTCCCATAATCACTAATTATAATCACTTCTTTAAAACCATGAGTTTTTGCAAACACCCCAATTATATGGTTCTCACGGACCAATAACAATTTTGCAGTTTGTAACTATTTAATCATTAAATATTAATTTGTTAGTAGCATTCAATTTGCAAGGTAAATATTGTAAAAGAATCAACGTTCAAACGAGCTCAGTTTTGTCCCGATAAAAAAATTTTAAAATGTGCAAAAGCCTGAAACCGTTTACAACTGTTAAACTTGTGAGCTATCTTGCCTTTGTTTTTAATTTTTTCATTAAGAAAAAAGAAAAAAAATACTACATCATTATATAATTCATTATTAGCATTCAATTTGCAGGGGTAAATGTTGTAAAAGAATCAACGTTCCTACAAGCTTAATGTTGCCCATACAAAAAAACTTAAAAAGTACTAAACGTGTGAGCTATCTTGTCTCAGTTTCTAATTTTTTTTATTAAAAAAAATAAAAATTACTGCATCATTATATAATTCGTTATTAACATTCAATTTACAGTGGTAATATTTTAAAAGACTCATCAACATTCAAACGAGCTCAATTTTGCCCCCGACAAAAAAATTTAAAATGTGCAAAAGTCTGAAACTGTTAAACCTTAGAACTGCTTTACCTTTATTTCTAGTTTTTTTTTTTTTAAATTAAAAATAAAAAAATATGTACTTGCATTGAAACACACTTTCAGATTGAAGACCCTACTTTTTTTTTAAGCTTTTGTTTCCAAATGTGAACAGAGTCAGGATCTTACCTTCTTTGTTCATCTTCTCTCTACAATTTTTCTTCTCTCTAAAACATTCTGTGTTTAAATTATTCACAAAACCCCCTATAAACAAATTTCATCTCTGTTTAAATCATTTTGCTCCTCGCATCGCCGCCTTACACTCATTATCATTTCTTCTCCCCCCCCCAAACCCTAACCCCTCTTCTATACACACCCGATATGTGGAATCTGCTCCGAGATTTTTGACATTTAAATCGTTGATTTTTTCGTGATGACTACTTTGATTCGTGGTAAGTTTTTCATTTCTGATTTGATTGTTTTGGTCCATATTCAGGCTAGGTTTTTGGGTTTCATCCACGTTTTGTTTAAGAGTACTTCGAGATCTGATTTGTTTTACTCCGATCTCGCTTGTTTTATTTACGCTTCACTAGATTTAGTTGAGAAATTGCGACTTTTTGACAGATCTGGGTGAAGTAGTTTAAAAAGCGCAAATTCTAATCCTCAGGGATAGAAATGATATGATTTATTGGTTGGGGTTTTCTTTATTTGGGCCGGATCGTACATTTCTCGATTTTTTCCCACCTGATTTGGTGTAGAAATGGTGAATTAAATAGATCTAATTCCTGTGCTTCTTCAGAAGTTTAACTTTGAATTTTGTTGAGGGTTTGAGTCTTGTGGTTTATCTGATGTTATTTAGGGTTTACATCTGGGGTTGACCAAATATATCTTACTTCTTTTTTTGCAGATTTTGTTATGTAAGATAGCGGTTTTAGCAGATCTGTTCCAACACTTCACAAGTTGAAGTATTGACTGGTTGGTGTGAAAGTAATTGGGAATTTTGTTGATTTTGTTGATTTTTTGCATAAAGTGATCTGATTTTGCTCTGGGGAGATGTCCCTGTTGCCCAAAAGCGATCCAATTCAAATCAGGGAGGTCTGGGCTGACAACTTGGATGAGGAATTCGCGTTGATACGAGAAATCGTCGATGAATATCCTTACATTGCAATGGATACAGAGTTCCCCGGTGTTGTTATCCGACCAGTGGGCAACTTCAAGAACACCAGTGACTTCCATTACCAGACATTGAAAGACAATGTTGATTTGTTGAAGCTGATTCAATTGGGCCTAACATTTTCAGACGAAAAGGGGAATTTGCCCACTTGTGGGACGGAAAAGTACTGCATCTGGCAATTCAATTTCTGTGAATTCAATCCGAATGAGGATGTCTTTGCTAATGATTCGATCGAGTTGCTTCGCCAGAGTGGCATTGATTTTGCGAAGAACACCAATGAGGGTATCAATGCGAAACGTTTTGGGGAGCTTTTAATGTCATCAGGGATTGTTTTGAATGATAATGTGTGTTGGGTGACGTTTCACAGTGGGTACGATTTTGGGTATTTGCTCAAGCTTTTGACATGCCAGAGCTTACCCGAAACACAAGTGGGGTTCTTTACTTTGATCAATATGTACTTTCCGGTTCTTTATGACATCAAACATTTGATGAAGTTTTCGAACAGTCTGCACGGTGGTTTGAACAAGTTGGCGGAGTTGTTGGAAGTGGAGCGGGTTGGGATTTGCCATCAGGCGGGTTCGGACAGCTTGCTCACTTCTTGCACCTTTTGGAAACTGAAGGAAAATTTCTTCAGTGGTTCGCTCGAGAGGTATTCAGGTGTGTTGTATGGTTTAGGTGGTGAGAATGGGATGAATAACCATAACCATAGTTGATGATAATATGATAGGAAAAAAATAAAAATATTGTGACATTGTAAGTGTTGATTTAATTGCAGGTGTTTTGCACAGCTTGTTTAATGATTCCACCCTTTTGTACACTTCTCATGTATCTTAATTTTCGTTGAAATGAAAATTTTATATCTGGTTTGCTTTTTCAGTTTCTCCATGTTACTCTTGGTGATGTGATTATGTATATGGCTTTGGCTTTGGTTGATATTGATCTGTAGTATCAATTGCAGAATGTATTTGTTGGCAGTTGATTCGATTGTATGTAAATAATGGTGAATTTTGGGTTCAGTTTGATGATTAAATAAATACTACGGACCAATTTGAAGACGAACTTATATGAATTTGGTTCACGGAAATTTTATTGTGAACTCGGTATCACTTTTTAGTATATGAAGTAATATTTTTTAGCATTGTGGAGTGTTACTGTTTGTTCACAAGAGATTACTTTTTGTAAAATAATCTATTGTGCCCTCAAAACATGATTTAAATAGGAGCTAGTCCCCCAAAAAAAGCTCAACTTGGAGCATGATCTATATAGGGAGACCAAGATAAGCCAAGGTTTCTTCAATATTTGGCTTCTTTTGAGATAGCCTTACAATCATAGGGAGATAAATTTACATTGCAAAATCTGCTAAAATCCATTAGATGCAAAAGGCCATCATAGCAAGAATCTTCCATGTATATACAGGCAGCAAAAGCTCAGACAGTAGTGACTGAAAGCACTTGTGTTTGTTTCCAGACGGATCAGACGCGGCGTCTCTTGCGCTTGAGTGTCTTCAGCTGTTCGAAAACGTGGCCAATCACTTCCTTGAAGGTAGCCTTCCTATTCTCCTTGAAGTTCCAAAACTCTTGAACCGAGTAACATCCACTTGGATTATATACGTGCACGTCCTTTAAGGCCGTCACAACTGCATCGTATATTTCTTCCCCCCATTCGTCCGTCAGCCCTCGTAGCAATTCATCGTCCTCAACAAGCCTACTCTACAATAATAGCACTAGTTAAAAGTAAGAGTAAGTCTCTTGTACACCAGTTGCACGGTGCAACTGGTGCACAACTAATACTGTTCAATGAAAATAACTAATACTGTTTAGTGAAAACAACTAATACCGTTTAAAAGAATAAGAGATGTAACCTGATGGATCCCCGAATCGTTCTCAACAACTCGAAATTGATGCCATTGGGGATTATTTAGCTTTTCTTGCCACAATGAGCACAATTCAAGAGCTTTGATTTCGAAATCCTCATGTGGGAATCTCTCATTGCATGTCTTCATGAAGGCTTTGGGGCCGATTTCGCCCATCCTCTTTATCCCGATTATAGCACGGCGGCCAACTGTCCTACCACTCAACCCCTGAAAAAGGCCAGAAGGATTAGACACCAAAGGATAGTATAGGCACCAAAGGAAGGATTAGGCGTATAACATACTTTCATTAGTTCTCCGCGTCCCTCTTGCAACTCATCATTTGATTGACGTTCTTTTACGATTAGATCATTCATCTGATCTGTACGTCAACACGAATTCAGGGATCAGATAGAACCATGCATATGTATAAATGTGATTGTTTGGTACCTTTCAGTTCATCAATCTCCAATTTGTGTTTTTCATCGAGCTTTCGTTCAAGCTCAAGAACCTTATCGACGGCCCCCTTCTCCCTCTGCACATTGTAAATGAAAAAGAGCATCAATAACAATGTTAATTACTACAGTTATGCAGTTTATAACTATTAAATCATTAAATAATTTATTATTAACATTCAATTTGCAGCGGTATCATATATAAGAACAAACAAACCAAGCCTCTAATCCCACCATCGATATATATTTAAGAAAAAAATCATCAACATTCAAACGAGCTCAGTTTTGCCAAACGGGAAAGACTTAAAACTTCAAAAGCCTGAAAACACAAATACATTTTTCAGATCTGAAACCGTTAAACAATATGTACAAAAACAAAATGAAGTATTAGAAGGAACATTAAAGATATCATACATTTATAAGCTCTTTACGAACCCCTTGCAACTCATCATTACATAGGCGCTCCTTTACGAGTAGATCTTGATATACAGTTTTGAGATCTTTCATCTGATCTGTACATCAACATAAAGTAAGGATTAGATTGAACCATATGTAATGACATTTGATTGTTTGGTACCTTTAAGTTCTTGAATCTCCGTTTCCAAATCTCCGTTTCTCCTCAAGCTCTCGTTCTAGCTCAAGAACCTTCAATCCCCGTTTCTCCTCAAGCTCTCGTTCTAGCTCAAGAACCTCCAATCCCCGTTTCTCATTAACCTCTCGGCTCTCGCTCGAGCTCAAGATCCTTTTCGACAGCCTCCTTCTCCCTCTGCATATCGTAAATGTAACATAAAATCCATAGGAATATTAAGATTGACACACAGAATTCTGTAATTTAAACTTCATATATCAAGAGGGAAAAAGAGGTGCTACATTCACTCTGAGACGCATAATTGTAGCACCATCGACATTAGAGCTGATTATGCACATTAACAATATATTACCTTTATGTCCTCTACTTCCAATATTCGTCTTGCACGCTCAGCTAATGCCTCCTCGCGTTTTCTCAGCTGTACCTGAACCACATTGTTTACCGAATCATCCAAAGATGCAAACGAGCTCAGTTTTTTGCCCAGATGAAAACACTTAGAAGTTCAAAAGCCTGATAATACAAATACATTTTTTCAGATCTTGAACTGTAGAACCTGTGAGCTATCTTGCCTTTGTTCACAGTTCTTTTATTAACAAAAAAAAAGGTACTTGCATTAAAACACACTTGCAGATTGAAGACAACCATATTAAGGCCTTTTAATTTATCATAGGGAAATTTTCATAATAAATCTGTTGATATCATTTTTCTTCTTCAAAAGATCAGCCATCTGATCAGTTTAAATAGCATGTAAAATCAATTAAGGGATAGAAGACTGCTATCAAATTCTATACAATAATTTTCCAGCTATGAGTGAAAATACAAAGTGAAGTATTAGAAGGAGCATTAAAGATATCATACATTTATAAGCTCTTTACGGACCCCTTGCAACTCATCATTACACAGGCGTTCTTTTACGAGTAGATCTTGAGATAAAGTTTTGAGATCTTTCATCTGATCTGTACATCAACGTAAAGTAAGGATTTGATTGAACCATATGTATGACGTTTGATGGTTTGGTACCTTTAAGTTCTTGAATCTCCGTTTCCAATCTCCGTTTCTCCTTAAGCTCTTGTTCTAGCTCAAGAACCTTCAATCTCCATTTCCCATCAAGCTCTCGTTCTAGCTCAAGAACCTTTTCGACTGCCTCCTTCTCCCTCTGCATATCATAAATGTAACAGAAGATCCATAGCAATATTAACAATCAATTTGCAGTGGCATCATAGATAAGAAATATATTTTTATAAAAAATCATCAAAGTTCAAACAAGCTCAGTTTTGCCCAGATGAAAACACTTAAAAGTTCAAAAGCCTGATAATACAATTACATTTTTCTGATCTGAAATTGTTAAACTTGTGAGCTATCTTGCCTCTGTTTTCAGTTTATTTATTAACATAAAAAAGGGCACTTGCATTAAAACACGCTTGCAGATTGAAGACAACCATATTAAGGCCTTTTAACATACAATAATTTTCTAACTATGAATAAAAATACAAAGTGAAGTAGCATTAAAGATATCATACATTTATAAGCTCGTTACGGATCCCTTGCAACTCATCATTACATAGGCGTTCTTTTACGAGTAGATCTTGGGATAAATTCTTCAGATCTTTCACCTGATCTGTACATCAACACAAAGTAAGGGATTATATAGAACTATATGCATAAAATTTGATTGTTTGGTACCTTTAAGCTCTTGAATCTCCGTTTCCAATCTTCCTTTCTCCTCAAGCTCTCGTTCTAGATCAAGAACCTTCAATCTCCGTTTCTCCTCAAGCTCTCGTTCTAGCTCAAGAACCTTCAATCTCCGTTTCTCATTAAGCTCTCGTTCTAACTCAAGAACCTTTTCGACAGCCTCCTTCTCCCTCTGCATATCGTAAATTTAGAAGAGCATCCATAGGAATATTAAGATTGACACACAAAATTCTCTACTTTAAACTTCATATATCAAGAGGGAAAAAGAGACGCTACAATACAAGTAGTGACACCTTGCGTACTAGTATTCAAAAAATGAAATGTTTTCGACAGCCTCCTTTCTCAGCTCTATCTGAACCACATTGTTTACCGAATCATCCAAAGATGCAAAGTTGCAACATCAGAGCTATTAAAAGCAATAACTAGTATTCAAAAATTGAAATACCATTAGGTTCTCTACTTCCAATATTCGCCCCTCACGCTCGTTTAATGCCTTCTCACGCTTGTTCAGATCTTTTCTCCAAGAATCAAGAAGTTTCCCTTTTCTTCTGCAGCATGAACTTCAACATCTCTTGTTCTTCCACGACCCACGATATGTGTTCCCGAGTAAAGCGTTGCAGCTTCACTGTCGCTATAAATAAAGAACAATAAATTATGAACCACTGAATCAAAACTATTTTCAATTCATGTAACGGACGACGAACCTTCTTCAAAACATCGGTACATCTTGTCCTGCTCTTGAAGCATTTCTACTCGTTTCTCGATTCGCTCTCATTCATCAGATCCCAAAGGGTTTTCACTCGACTCGTATTTGCTTCCTGGATAAGTTCCAGGACAGTTTTCAACGCCCCGTTGGAATGAAGATACTCTCCCAACGGACCATCTGATTTATAGTCATCTTCACGAGCAACCCAACCGTAAGGTCTCGAACCTGGAGAAGTTCTTCGTTGAATCGATCCCATTTTAGCCCTGCCTCGATCTTCAAACGACTTCTCAAACGCCATTCCATTCTTGAACCCGCTCCAATCATTTTTAAACGTTACCACAATGTATTTGGTGAACTGATTCTTATTCAAGAATGTCCCGATTCCTAGAGGCTTGAAATTGGAGAATTTCCTCATCCAGTAGTCATTATATTGACCGTCTCGACTAACATTGCTTGGATCATTTGCTATGTTAGCTATAATCCCGAAGCACGGCCAACAATATACCTCACTCTTTTCACTGTCACCACATGGTGAAGACATCATATTTAGGGAATATATGACAATGTAAAGTAGCCTATCTTATATGCAATTTCCTGCAATGATAATTCCAAATTGGATAAGTATATGTGATTTATGAGTTCATTACACAACTTTAGAACTGTCTTCAATCGAGAGTAATGAAGTATCAATATCCCAATAAGTAAAGAACACATTTTTATTAAATGAAATCAAGAAAATTAGAAATCTGCAGCACAAATTTAGCATTTCAATTTGAATTTTTAGCTACCCTTCTGTCTAACAACCCATTTTATTGCAATTCTTGAAACTCATCATCAATAACTCCTTTTCTTGCATCCCCTGTTTTCATCTGTGAACCCACATAATCAAGATGGAATTTTTTGGAAAATAAACCCCCAAATTTGCAGAGCAGATCAAGAATAGATTCTAGAAGCCCCATTCCCTTTATATAAACCCTCTCTTTTTTCTATCTACTAATTACAAAAAAAATACTAAAAGCAAGAAATTGAATCAACAAAAAACTTACTTCAAAACCTGCAAACGAAAGCTCTTTTGCAAATGGGTTGCCCTCAATGACAAATTATCTTTGGGAGTTTGAAAGATAAAAGAATGGAAGAAAGTTGAGTGAGACTATACTACTGTATTATCTTCTCTTTCTGCATCAATTTAAGGCACATTTTTTTGAATTGATGTTGTATTTCACCTTTTTAGTAGTTACAGCTGAAATCGCAGTCCCTTTTCATTTATTGTTTTCAAGTGCAAAAAAGGGAAAGATTCTAACTTTGCTTTTGAAAGGAATGGCCTTCATTGTACAGCAGATGAGCTAAAATATTTGCATGGGATATCACACAATTTGTTCAATCATTATAACATACACTTGGACCCCTTTTGTATTGGGAATTTTCGTACTTGTACTTGTAACGTTCGATCGAATTATGAGATTAGTATTATCAGATATATATCTAATTATGTAGTATTTTTTTTTTTAAAACAAAAACTCTTATATAACTTAAATGCAAAAACAATAAATATCGAGAAGACCATCCACAACGGTTGAAGGCTCGACCCAATAATAAGGACTTGAAAATAGCCCAAATGTCCTAGCAAATTGATGAGTCAAATCATTGATTTTTTAATGGATAAGATAAATCACGTAATCACTACGCTGTTTTAGTATAGTTTTACAAGCCATCTTCATCGTATAATCACTGACAGTCAGTGGCGGATCAGGAATTTATAAGGGGGTGTGCTAGAAAGAAAAAAATAAATTAAACCAATAATTTTAAATAAAATAAAATATTTTCAATGTTTATTGAACTGTACTCGAAGAGACTTCAAAGCATAAAATTCATCAACAATTGAGTATATATCTTATATCATATGGTAGATTGAAATCCAAAGAAAACACTAAATTACAAAATCGCAATTAAAGTAAAATGAAAATCAAGGCCCATTTAATTTAATTAATTACCAGTAGTCCAATTAACCAAGCAATCCATATATGCTGCATTTGAGAGAAAGAGAGAGAGAGCCCAATTAGCAACTTGAAGACACCAAGGTATCATCACCCATAATTACTCCATCTTCCGTATAACCATACTCCATAAGAAGTGTAACCTCCTCGTGATTGAAAGAGTATCGATTTACCAACATCCATGATGAGATCGCTGTTGGGGAAAAATCCCAAAGGACTTGTCATTGAGAAGTTGTTGGATCCCTCAATGTTGGCATATTTAGTCCAACAACCTTCTTTCATTATCCAAACCTCAACCACAGAAACCCCACTACTCTTGAAGGTGGCAATCAAGTTGCATCCATCTACAAATGATCCCAGTCTAAAATAACATTGAGCGGGGGGTGAAATCACCCAGTATTTGTCCTTGCTGAGATGATATGCGAGAATTTGGTAGCAAGGAGTGAGTTCAATTGGACAGTATATTTCAATTGGCCAGTAGGAGCCTAACAAAGTAGGAGCTCCTAATCATTTGGAGCCAATCTTTGCAAACAGTTTCTAAAGATTGCACACTTTTGGCGGGAAGATACGCCAGAATTTCTAGTCCATATACATCTGCACCAATTTCAGTTTCAACCATTGCCAATTCTCCTTTGCTGCTTCTGTTCGTAATTAAGTAAACAAGATACTAATTATTATTATTATTTATAATAAGGACAGATATCTAGACCAAACAATACAATCAAATTTACATTTCCCGGCTAATAAATGAAAAGGACTTCATCGAAAACAATACAATACCTAATTCTTGTGCAAAGATCTGAATTCGATAAAAGTAGAGTTTTTTTACAACGTAAGAGTTCATATTTCAACTTGTGAAGATACTAGGTTTAGGGATTAAACTCACTTCTGTAATTCTTTTCCAATAAATTCACAACCCTAATCAGTTACTAACCTATTCAAAATAAATCCCAGAAACGAAAACATATTCGATAAATAACTTGATACCTGATTTGGTTGGTGATGAAAGAACGAGCCATAATAATTCATTAAAAGCTAGTAAATATAAAAATCAATCAACTCTGTCCTTCTTTTCTCTCTGCTTTTGTGATAAGTTATAGAAATTTACAACAAGAAGGCCGCCTTTGTTTATAAATAAGTTAATAACTGATACTGATACATATTCCCCTGCGTGATACGCGGCCGAATGAAAAAGTATTACTTATTATTTTATTTTTAAAGTTAGCTTATTTAAATATATATATTTGATTCAATTAAATTATAATATTTTTTGGAATGTATATATGATTTTTTAATAAGATTTGATAAGTTCAGTATATAAAGAAAATTAATAAATTATGTTCAATATATTTCAATTGAAATGTTGAGTAAAGAATGACCGTCTGTGCTAACTGTCAAGGTGTACTTCATTTGATGTCACGTGTCATTGATGATAATAATTTATATTGTTATTTATTACATCAGGCTAACTATACCTGGTTAATTCAGCCGTGAATATATTTTAGTGAATAGATGAATATTATTAAAAAAATTGAAAAAAATAAATATTACTTTTAAATAATTATATAATTTAATATAAAATATATTTGGATAGAAATATTTTGGACCGCGTTTTGTGTACGCAATTACTAGGGTTTTTATCTCTCCTCACTATATAATAAAGTCGCTAGGGTTTCTATACCTCTCCTTTTCTCTTCAATTTATTCAGCCGTCACACTTCTCTAATCTAACATGCTTCTCCTCTTTCTCGATTTTGCTGGAATCATGCGTCGATGGAGGGCAAAAAGAAAAAGAAAAAAAAAGATGCTCCCAAGAATTCACAAGTACTTTCCCTTTTCTTATATATTTTGCAAATGTACTTGTATTTGTATTCAGATCTGAAAAGTATCTTGAATTTTCAGGCTTTTGAATTTTTCAGTTTCTCATTTGGCAAAAAATTAGCTCCTTTGAACTTCGATGCTTGTTGATAGAAATTTGATGTTACGTAATTTCTGAAATTTTAAATATTTTTCTCGACTACTAATAACGTGTTAATTAATGGTTAAATAGTTATGAACTGCAAAATTGTAGCTGATCCGTTATTTTTTTAAAGCATTAGCAAGCATCTTCTTTTCCATTCTTTAGTTTTGCCTATGGATCTTGTAGTTACTAATTTTGCCTTTTTTTTTTAGTTATATGATTGATATGGGAAGAATAGGAAATTAAAAATGATGTGGACTTCAAAGCCGAGGTATGAACTACTTGCTTGAATTTTTTTACTCATAACATAGTTTTTTGATTTATTTTTTGAAGCCGATTTATCTGGTCATAACATTAAAACAATTCCTAAACTTATTGGGAAAGCAACTACGAATCGAGAGAAGATACTCACTGACTTGGTAAATGACCCTGAGTTGATAAATAGGGCCTGACTTGATAAATTATTTATATTTTGGGAAATTATTGAAAATTGTTATTTTACATGAGATATTTCTAGTAGGTGTTATCACTTTTTAGTAGAACTCTTAGGTGCAATAGTTGACATTTATATCATTATGCTAACAAAATAATAAATTAAGGGTATTTTCCTAAATATAATCGGTCAAAACCCATACCTCACAGCCCATCGCTCAAACATTACCAAAATTGCTCCTCCGGAAAAAATGCAGGAAAAATCGCAGGAAGTTTTTTTGCATGCAATTTAAAATTCAAATTCCTTTTGCAATAAACCAAATGAAGATACATATTCTGATTTTCAAATTATACCACACAAGAATACTCAATTTTTTATCAAAACAAAATCGCAGGATTTATGCAAACGCTCGGATTTTCCTTTCGAGATTTTGTTTAGAGTTTTTTGTTCGAGATTTTATGCAAACGCTCGGAACAATTTTTGTTCGATTTTCATCAATATTTAGTTCAATTTATGATCGATTTCACCCAATCACTGCATTTCATGTTCAAATTAACACAATCAACCAATTTCATGTTCATTTGTTTACAAACAAGAATAAACCTCAGAAATTCAACTCACCAAATTCCAAATTTCTTTATAAAATTTTGATGACTTGGGTAGTTAAAGGATGAAGTTATATGGGTAGTTAAAGGATGAATTTGTGATAGATGTGTAGATGCAACATGCTAGTACAAGGAATGCAAAAACTGAAAATATATACTACTTTAAAAGCCTCACAATTTCATTTTTTTCATTTATACTCACAAGTTCATGCGATAGGACTGAAAAATGCTTTCTTCCAGCAGTATGCTTGCATAGCATTTTTTCCCCGTTGCTTTTATTTATCTCACTTAAACGCTGCAAGAGCATTATAATTGTAACAAAACAAATCAGAATTTTGGCATTGAAAATTGTTAGCCATTAAAACTTTAACATTATGTGCATTAAAATTAGCAAAGCTAACGTTACCTTGAATTCAGGTGAGGCAAAATAATCACAGAGTTTTTTCCAGTTATCTTGGTCGGGACATAATTGTTGTTTGCCTTAGCCTATTGTAGATCTGGATAATGAAGAAAGTGCTTATGCAACTTATAATGCTTTTGCCTAGTACTATCTTTCATCTGATCGACCAGGCTCCTTTTCACTTCAACCTCATCAATATTCAAATCCATATGCATCTACAACTCACATAGAACATGCAAATTAAAATAAAAGAAGGTAAAAACAATATATTAAGCACATAAATACTTATAACTCATACCTGCAGATGATCAAACCCTGGCTTCAATCCATTGTCCTTATCTACCACTTTACATCGTATTGGTACAGGGAGAAATTGTTGCGTTACTATTCCAATATTTGTTGCCAATTTTGCTGACTGGCCCCCATTTATTGGTCTCCCAACTGATGGATCCACCTTGATCTTTAACTTCCCGAAAGTATCAAAGTACTTCAACAATCCCTTTCCAGTTGTTTCATCCCGAGTCATTTTCTTTGAAACAACACCTATAGGTGAATAAATAAATTATTTTACAATATATACTTATACATGACTAGTATTTTAAAGATAATGAAGAACACGTAAAAAACACCTAAAAATAATAACTTTACCTGTTACAGCAGCAGCAACTTCATTTGATGCATGCGGGACGCTCTCCGTAGATGGAATTTGAGAAGTTTCATATACGGGTTCAGAAGCCTCAGATGTTAAGTTTGAGAAATTGTTTGCACTTCGAGTTTCAGAAGTAAAAGGATTTTGTTGACAGCTAGAGTTCTGTTTGCTTGGCAAAGTATTTGGACGCCCTTTTTGAGGTGTTTCATCTTGACCTCCTGTAACTCTATCATTATTTAAAAGTCCTTCTTTATTTGGTTTGCACCAAGTTATATGACGTTTTAAGTATTAAATATTTTATTAATTATTATCTGTATCCCAAAATCTAAAATTCTAGTTCCGTTTTTCTGAAACATTCTTAACATTGAAACTTTCAACTTGATCCGTGTAAGACATGTTGAATGTTTCAGTTTAAACAAGCTGAACGTTTCAAGAAAAAAAGTTACACGTTTAAAAAATTACTTTGATCAATTGCATTGTGCACTTGGTGCGTACAAGACTTTATCAATTTGAGAAATCAGGGGAAGTTGTTTAGATCGCTTGTAACTTTTTTTTTCAAATGATAGGTTTATTTTAGTAGTTTAAATACTTCAATTCATATATTTATTTATTTAATTATTGAATTAATTTTTATTATTTCATGTTTATTATTTGTTTAATTGTTGGGTAAATTTTCATTATTTAAATATTTTTAAGGTTTTTTTTATATTTCAGTATATATTTTAGATTAATTTTTATTATTCATGCTACATTTATATTATAAGTGAATTTAAAATTAATAAATATTATTATTTGTTGTTTCAGTTGTAAATTATTCTTTTATTAAGAAAGATGTATTTTTAAAAATATTGATTATAAAAGATCTCAATTATAATGTTATAGATCACTTTAAAAAAATGAAAACTTGCTAGACTTAACTGTAATTGTAATTTAACTTGGATGCTATGTACACATTCTTTATTTGGTTTGCACCGAGTTATATGAGGTTTTAAGTATTAATTATTTTTTTAATTATTATCTGTATCCCCAACTCTAAAATCCACAATGCTTTCATGAAATAATTTAAAACTGTATATTTCTGTTAAGTGTTCAAGAACTGTAACAACATTATGTGCAGATTAGATATTCATATATACTTTAAAGAAAATTAAATATGTGCATCCTAAGTGAAGCAAAATCAAAATTTCTTTTGCATATACGTACATGTGATGGGCTGCAATAATGGATTTCTGAATGCTCTACGTTGTTTGCTTCATGTAAACAAAGTAAATCAAGATGAAAAGAAACATACATCTGATTACTGGAACTTGATCTGGTCAATCTATGGTCATACCATTTTAACCTTTTGTTTTACGAAGCTTTGATTTGATGATAGTTTTAGATCAGAGGAGTAACTGTTTTTTTTTATAGTCTCGTACTGAGTTAGCTGGAGAACCATGCGGATGAATTCACTTGTACGAGGCTACTCACAGTACAAAGAAAGATGGATGGAAATCAAATGAGGCAAAGGAGAATTGGGTAAGTTGTGTAGACATATTTATGATATTTAGTTATGTTACAATTTTTTATGTTAATTTGCTTTTATTTTATTCTTTATTATCAGGACATGATGATAAAAAAAAGAGACGAGTATATTGAGCTTGGAATTGAGAAGACTGAAAATGAGATAGTCCTTGAAGTGTTGGGTCATGGGTCAGGATATACAAAAGGTTTTGGTTACGGTCCACAGCCTCTAAGTAAACGCAGCTCGTTGTACGATACCTCTAATGAATATAAAGATGAGCTAGAAGACACAATAGAAGAGTTGCAGGAGTCTAAAGCTAAGGTGCAAGAACTTCAAACACATGTAACTGATTTGAAAGACGAGCTTGCTGCGCAAAATGCAAATTTCACAGCACAACTCTCCGCGCAAGGTGCAACTCTCAACAAACTAATGGCTATATTCAACAATAAAGAGATGGAATGATAAAGGTTAGCTTCTATTCTTCTATATCTATATATATATAATGTGTATGCCTTTTCCTCCAAACTTGTATGTGAATCATCAATATGTTTATATCTTAGTTTTGCTAAAATCTGGTTTGTCAATGGAGTATGGTCTGACATATTTACATATATAAGTTGTTGCAATAATGGGTGGTGCAAATTTATTAAATTGATGGTATTGTTTGATTGAGATGAGTTTTGATTGGCTTTATGGTTTTTAATTGTAATATGTTATTTTATGTTTTTGGGGTTTTTCTATGAGAGATTACGGTTGCTTTTGTTTGTGATTTTGGATGCTGTAGTTTTGTATTTTTTATATTATTGATAGTGTGAATGCTGGTGGTATCGATTAGGTTTGTTTGAAAACGAAGGTTTTGCTGAATTTGATTTTGGATATGAATCTGATTGATGAATTTTCATTAGAAATCTTGAAGAGCTTTAATTTTCTTTTATTGTAGATCGATTGCATGTGCTTCACTGCTTCATGTTTTTTATTTTATTTTTTTTATGGGAAAAAAACATAAATTTAATTCTATACATCAAAGAAATATGAAATAAAATTTACCAACTTTTTAATTTTGGATATATATATATATTGTATATAATTATATGAATATAAGAGTAATGTTTTTGGGCTTTTATATAGTTCATTGTTTGGATCTTAAGTGATTAATAATTTATGTCCATTTCCTCCTAAATATTCTATGCCCAAAATTTAAATAGTCTTATTTTTTAATTTAAACTATTGAGCAAAGTCTCAGTAGGCCAATACCTACGAACATCAAAGTAACCAAAGTACCTTCGGTGGTTGTCGCTAGAGTGTCTTCAGAGTATGATGCAATTTTATTTTACAGATTAGATATTCATATATACTTTAAAGAAAATTAAATATGTGCATCCTAAGTGAAGCAAAATCAAAATTTCTTTTGCATATACGTACATGTGATGGGCTGCAATAATGGATTTCTAAATGCTCTACGTTGTTTGCTTCATGTAAACAAAGTAAATCAAGATAAAAAGAAACATACATCTGATTCCCAGAACTTGATCTGGTCAATCTATGGTCATACCATTTTAACCTTTTCTTTTACGAAGCTTTGATTTGATGATAATTTTAGATCAGAGGAGTAACTGTGTTTTTTTTATAGTCTCTTACTGAGTTAGCTGGAGAACCATGCGGACGGATTCACTTGTACGAGGCTACTCACAGTACAAAGAAAGATGGATGGAAATCAAATGAGGCATATTAGGACATGATGGATTCAAATGGTAAAAGAATCTGTAGAATCCTCTCCGTTTATATATTCTTTTTTTGTTGATCGGGTGAAAAGTGTTTTTATTACAAAGGTTCTCGATTATAAAGTATAACCAAGAGATCCATTTATATCAATATTAATATTACAATATTACAGTAATCAAGAGAAGTTTGATTTTTATTAGGTCCTAATTCAGTTTTATAAAATTTGTCACCAACCAATTCAATTGCACAATTTAAAAAATTCAAGTGATTCACAAAAAAAAAAAGAGAAAGTTACATATTATCTTGTAGTATATCTTTTACTTTAGGAAATAAATAGAGCGAGGCTCTAATCTCACCCAAGTAAAAATGTGGCATTTCGAAAAAATTTAAAGTAGCATATGTGGTAAAGAAAAACCATATCAACTAATTATTGCTCTCTTCGATGTTCTTCCACATTGAGAAGTGTTTCCACCCCATCCTCTAGAGTAAAAATTTTGAAGCACCGTCACAAGTTTGGCTCAGAATCCGAACAGCTAATCTCTACAGATGCTCATAAGTGCTGCAAGAAAATGCAAACGCATTAAAGATTTATGAAGATATATTAACAGTAGACAAATTTTTTTCATTAATTTATAATTCATAACTTTTAGTCTTTTAGAGTAATTTCAATATTTTTAAATAATATATCTTAACTAATTTTTACATTTTAATTCTATTTGATTTTATTTTTTTTACAATTTTTAGAATTTTATATATATTTTTCTGTATATTTGAATACATAATATCCAAATTTTAGTATATATATATATATTTTTATATATAAGTTACTCCCTCCATTTTAAATTACTTGTCGTTTTAAGTTTGAACTCCTAAATTAAGAATAATTTATTTTACAAGGATTACCCTTAATTAGTTGTGGATTTTGACTTAATCAATATGGTTGGAAATATCTTTCATAAAATATAAGCTGGCAAATAACACACGATCGTGATTTTTGAGATTGTTCCAAAAAAAAAAAAGACCGATTGCACCCAATTTTTTTCTACAAATATGACTATGGAATTTATAAATTCTTCACATCTCAAACATGGATATAGATTTAAACCAACCTCTCGTCAACCATGAATTACACAGTGAAGGAGAAATTTCAATCCTTGTAACGCCTTCTTCATTTCATCGGGGAATATCATAATCGTGCTTAATAATGATAACAATGAGATTCGAAATCCTATAGAGCTTGACTTAAATCAATTAAATGAAGAAGATGATGAAATATTGTCCGATTCATTTGACGAAGAGACGGGCCAGCACACTGGGGATGAAGATGATGGCCGGCAAACAGGGGATAACAATGGCCAGCAAACAGAGGATAGCAATAATCAGGAAACAGGATATAACAATGACCAGCAAGGTAATTTTGTATGTTTAATGAAGTCGTTGTTATTCTCAATTTGCTTGTGTGTAAATAGAGAATTTGTTACGTGATGTTAGTATTTTTAATGGACTACAACAATATATAGAGAATTTAGAATCAACCATGATAAGAATAAGTCTAAACAAATCTTAACCAATCTCATAATTAATGGCACAATGCTGTCAAGCCTAAGATCCAAAGAGGTTGATAATTGGCAGTCTATAATTGGTACTAATTGGAAAATGATGTAGCATGGTATTAATTGTAAATGTTGCCTTGTGAAAAACCTGAGGCTTGTTAATTAAATTTAAGATGGAATGTTGCCTAATTATTCACTTCTGTAAATGTTGTACTGTAAATGCTGTAAAATTTAGCAATAGTCTTTTAACCGTATATGTAAAAATTGTAAATTGTAAATGATGCCTAATTATTCACTTCTGTAGAATTTGTTTACATTTTTTAGTAATAATTTTTTAACAGTAATTTTATGTGGATTTGAAAATGTAAATAATGAAATTAATTTTAAGATGGAATTCGTGAATCATTAATGTAATGTTTTGGGCTCTTTTGAGTTGAGCCCATATAACTTTGACCCAACATACTTTCTCCAATTCTTCTTATTTCACACGTTTAAACCCCCTTGGCAGCCTCCCCCAATTTGCTCTTCAATTTGTTCAATGATTTGCCAATTTGTTCTCCATAATTGTGGAATTACCGGTGAGATTGATTATCCTCACCAATATAAATAGAGCACTCTTATCAATCTTTTGAACACACCAAGAAATAGAGAAACCGTGAAAAATACAGAAACTTGAGAGAAGAGGGAGTGCTACCGGGTTTGTGAGAGTGAGGGAGAATCTTTGTGTAAACTCCAAATACACCGTGTGAAAACTCCAATTGAGAACAGAAGGTGTTCTGAGCCCGTTGATCCTTTTCTATATTTTGTTTCTGATTTTTTGCAGGTTTAATTGGTCTCGAGAAGAAGGAGGAAGATGGCGGATCCACCCAACAGTGGTATCTAGAGCCGGGTTTTGCCGCTGTCACCTCACGCCCCACCACCTCGTCGCCTCTCGGTGTGCGGCTGCAGCGCCGTCGCGTCTGTCGCGATCTCTAAGCCCTTCCGATCGTCGTGACAGAAGTTCTCCCGGCATGTTTCAGATCGTAGCTGTTGCGTCTCCTTTGAAGGCGGAAACTGGAAACTCCGTGAGCAATTCGCAAATCCAATCGCCGCCGCACGCTACTGTCTGACAAAGGGGTCCATCGATCTGCAAAAGGTAAGTGAGGTAAGTTTGACCTTTTTTTCCTTTTCGTCTTATTTGTCTAATGGTAGGGAGATATTTGTCGGTAATTGCTTAGAGTAAGAAAGTGGTGTTGAGATTTATGTTTTTTCGTCTCTTTATGCTATTATTGTTTTGTTGATTTTATTAGCAATTGAGATTGAAACCAACAGGGGCTTGTTTCCTATTAGTTTTTTCAAAACTATTGGAGTAATTACTATAAATCTACGGGCTGTAAAAATCTGAGGTAAGGTTTGCTATTTCCCTGCATTTATTTAATTATTCTAATTCTTTGTGTTTTTGTTTGGTTTTGGAATTTAATTGTGGAATTAGTTCCACTCGTGGCACTTGTTCGACTCGCATAGTGTTAATGAACGGCATTCTTGGTGGGAAAAATTAGGGATTCTTACGATAGAATTCTGCTCTGGTATAAAAGCTTATCTCTAATCTTTTATTGCTTTCTTAGTGTTAAGTTGGAATTGTTTGCTATAGATTTAGGTTTATTTGTTGAACTTGTTATTTGTTTCCGCTTGCTTATCTGTGTGTTTTATTTGTGTGTTATTAATCATGTATGCTAATATGGCTTCGGTTTTCTCTTTTGGCATGCAACCTTTTGATGGAAAAACTGATTTTAGTATGTGAAAACAAAAAATGAAGTGTGTTTTGATTCAACAACGTGTGTTTAAGGCTATTGATGAATCTTATGCTTCCACTGATACTGCTGAAAAAAAGAAGGAAATAAATGAACTTGTTTTATCTGCTATCACCTTGCATTTATCTGATTTTGTGCTTAGAAAAGTAGGTGTTATGGACTCTGCCAAGGAGTTATGGGACAAATTGGCAGAGCTATACACTGATATTTCGTTGCCTAGTAAACTCTTCCTGCTTGAAAAATTCTTTCGTTTTAAGCTTGATTTGGACCGTGATATTGAAGAGAATTTGGATGTGTTTACTAAATTGATTTAGGATATTAAGTTGACTGGTGATAAGCATATTGATGAATATTCTCCTGTTGTTTTGTTGAATGTTATTTCTGACTCTTATAATGATGTCAAATCTGCTATAAAGTATGGTAGAGATTCTGTGACTCTTGATATTGTGGTAAATGGTCTTAAGAGTAAGGAATTGGATTTGAAACATAATGGGAGTAAGAATCCTTCTGGTGAGGTTATGCATGTTAGAGGAAAGGGTGGTAAGAAGCATGATAGTTCTAATGATGAGAATGATGAATCTGGTAGTAAGTCAAAACCTCGTGGTAGGCCCTGGATTAGGAAGTGTTATAATTGTGGTGATCCTGGTCATATGATTAGGGAATGCACTAAGCCTAGAAGGAATCAGGAGCCTAATAATGATCAACAAGAGAATCGTGCTAATGTGGCTACTACTTGTGAAGGTTATGAGGACTTTGGTGTTGTCCATTGAGTGTTTTGGTGCTCTTTTGTGTTCTATGTGCTCGTTTGTGCTCTTTTGTGCTTCTTTGTGCATGTTTCTTTGTGTGTCTTGATGCATGTTTCTTTGTGTGTTTTGGTGCATGTGTCTATGTGCTTGTCTTTGTGTGTTTTTGTGAATGCTCCGAGTAAGGTGGAGCTTTTGTGTCTTTGTGTTTGTGCTCTCACGTATGTGAACTAACTTTGTGTTTTTTATGTGCAGGTACGGGAGACTAACTTTGTGTGTTTTCTGTGCAGGTGCGTGTGAGTGCGTGAGGGTCTGTGTGTATGTTGGGCAGTGATGACAAAGTCCTAGTTCTCGAAATAATTGGGTGATGGTGTATTTGGATGTTGGACCAAAGAGGTGGAGATGGAATGTTTTGGGCTCTTTTGAGTTGAGCCCATATAACTTTGGCCCAACATACTTTCTCCCATTCTTCTTATTTCACACGTTTTAATTCCCCTTGGCAGCCTCCCCCAATCTGCTCTCCAATTTGTTCAATGATTTGCCAATTTATTCTCCATAATTGTGGAATTACCGGTGGGATTGATTATCCTCACCAATATAAATAGAGCACTCTTGTCAATCTTTTGAACACACCAAGAAATAGAGAAACCGTGAGAAATACAGAAACTTGAGAGAAGAGGGAGTGCTACCGGGTTTGTGAGAGTGAGGGAGAATCTTTGTGTAAACTTCAAATACTCCTTTTCTATATTTTGTTTTTGGTTTTTTGCAGGTTTAATTGGTGTCGAGAAGAAGGAGGAAGATGACGGATCCACCCAACAATTAACCGTACATGTACACTACATCTTTCTACACACAATTAAAAAAAATTAAGTAATTCACTATGGTGTTAATATGTAATGTTCAAGCAAGAAGAAGAAAAAAAATGCTAACTAATACTGAACGATGGAAAATTTACCACGCTTTATTGGATAAAGTGTCAATGGTAAATTGAAAAAGAACACAACAAAAGAGGTGAAAGATATGTTCAATGTCAAGAGTTTGCGAACAATTCAAAGAATTTGGAGAATTCACAAGAGAACTCCTCCGGGCACTGATGTCGATGTCTCGTCAAGGAAGACAGAGAATTGTGGTCGTAAACTGAATCGAAGTCGATTTAAGTCGGATGCTATAAATAGATTTGCATCAACGGACAACACTAGCATCTCTTTCGAATGCTTTAGGAGTTAGCTGCTCTAAAATGTATATAGTCGTTTTTAAGCAAGGGGTCATCCATCGTCATTCAAGTGACATCAAACCACATTTAAAAGAGGAAAATAAAACATCCAGAATCGAGTTCTACTTGTTGATGATTGACGAAACCACAATGTCAAACGACCCAAAGTTTAAGAACATGTACAACTATGTGCATATCGATGAGAAATGGTTTTACTTGACAAAGAAGAACCAAACATATTACTTACTCACCAATGAAGACGATCCTGATCGCTCATGTCAAAGTAAAAATTTCATTGGAAAGGTCATGTTCTTAGCGGCCACGGCTCGACCCATGTTTGACGATGATGGAAGGGTGGTTTTTTCGGGTAAAATTGGTTGTTGGGCATTTGTCATTGAACAACCGGCCCAGAGAAGTAGTAGGAATAGACAAGTCGACACTATGGAGATGAAGGCGATCACATGTGTTAAAAGGGAGACAATAAAAGCAGTTCTAATTGAAAAGGTTATTCCAACAATTTATGAGAAGTGGCCAAGATTAGATTATAGAAATCATTTTCATCCAACAGACATTTTCATCCAAGACCATGTATAACGCCTAAGGAAGGACACTAGGACAAATGTTCCTCCTACTGACCCTGATTTTCAAGTTGCGGCTTCCCAAAATGGGTTTAACATTCGTTTAACTTGCCAACCTCCAAATTCTCCCGATCTTAATATACTCGATCTTGGATTTTTTAGGGTCATTCAATCATTGCAACAAAAAATGCGTGCAAGGACTATCCCTGAACTTGTGCATGCCGTAGAGAAAGCGTATGATGATTATTCACCTATCAAACTCAATTATGTGTGGTTGACATTGCATTTGTGTATGAAAGAAACCATGAAATTGGGAGGAGGAAATCGATATAAAATCCCACACATAAATAAAAAATGACTTCAAATGCTAGGTCGTCTTCCTACGCAAATTTCATGCGAGCCAATATGATTACAAGCGATTAAAGACTTGTTAGCGACACAAACGGGTAAGTTAATTTTAAATATTTGCAATTCTTTTCTATCTTTAACTAATAATGTTATCTTGTGTTTGTAGGAACTGGTTCAAGTGGAGCTATACATGAAGAAGCATGAGTGATTGTGATTATGATTTTTTTTGAAGAAGCATGAGTGATTGTGATTATGATTTTTTTTTACTTGTAATTATTTTTTGTTTCATGTGATTGCTGATTATATCATTATTTGAATTAATGGTGAATTTTTTAGATGGTTGGTTGAATCAATATTTATTTGATTTTATTTTCATCTAATTTATTTTTTATGATAAAATAAAACATGAGACCAAGAGTTATAAAATTTCAAAAAGTAAGTTTCTTACAAAATTAAAGATTAACCATGACAACTCAAGAAAAAGAAAAAGACTACACCAGACTTTCAAATTATTAGGTCACTGAAGAATGAGTACAAATAAAGCATTTATTTCGCTCACCTTTACTAATCGACCAAAGTAAATTGATTTCTTGAATAAAATCAGAAAAATCAAATTAACAAAAGAAATTTGACAATCAACAAAGAAATATAAATTATCAAACCAAATTCTCCATCTATTTTATATCAAAATATGCTGGGAGTGAAATCCTAAGCATACTGTTCTCAGCGTAATGCCCATCTTCATTATGGAGACTCGGCTTCTTTTCAACCTTAATTGCACTATTCTTCTTTTCATCCTTAATTGCACCACGAAAAATAGGTGTAGAAGATTAAACATTGTCTTCTACTTCCGAATCAAACACGTGCTGATTCAATTCAAAAGTGAGAGATTCAACCTTTTCTATGAATGCTTTTGTCTCCTTAAGACGTTGTTCAATCGAGGTTTTTATCTCCATAATATCCTCATATGATGATTTTACCTCATCAAGGTGAAACTGCATATACAGACTTGCAACAACAAAAATTAGGACAAACAGTGAGATCAGTAACAAGCACACAATATAGCTAGATGTAAAAAATCCATGTACCTTGCACAAAAATAAGAATTCATACAGAAATCTAGAATGAATTACACAACTGAAGAGTATTCAATTGAAAATCCTTCCAAACCAGATAATAAAATAAATATACCCTTTCTTGATTATGTAAAGTCATGGACTGTTCTACTCTGAAGAAATAATCAACGCATTACCTTTCAAATAAAAGTACAGATTATAAAATGAAACCTTTTGAATCAGCAGAGAAAATCAATCTTATATGAATAACAATTAGACAAAAATTCATATGAGACGGTCTCATGCATGAAACGGGGTACAACTAATTAAGTACAAATCACACCCATTCCTGCCCAACTTATGACCCGTCTCACCGTGAGACGATCTCATACAAGTGTGTCTCTAACAGTTATAATCAGATCAATAAATCAACGTTTCGAAATCATTCTTCTCAAAACTATGGAAAAATTCATTCTACACACAAAAAATAAAAAAAATAAAAAAAAAAAAAAAAAAAAAATATATATATATATATATCCATATGCACATATAATTAGATTATGTTTTGACAAACTAAGCAGAGGAAATATAGCAAAAACTAAAATTCTGCAATAGTGATGCTTACCAAGCTATAATTATCGCACCAATTATAAAGATTTGGTACAAATTGAGAAAAAAATGAATTGGAAGAGATGTAAATATAAGAAAACGGAGGGGGAGAAAGATCCACCTAAATAGAACCCACGATAATATCGGCATAGAAGTCTTAGAAGACTTAATCAATGAAAGGGGTAAAATTAAGAGAAGCGAAAATACCCAGAACGACAAATATAAAATAAAATAATTAAAAACCTAAAACATCAAGTAATTAAAAAAGGAGGGTGTATTATTTAATTGAAAAATAATTATTCTTTTCATTATATAAAAATTTATGTAAGTACACATTTAGTTGTAAATATATATTTTACATGCACATAACACATATATATATATATATATATATAATATTTTATCTTTTAGATCTTACATAAAATATTATTTAGGTTGATTTTCTTAAAAATTATTTAAATATTCTATAGATACATATATGTATTAATATTTTAGATTATGTATAAATTATTACTTGGTACCTTAAAAAAAATTGCATTTACTCAATCGAGATTTTTCTGAATTATGAACAACCCCAGTTGAATTCCATATTACTATTACATTTTATAGCATAAATATTATATGCACTATGTGCACCGTATATTCTATAGTGTATTTTAGAATTATGCAATTTATTTATACTGAATCGCGCAACTATTAATATGGATAACACGTTGCACAGTTTAGTATAAACAAGTGATGCACGTCAAACTCACGTATTTATATATGTCCACGCGCTTACCACGAGATATATCACCATTGACGTCATTGGCACAGTAAGATGTTTCAGCCGCCGCATTTAGATGTTGTAGAGTATAAGATTCATAATAATAATAATGAATCTTGTCGGCCTCTCAATCATGTAAATTGCTGCATATAAAAAATACTATAAATATATTTTCACAAAAAGGTTAAATTATTGAAGCAGTAATATTACTATTAAATAAATAAAATATTTAAATTACAATATTGTTCCATAATTTTTCATTTTTATTGAAATTGTCTTATAATTATCTATTTTTTTCTTAATTAGTTCCATATAAATTTAAATATAGCTAATTTCGCCAGAAATATAATCAATACGACATAGTTTTGGTTACGTGCCGGTTACATGTTTATATTTTTGTCAAAAGTTGTTAAGTCGTGTTTTTGGCACACGTGACAAGCTGAGTGTGGAATTTCGCATAATTAAAAAAAATGGAAAAAAAAATACATTTATTGCAATAAAAATAAAACAAAAACAAACATAAAATAAAACCAAACATAAAATAAAACCAACTAGTGTGAGGCGGTCTCATGCATGAGATCGGTGAAGTATAACCTAACACGAATTAATATTCATCCCTCGCAAAATGTTAAACCAATGTCCAAACTATATTATGTTTTATTTGTGAGACAATCTCATGCAACTGTGTCTCTTGTTTTATATAGGCAATCATCCTTCTTGTTCATATAAGAAGGAAGCAAGTATATGCATCTATTTCTGAGCTGGCCTATATATATATATGTGATGCAAAGTAGAAATAATTTAAGTTTCTGAAATTGGAATACTAATTGGTCATTCTCAGATTTTTTGTGAATGTGGGCCCAAAATGGAATTGCTTACATTCCAATCTATGCCCTTTAAGCCCACTTATTCCTAGCATGTTATTCTGATAAAAATATACTCAATATTTTTATAGATTATATTTCTCACTCTGAGATGTATGCATCTATAAATCACATTTTTTTAATGATTCAGTATCCAGCCAAAGATCCTCTAATCTAGAGTCACCTTTCATATTAACGGATCGCCCCAATTAAAATCAGAACAAAATTATATATGAACTGACCCATCTAAAAATATTAATGCACCTTGAAATTCACATATTCAATTAAATATAAAAACTTAATTCGTCGGTGGATATGCAATTTCTTACCTAAGGGACGTGGCCGCCGCTCCTACACGTAAACCTTGAGTGTTTATCCTATTGCCTCTCGAATCCATGCCTGGATTTACGCTGAAATTAAATACGATATAGTCAAATTAAAAACATGATGCAGGCAATGATTAGAAAAAGGTTTAATTGCAAATAATATTATCATTTTTCACTAAATTGCAATTTTTTTTACAGGATTTCACTCAATTGCAATTAAATCTAAATCTCTGGACAATTGTAAATATATAATCACTTTTTAATATTATTGCAAATTAGGCTTATAAACAACTTTTTTTTGTCCGAATCTGACGTGACGAAATAATATAGTCACCCCTTAATTTATATCTCGTCATTTTGCATAACGAAAACATATTGGGATTTGCGCGTACAGGAAACAGGTACAATGGGACTGCCCATTAACCTCATTTGTAAAAATATTTAAATGTGAAACATAGTAATTTTGTTTGTAATTAATTCTTAAAAATAGTTTTTATCACTAGAAAAAAAGCACTCAATAAATTTATAACTATATAAATAAATATAATTAACCTATTTAATTGATATCATTAGACGGGGAAAAATATTCTTTTGGGACAATAACTTGGTGGAGATAGTGTTTTAAGCACAATAATTTTACGAACTTGGAAATGTAAAACAATATATTTTAAAATATGTTCGGCAAAAAATAAAGAAGAACACGAATTCAGCCATTTTTAGGCCCAAAATCTTACAGAGTTCATGTGTCATTCCTAAAGAATAATCAGCCCATTTGAAGCAAAACAATAGCCCGTGAGATTTATTTCCTTACGGCCCACATCCACAATTCATACAACCCTAAAATTTTATTTTTGCAAGTATTAATTTTATTCTTTTGTTATTGATTCTTAGACCGCCACATTGAATGAATGGAATGATCTTTTCTAAACCTTGAGACTCTAAAATTTGCAGATTTTTTGCTATTGATGATGCTCCTATTAAAATATTATTTTGCCTCTTGAGAGATTCGATCATAAAAAGGAAATTGAGAAATGTTTGTGCATCTATGAACGAGGGACACAAGCGAAGCGAATGTAAAGAAGAATGGATATCGATAAGATTTTCTCATGCAAGATGTATACTATATTCATAAGCTTATTGATTGTGAAGCCCAAAGATTGGAAAGGAGGACATGATGAATGATGAAGTTCCGTCTGGCTAGAAGATTAATAAAATATGCAATATATAGTATAAAATATCAATTTAATTATTCAGGATTGTAGAAGACTTCAATATATGCATTCTTAAGAAATACAATGCCAATAGTAACACACAAAATTCTAAACTTAAAACTTGTTATATCAAGAGTAGGGGTGTAAGTGAGTCCATACCTCAGAGTTGGAAGTTCTTGTTTTTTCCTATTCTTCCCAAACCAATCAAACTAAAGTGAGAAGCAAAAGTGAGTACAAGAAAACAAAATGAAAAATCAATCATACGATATTTATAAGTGATTAATATCTTCTAAAGAGAAAAACCAAAAAAAAAAAATCCTATATTTTTAATACAAGAATGAAAAGAAAGAAGCTTTTTCCAATAAGAAAAGATGCTTTTAAAGGATTGTAAAAAAACGGACCTGCACCAATTTTGCTTTTTATGTTTATATCTATTTAATCATTAATTAATAAGTCTATAAATATTCAAGTTGCAGGTATTTCAGAAATTACATAACATCAAATTTCAAGCAAATCACATTAAAGTTCAAAGGGGCTCAGTTTTGACTAGATGAGAAACTGAAAAAAATCAAAATCCTGAAAATTTTCATAGATATAATTAAGTAAAGTGGGAGACTCAAATTCGATTCCCTCTAGGAACGAATTGGAGTTATGAGAATTATAAGTTGGATTAGCGATTTCGTGGAGTATTTGGGTGCGTACTAACTACTAACAACTAACATCTAACTTTGCCCGATCAAAAAAAAAAGTAAATCTACAAATATGTGTATATATATACATATAAGGAACGTCAAATTACTTGTAAATCGACTTCTTTTTGGCCTCCATAGACGCGTGATTCCACCAAAATCGACTTCAGAAACTTGGAAACTTGGAAAAAAATTAGGATTGTGACGCCTAGACTTAACAATCCCCTGAATTCAACAAGTCTTTTAGGATGATTAGGAAATAATTCCAACAATATATGTAGAAGAAAGATATTTTTAATACCGTAAACTTCAGAATAGTCTCTATCTCCTCCTATTTCACGATTTGTCTATATATATAGAGGCGCGTTTACTTACTTGATAAGAGTAAGACTTATTCCATGCTAAATAATTGCAACAGTAATTAAGTTGTTAGTCAAGATTTTTGACCAAGTAAAAACACAGAAAATGAAAGAGGAAACCGACTGAGAAGTTTTGATTGAAAGAAACACTCGTGAGTTGGAAAATGGGAATTATACCTATTTGACTTGGTAAAATAAATAAAATATGATAAAAAAAAATCGAAAACATTATGATAAACTTAAATCTAATAAAATATTTTATAAGCTTTTAATTATAAAGGGAATAATGTTTTTTTAGGACAGTAACTTAGGGGATTGTGTTTTAAGGACAATAATTTTACAGGTTTGGAAATGTGGGATAATATGTTTTATAATTTGTAAATAAAGGACAATATGTTTTAAAATCTGTAAATATAGGACAATATGTTTTAAAATCTGTAAATATAGGACAATATGTTTTAAAATCTGTAAATATAGGACAATTTTTAGCCCAAATAAGCCCAAATCTCATGTGACATTTCAGCCCAAATATAGGCTCCATTGTCCTACATTTACATATTTTAAAACATATTGTCCTACATTTACATATTTTAAAACATATTGTCCTACATTTACATATTTTAAAACATATTGTTCTTCATTTCAAAGTCAGTGAAATTATTGTTCTTAAAACACAACCACCCCTAAAATACTGTCCTTAAAAAACATAATAAAATCAATTTAATAAATTCAACAAATTAAAAAGGGCAAATTACAGATAGGTACACTTTTTAAAAAAAAACTAGGTACCAGGTAGAAAACGGTTGCATATATGTAGGTACAATTGCACTTGCATATGCAATTTTACCTGTATATGCAATCTCATTTGTACCTGATTGTTATTTACCTCAAAAAAGTGTACCTGGTTGCTAATTTCCCAATTAAAATAATCTCTATATATGAATAAAAATCGCATGGCGTAAGAAAATCTGGATGAGTGACTGATATACATAGGTAATTAATATTACCTTTCGCTCATTTGATTATTGCAAAGCTTCCAGTATCGCATCTACACTCATAGTTGCAAGCTTTTCATGTTTATATAATACTTAAATTAGTAGAAAAGAAAGGAGAAAAGAATTGCCATCAACTACAACAATTTTAACGCCTTTCATATATATATATATAAGAATATATCTTCTAAGCTTTGGATTCCTGTGACAATCTCAACGCAAATACAATTTAATTTAATTAAATATATTTAATTTAAATAACTTTTAATGAGAGTGCACGATTTTGAAACGAAATAATATGATTAAATTGGACTTTGTGTAGATTGACGTTGTTTCGCCACATAGGCTGAAACAGGTTTACCAATATATAGTATTAAAATTAAGATTAAGATTAAGATAAGATTAAGATTAAGATATATATATGTATCTTGGACTTATATTTGATCGTGGATATATTAAACTATAAGCACACATAAATATATCATATAACATATTTATCCAATATATATCATGTTAATTTCCATTCTATCATCAAACTAATATTAAGTTAAGATTAAGATTTAGTATAATCAAGTTTCAATTGTAAGACTTTCTATTGCTATTAAATTTAGTAAGTTTAATTTAAATTTGGTATGAAATATTGCCAAATTTATAAAATTTAAAATTATTTAAATATCTGCTGGAACAAAGTTATAGCAAGATATATAATTCAAGAGTTGGTATGCTGTGAAACTTGTTCACCGTGAAACTGTTTTTTTTTACAGACATACACTTTAGTAATATAAGTCACACTCTTTAGTAATATAAGTCACACACTTTAGTTATCACTACGACACTCTTTGCTATAATATAAGTCACACCCTTCACTTTTATGAGTAATACTCTTTATAGTAAAAAGTCACACACTTTAGTAATATAAGTCACACTCCTTAACCAGTTTCACTGTAAAACTTATTCACACTATACTTTGCCTTAATTCAATTAGTAAGGTTTTCTCTATCTCGTCGTCATTCATTCATTCAGGCGTGAGAATCTGTTTTAAATTATTTGTATTTCAAAATGATTTATAATTAAGGAATAATGTTTTTTAAGGACGGTAAGTTAGAGGGGGTTGTGTTTTAAGGACAATAATTTTACAGGCTTGAAAATGTAGGACAATATATTTAAAAACTTGTAAATATAGGACAATATGTTTTAAAATTTGTAAATATAGGACAATATGTTTTAAAAATATGTAAATGTAGGACAATCGAGCCCAAACCTCACATGATATTCAGCCCGAGTTTGGGCTTATTCGGGCTCAATTGTCCTACATTTACAGATTTTAAAACATATTGTCCTATATTTACATACTTTTAAACATATTGTCCTACATTTCCAAGACCGTAGAATTATTGTCCTTAAAACACAACCCCCCTAAAATTATTGTCCTAGAAAAACATTTTTCCCGATGAGCGTATTTTCAGCGGAATCATTCCCAATTTATCTTTTTCGGATTCGATTGTCCTACATTTACAGATTTTAAAACATATTGCCCTATATATAGAAATTTTAATACATATTGTTCCACATTTTCAAGTTCGTAAATTATTATCTTTAAAACGTAACCACTGGCCTAAAAAAATCCCGCCTTTGAGTTATTGCCATATATGCTGATCTCGTTGAGTAACTTCCATTCGTTTCAAGTTGTCATTTCCGTTCATCCTTCGTCCCATCCTAAAAATAGAAATTAGTTATTTCTTTCCCAATCGTATAGTTGCCCCCTCCAAACTAGGCTCCAAAATATGCAAATAATTAACGAGCTTTATTGTATTTATACAAATAAATTCATCAATGCATTACGATATTTATAACACGTGTTATTGATGAGGGATTAAATCCAAAATGGTCCCATAACTTATCACATTTTTTGAAATGGTCCCAAGAAAGTTTGACTAATAAAATTAGTCTCAATTTTTTTCGAAGTGTACAATATTAGCCTCAAAATTCACCGGCGACTCGGAATGACACAAAACGATGCTGTTTCGTGTCATGCGCAAATTGGGGATTTCCGGCGAGCTGATGACTGGACGCGACGTGTCATGCTGATAGGGATTTAATAGCCAATCAATAAAAATCCACTAGACACATAAGCCATGGATTAAAAAATAACAAATAAAAACAAAAAAATAAAATTAATAATTTAAAATTTAAAACAAAATATTAAATATTAAAAAATCCTAAAATTGCATCATGCCCATCCAAACGGGAAACAAAATTGCAAAAGACGAACCCGAACCAACACAAGTAAAACAAGATATCAAGTATATAGAGCTATTGTAAAGTTAAAATCAAATTGAAAAAAAAAATATGTTAAGAGCAGCAAAAAAAAAATTCAAAGCTTAAACAAAAAATATATAGTGGCCGAAACTAGCAAACTGGCTAAATTAAATCGCTGATAAGGATACGGAAGCAAAGATCTAAATTAAATCGCCGTGAGCACCGGTTATCCCACCGGCTCCTCATAACATCCTCCGGTTTCTCCATCTCCATCCCCAACACATCACTCACCAATCGTTTTTCAATTTATCATCCTTATAGTGACTACAAGAAAACAATGAAATTCCAATAGAAAATTTCCAATGGAAAAATAAATCGTTGGAATTTTCAAAATTCCAACGGGTTTTCCAACAACATAAGCAACCATTGGAAAAATCAAACTGTAATTCCAATGACATCAGCAACCATTGAAACAATCCAATGGAAATTCCAACAACTTAACGTTATTGTTGGAATTTACTGTTGGAAAAGACGTTGGAATTTGTTAAAAAATTATTCCAACAGATACTCCAACGAAGCTAGACCGTTGGAATAGTACCCCTAAATCATATGATTTTTCTCTTATCTAATTACAATGGAATGTCCAATGACATGATGTTGTTGGAAGTTTTTTCTTATTGTCCCAACGGACATTCCAACGACGGTAAACTGTTGGAATGGTTCCCCTAAGTCATACGATATTTTACATCTAATTCCAATAGAATTTCCAATGGTGTTATGTCGTTGGAAGTTTTCCGTAATTATTCCAACGAACATTCCACCAGAACTAGACCGTTGGATTGATTCCTCTAAATTACATGATATTTTTATATCTAATTCTAACGGAATTTCCAACAACATGATGTCATTGGAAAATTTCTTTAATTATTCCAACAGCGAATGATCGTTGGAATGATTACCCTAAAATCATATGACAATTTTATATGAATTTCAACAGACATTCCAGCTGCATAATGTTGTTGGAAGTTTTTCTTAATTACTCCAATGGACATTCCACCAGTGTTAGATCGTTGGAATAATTATCCTAAATCGTACGATATTTTTATATCTAATTCCAATTTAATTTTCAACACATTATATTGTTGGATTTTTTTTAATTAATCCAACAAACATTCCACCATCGCTAGACTGTTGAGTAGTTCCCATAAAACAAAGGATATTTTTATATTTAATTTTGATGGAATTTCCAATGACATGATATTGTTTAAAGTTTTCTTTAATTATTCCAACTGACATTCCAACAGTACTAGACCGTCGGAATAGTTCCCTTAAACCAAATGATATTTTTATATCTAATTTCAATGGAATTTTCAATAATGTTAGCCTATTAGAATGATATTTTTATATCTAATTCCAACAAAATCTCCAATGGCACGGGACCATTGGAACATTCTTTTTTAGCTATTCCTGCAAAAACTCCAATGACAATAGACCATTAGAATGGTTCCCCTCGTTATTTCTAAGTTAGATTTTTATTTCACTAAATGATACTATAATTCAGTGGTGGATACCTTCTCGTTACAACCAAATTTAGCCAATCATTCATAATTGATATTTCTGACATTTCTTTTATTCTTTATATATACAACAATTATTTTTAAATTAATATCATTTAAATGTCTGGAAATATGCTACATATATATTTCAAAAAAAAATATATATATATATATATAATCAATTTATTATTATTTGTTAATATTTATTTCAATTTTTTTTCTAATGTTGTATTGGAGTTTGTGGAAATATACTACATATTTCAAAGATTTTTTTTCCCAATTTCAATTGACACTGGAGTTTGTAAAATTATGTTCCCTATTCCAAAGATTTTTTTTTTCAATCCATTATTATTTTTTTAATATTTATTCTAATAATATTTTCCCAATTTAACAATTATTTTTTGCAGAAAAATTCAATGGTTTCTAAGTTTTTATTTTATTTTATATATATAGTTTTGATATGGAGCCCATAATGGGTTTCTTATGGAGCCAAATTAGTGATGTGACATACACACTTCATCATATTTACTTAATATTGATTATCTAATGTTTAGGAAATAAAACCTTAAAATTAGGAAACATAATCTCAATTGTTATAAAAGGAAAAATATATAAAAATTTCCATACATATTTAGGAATTAATTATCTAATGCCTTAGGGGAAAAAAAAATTCACGTCCCCACCTTTGGACTAGACAACAAAAACTCACAATTTAAATACAAATAAAATCTCACGTCCTCACTTATTCTTGATTATAAAAGAATAAGTTTATAATAATTTATCTCTACACAAATAATTGGAACAACACCATCTTCCCAATAAATATTATGTAAATTAACTAATTCACCAATTTTTATTTATCCCTTTAAGTAACTTATTAACTAAAATATTAATCTTCTTTCTAGCCCAAAAAATAAAATAAAGGGTAAATCAGATGCACAAAAATTCATAAATTCCTGCTACCAAACATAATAAATTTTTAAATGATATATTTATTTAAAAAAAAAAGTAAGAAAATAAAATATTGGAACAAGATGCACAAAAATTCATAAATTCCTGCTACCAAACATAATAAAATTTTAAATGATGTATTTATTAAAAAAAAAAGTAAGAAAATAAAATATTGGAGAAAAATGTATAGTTAAAAGTGTTCAGATTTTTTTTTTCCAAATGTGTAATTTTGGCTTCATATTTTTCAATTAATTAGTTATTCGAATTTGACACGACTGATCAAGGGGATAATTCTGTGAATCCAAATGATTCAGCATAATACATCAAATAAATTATTTATTAATTGTAATTGATATTTATAAAACAAGTCACTCCTTATTAAAAAAAATCATAAATATATGTAATTGAAACTAGTGAAAAATAAAATGTAAAATTTAAACATTCATTCGAAGGAATACAAATTATATTGAGTGTCACCAATGCGAGTTAAAGAAGCATAAGCACTCAAACATCCGCAAAAGTTGAAAGTAGGTCTCATTTAAACCCGGATTCATGCGAACGCTCTTTTTTGAGTATCGATGTTTTAAAAAAATATATTTTTATGTATAATTGTGATAATTGAAGAAGCTCGGATTCACAAAAGTTTTTGCCAAAGTTCTTACGTGGCCACTGAGAAACTAGATTTAAATTCTTCATTGTTGAGAGTTTATTGCACTTTTGGTCCCACAGGACACGCCTCCTCAAGCTTTTGGTCCCAAAGCTTACACTTTTGGTCCCAAAGCCGAAATTTTTGACACTTTTGGTCCCAAATCGCGCGTCCTGTGGAACCAAAAGTGTAAGTTTTTGGGACCAAAAGTGTCAAAAATTTAGGCTTTGGGACCAAAGGTGTCAAAATTTTCGATTTTGGGATCAAAATTGTAAGCTTTGGGACCAAAAGCGTGAGGAGGCGTGTCCTGTGGGACCAAAAGTGCAAAAAACTCTCATTGTTGATCACATAATTATAATCTAGAATAATTAGTATAACATTACAAGAAAAATGACATCTAAGACATTTTTGATTTTGAATTACAAAATTGAATTTGGTATTTCATGTTTTAAACTCGGTCCTACTTTAGGATTGTAAAAAATGTAAAGGTAAACTTTTTTTCTAGTATCACTTTTTGGTAAATGAAGTATTGTAATGGGTCGGGGGCTAAATGAGTCAAATAATGGCTTTTGATAACAATTTAGTTGAAACTTGTATCTTGTGCACAAGAACTTTTCTAGATTGTTATTAAGTTGTATAGTTATATGATGATTATTATAAATATTATTATATAATTTTAATGTTATGTGAAGAAGATTCAAAATTATTTTGTACAAAAAATTTCAAATTTTTTTTGTTGTACAAACATTTTAAAATTATGTCCAGTTCATAAAATTAAAAGATATATTGTTCCTATAATAAAAAGTAGATCTCTTGTGCAAGTGTCACTGTTATGTATAATTCATGTCACTATTACGCATATGCACTACCACTCTTTAAAAAATATTTGATTTTGCATATGCATAATAATGATAGTGTTTATGTATAATAGTGATAGTGCATATACATAGTAGTGATATTTTAAGAAAAAATCACGTGAATTAAAGTTCACATAAACTTTTGCCATAAAAAATAATATACTTGCGTATTAATTAGAGGAAAAGATATAAAGGTTATAAAAGATTGTAAAATTGTGAAACTATATCTTTTTTTTTTTGGCACAAAAAACTTGTAATTTTTTTAGAAAAACTAATTGGAAAAAGAGGCGTGAGTTCCTAATTTGAATTTGAAATCTTCCCTTCCTAATTTGAATTTGAAATCTTCCCATAAAAAATATACTACAAGATTTACATAAATCTAGAATATCTCTACACTTTTATTCTATAAAATTATGTACATAAATTTAGTGTATATACCTTTTTTTTTTCCTTCCAATTTTGATATACATTGCGCAAAAAGGGAAATTCCTTCAATTTCGATATCACATTAATTGCGCAAAAAAGAAAAACATGTTCTTCCCATTTCCATATCAAGGTGCATAAAAAAAATCATTACTCTTCCCATTCGAATTCAGAAAAACCAAAAAAAAGCACAAACCCTTGGTTGTTCTTCTTCTTCCCAATACCATAGTAGGCGTCACTCTTTCAATCATTGGCGTCGTGTAAGGTATGCCTAGATAGTATAGACAGTTAGGAAGATAACAATACTTCTCCTTCATTAATTTCGAATATTATATTATGTGTATGAGTTTTGCAGTTTACTATTAGAAGTAAATTTTGTGGGTTAATAATATTCTTTTTATTTTTGTTTTATTTACAACTCTATTTCATACAGTAACCGTTGTTGATGATGAGGGCAGACTATACATACATATATATATATATATATATATATCCATGAAAATCAAATAAAATAGAGGCACACTTGCATGAGACCGTCTCACCGGGTATAAGTTGGGCATTGACGCTTTAACACTTTGGGAGGGATGGGTGTAATTTGTGCTAAATTCTACCTCGTCTAATGCATGAGACCGTCTCATATGAGTTTTTGTCAATAAAATAATATCGTTAAATCACATGAAAAAATTAAATTGGTTACCAAGATAAGTGTTATGTAGATTGTGTGCCATATGAGGTCTTAATTAGTAGTAAAGAGATCCTGAAGATGAAGAATTAGAGGAAGGTGTGTTAGAATTCGTAATTAGTTTTTTGCTTATGAATTTATCTTCTTTTGAATTCTTAAGGGTTTCAATAATTAGGTTCAAATATACATGTTACAGATTAATTAAATAATTAATTAACTTTTGACAGAAACTCTAAGAAAGCTAATTAACATACAAACTAGAGCTATATTATGTCAC
The DNA here is from genome assembly GCA_037126765.1 of Stenogyne calaminthoides. Lineage (NCBI taxonomy): Eukaryota > Viridiplantae > Streptophyta > Magnoliopsida > Lamiales > Lamiaceae > Stenogyne > Stenogyne calaminthoides. The sequence goes on along the minus strand of JBBCBC010000022.1, from coordinate 1,240,032 downwards.
AATTCATTAAAAAGAGTTCCATATAAGTACATATTAAATAATTAAAATTGAAGATTATTTTCATGAACTTCTAAGATTAATATATACGGTGCTTTGAAGCATGCATAGTTTGATTGATAATATGAAGTTAGACATGATGTCGAAATTTATATATCTATGTACTAAGTTTCACTTTCAAAGTATTTGAGTCTTTTAGTGCTTCATTAACTTACTGCATTATGAAATTAGATAATCCTTACTTACATTGATTTTTTTAGTTATGAGCCTATCTGTTGTGCTTTACTACTTGAAATTTATTTAGTTGGTTCATCTAATAGAGGTTATTTGAGTTTCTATAGTGACTTATTTAATTGCTCTCAACCTCTAAACTTGACATATTTCCTTTGTTTTCAATTTGTCTACTCTATTGAATCATAACAAATGCAGTACTTGTTATTTTATTTTTTAAGATGTTTATTATGACATTTAACTTCTATTTTATCTAATATAGAATTTTATTTAATGTATAATGTCCATAGATAGAAGTGGTCGTCTTACTCATGTTGCATCCACGACCTAAGTTTTTAATGCGACCAAACGAAAAATGAGTATGAATTTCAAACTATTTACATTCTAATATCGTTTGATTTTTTAATGCAATTAATCTATTATTTACTGATGTATATTCATTTTCTTAATTATTATGTGACAGGTTCTTTCCTTCAAAAGCTAATAAACATATAAATGCAGCCGTCAAGATTAAATACGAACAACCATGGCTTAAATGGAGTGAAATTCCTGAAGAAGTGAAGAACATGTGGTTTATACTGTTTCAAGTGATATCATAAACTTATAAAGATATTTAACTGTCAAAGTTTGTTCTGTTATATATAAATCTAAAAGGTTGTTTGTGTTTTTGTAGAATTTTTTTAAATGGGATCCTGAACATGAAGATGAAATTAAGCGGATATGGAAACATAAAGCGTCAGTCTTTGTATGTTCAAGCTTGTCTGTTTTTACGAGAAAGAAATCACAAGGGAGGTGGTTGTCTGCTTCAGTGCTTGAGGCACTCCGAACCAAATGGGAGACATAAAATAATCTCATTTTTCAAGTTTTAAAAGGATGATCAGTACCTTAGTATTGATGTTGATGGTGGCTCCCCGGCTTAATCTTTATGTTATGCTCTTAGTTTCCTTTTTTTTTTTGATGAGTATTGAGAGGATGATCAACATTTTAGTTATGATTTTGATTTGTAGAACTTATTTTTTATGCTATTAAGCTAACTATTTTAAATATGTATTTGATTTTGAAGATATTATGTAATCAATTAATAGGATTATATATTTGCATTTTGTTGATATTGTGTTATATCGATTGAATTTGAGAGGGTCATTTATAATAGCAATAAAAATAATATAATATTTTAAAAAAAAAATCATATGCAAAATGTTGTTGGTATTAGCGTTGGAGTTCATATTGGACAATTTCTATTATCAATCCAATGAAATGATAGTGTTGGAATTAACGTTGGAATCCGCATATAATAAATTTGCATAGCTAATATTCCAACGATACGTGTTTGTTGGAATTTTTATTCCAACACAATATTTTCTGTAGGAATTGACATTGAAATTCGCGATAAATATTTTTCAACTGTTGAAATTCCAACGGTCAAAATTCATTGGAATAAATCCAACGAAAATTTACTCTTGGAATTGTTGACAAAATTTCCATTCGAAAAAAAATCCAACAACCGAATATTCCAACTGTCAAGTTTGTTGGAATTCTTTTTCCAACAGAATTTGTTTCATTGGAACTGACAATGGATAATTTTCCAACCGTTGAAATTCCAAAGGTTTAAATCCGTTGAAAAAAATTCCAACGGATATTTATCGTTGGAATTGTCGATGGAACTTGTGTTGGAAGATATTTCACCTGTTGAGAACTCCAATGGTAACGATCCGTTGGAGTGTTGCATTGGAATATTATTCCATCGGAATTTTGGCTAATTATTGTTGGAATTTTGCAATTCCAACAGGCACTTTTCCAACAGGCTAATTTCCATTGGAATTGTCGTTGGAATCATTGATTCCAATGGTAAAAACACCAAAATCCATTGGAATTTTGCCGTTGGAATTTCACTATTTTCTGCAACAAGATGCCCTAAATCCACATATAACGCACCGCCTCCAATTTAATAATCACTCGCCAATTTATCCAGATCGGACTTTATTCCTTTTCCGACTAAAGTATTGGAGTCGTTGTACGGGAAATAGAGTTTCAATCGGCGGCACTTCGAAGAGATTTGGGGAAGAAGACGACTGACACTGGTGAATGGGCAACACGATTTTTGGGGGTGTTAATTTGGGGAAGACGATTTTTGGGATTTTTGGGTATTAATTAAATTTTAATATAATTTAGTTTTTAGGGGAAATATGACGTGGAATTAATTTTTTTTTCTTTAAAAATAAATGTAAATTGTTATTATTAACACATGCAACAAATCCACTGGAGTTGAGGGCGCAGGTGAGCTACGCATGACACGAAACGACGTCGTTTCGTGTCATTCCGAGTCGCCGACGAATTTTGGGGTTAAAATTGTACAATTCGAAAAAAATTGGGACTAATTTTGTTAATCAAATTTTCTTGGGACCATTTCAAAAAAAAGTGATAAGTAATGAGACCATTTTGGATTTAATCACTATTGATGATGATAATTATATTGTTATTTATTACATCAGATCAACTACCTTAGGCTCCAATAGTCGTATGCCACATGCAGTCAGTTATAAGAAAGTACAAACTTACAAAATGATAATAGCAAAAATGTATTCATTAAACAAACTAACAAGGGATGAAGTGTACTTAAAAAGAATTTAAATAAACTTTTACGTCAAATTTGTTTATAAAAAAATGCCAATTTTTCATTAAAAAGGCATGATAGTCTTCCAGAAAAGTAGTGTGGAGAACTAGTCAGAATTGTGCCTGCCATCTAATTCGTGACGCATGGCGAGATTACTCTACCACTCAATAAATGTAGGCTCGATAAGTTTCCTCACTTCATCAAATTCAACTCAAAGAAATTGAGTACTAGCATGTATGGCTATGGATGTTGCTGCAAACAGGCTTTCACTACTACACATTTAAGCTTGCACAGCTGTACTTGGAGAGCCATTTTTTCAAACAGCTCTCCAAGCTACAGCTTGGAGAGCGGTTTTAATTAAAAAAAAATAAAATAGACAGCGGTTCGAAACCGCTGTCCAAGTACAACACTTAGAAAGCGGTTTAGAACCGCTGTGCAAATGTTTTAGACAACGGTTTTGAACCGCTGTCCAAGGGCATAGTTTGGACAGCGGTTCCACTGTCCAAGAGGTCGGATAATTAATTTATATACACCCAAATCGCGAACCAAAGGAAATTTTCCCCAAATCGTGAATTAAACCAGCTGATATCGAAGCCCGACCTCCTTCCTCTACCCTAAATCGAACTCCGCCGCGCGTTCTCCCCTTCCGTCGCCGCCGTCGCCTTCCCATTAGCTCCAAATCGCGAACCAGAAGCCCTAGCCTCCTCCTCCCTCTCCCCCAAATCGAACCATCCGCCGCACGTCCTCCCCTACCGCCCGTCGCCTTGTTGCCAAGCTCCCCTACCGCCGCCGCCGCCGCCTTGCTTTCTCCTTCCATAGGTAATTTTTCTTTTCTATATATATGTATATATATGTTAGTATATATATATATATATATATATTGAATTAATATTGTGTATATGTATATATATGTTAGTATGTATATATATATTATGATTAAATGTTTATATAATTGTGTTTGGTTTGATTAATTAGCTAATTTGTTAGGATTAATTGTTGTTAGATGAACAATTGATGCTTGGTTTATATATTGTTAATTGTTTATATATATATATATTGTGTGACTTTGTTTAATTGTTGTTAGTGGCTTTGTTTAATTGTATGTATGGTGTATGTATATTGGTGTATATATGTATATCATGTATATTGGTGTATATATGTATATTGGTGTATATATATCATGTTGTATGTATTGGTGTATGTATATTGTTGTATATATATTGGTGTTTGATCCACTCAAGGTGTTTGATAATATGCTTGTGTGAAGATTTAAGCATAAAGTAGTGTTAATTTATGGTCATGAACGAGAAAAGTCAACCAAAAAACGAAAAAGAAAAACAAGTGCTAAAAAGAAATGTACGACTTTATTGAATGTTGTTTCTTCTGCTTTATTAAATGTTGTTTCTTCTGCTTTATTAAATGTTGTTTCTTTTGGTTTATTGAATATTGTTTGTTTTTTGTTTATTAAATGTTGTTTCTTCTGCTTTACAGGATCATGTCTTGTTTGCCATATCCGGGAGATGATGGAGATGATGATGGATATTCTGATGGAGATCATGGCGCATATGATTATGGTGCATATGATCGACAACATCCTGATGACTTGAGAGAGTGTGACACTGATGCTTCCACCACCACTAGCAGCTCCGGGGAGAAGCGCACTCTGGGTATAGTCACCATGTCATCTATTAAGAGAGCTCGTAGCAAGGGGAAAACACTTCAGGTAATTTTATTACAATTGAACAGTTTGAAATCGATAAATATATTGATTGATAGTTGAACATAATTAAATACTATGTTATTGCAGTTATCGTTCAATGAGTTTGGACAGGCAATAGGAAAAGAGAGTGAGTCGTTGTCCTTCTACATTGGAGCTGCAGTCAGGAGCGTGATCCCTATCGCGCTGCCAGCCAAGGACTGGCGTAGCCCCAAACTGACTCCTCTGAAGGAAAGAATATGGGACGAACTTACGGTATGTTAATTATATATTTATTGAAAGTTGTAGTATGACCCTTAAATTTACTAAATTGTTATGTTATATGCGTATAGACTACATTCAGAGGCCTTGACCACACAAAGAAGAAGCAAATATTGTCGCAAGATGGAGTAATGGCCAAGAATTTTCGGACTTGGTTGAGAAGTAACACACGAGATTCGGAAACTGGTCTTTACTCGGCTAGTCCGCCTCCGGCGTATCAGAATAGCCCTATGGTGGCTCCATACTGGGAGGAGTTTGTGAGCAGAGCTATGGAGGATGATTTCCAGGTAAAATTGATCAATGTAATTTCCTCAATTTCTAATGCATATAGTTTTTCAGTGTTTATCATATTTCTATTATACTGTAGAATCGAAGTAATAAAAATCGCGATCAAGCCAAGTCGATGGAGGCGCGATATCGTGGCTCGAACAAAGGTTATGCACGAATAAGAGAAAATATGGTGAGATCAAAATCCTAACTTTTAATTTTTTTTATATATTCACTTTTAATATATCTAATAAAGGGACACGTTCATCACTATCGTTGAAAGAAGAAAGAAGAAAAACTGGAGAGAGTGAGCCTATTGTTACCCGTTTCGACTTATTTCAGACTACCAGAAAGGGTCGAGACGAGAATATTCACAATCCCAGTGCACAGCGCATCATCGAAGAAGTGGTAATCTATCCATTAATTTATCTTTCAATTACAAACTATTATTTATAAACAAATAATTAAATAATAATATTTTGTTTTTGTGATTCAGGAGTGTCTATCTCAGACCATGACGCCCGACGACATCCACATTATCGGCCCTGATGATCTGTTTGGATGGGCTATAGGTCGCCAGGAGCATCCCGACCGCTTACGGAGTGTCGGATATGGCGTGACGAAGACATCGTTAGCGATGGCACCTTGTCTTCAAGCCATGAATATGGTGGGTATACTAACGGAACAAGTTGCCAAGTTGTCTAAAGATGTGGAATGTTTGAGGTCCGAGAGAAGAACGAGCCACGGAATGTCGTCGAGTGGAGCAAGCTGTGAACATAGTGTCGCTAATGCTATGTTTTCAGCTAACCCTAGGGACGACTTTATTGAGGCACTTCAAAACGTCTCTCAGGTATCAGATATGCATGTCTTGTTGGGGAATGAATTGTACAGATCTATTCGGGGTGAATATTTAAATACAAATTTAATTCTTTAATTATTACTAGCATGAATTAATCCTATATTAATTCAAATAATAATTGCAACAACATATCATGCATATAATAAGCCACATAAAACCTACGCATGCGGAATCTACGAGTTTACGTGAACGTACCTCTCGGGATGGCAGTGAATTCGGTTGGACGGACTAACCAAAAGGACTTCCCAAGTATTCCCTTAGCCCTTGCTCAACTATCCGGTGGAAGGACACTTGTCGAACAATTAACAAAAGGAAAAAATAAACTTTGTTGCACCACTTATGTGGATTTGCTAATTTTTCCAACACATAGAATTGTACTTGGGAATGAAAGAATCATCCCCTATTTATAGGTGAGAAGTGGTCGAAATTTTCAGTAGAAAACCAATGTGGGAAAAGACTTTTCTTGATCACCAAGAAATCTTGAATATATCTCCTATATTCTTTTTCCCATAATTAAAATATTCCACAAAAATCCCACCTTCTCAATATATGGAATTTTTGAAAATTAAGGGTCCCAAGATTCCAAGATTTTGATCTTCTTGAATTTATGAGATATTCTTGTATTTCAAGAAATACATATCTTCCATAATATCTTTTCAAGAAAATCAAGAAAATCTTTCTTGCCCTTTATTTTCAAAATTTCGAAATATCCCTTATGAATAACCAAGTGGGAGATTTCTTGAATTTAATGAGATAATCTTGTATTCCAAGAATACATATCTTCATTCCATAACAAAATTCAAAGAAAATCTTTCTCCATCTTTTATCCATAAATTTCGAAAATATCAAGGAAAAATAAGCAACAATATTTATTTTATTTTAATCACCTTTTTCAGTTATTGGACTATTTCTTGGGCTACTCAGGGGGCCTTTAGGAGAATTAAGATTGGACCTTCTAATGGACCTTGAATATCTAATATTGAGTCACAATATAATTCAAGCCCATAAATATTAATTAATCCCACTACATAATTAATTTTGCACTATCCATCTTAACCCATATTACAGTCAATATGGCTCCCGGTCATTATTTCCCTTGTTTAAGATTATCTAGCCCATTAATTAATTCAAGCCACTGAAATAGCTTTCAATTAATTAACATATTTTATCCTTGGTCGAGGAACGGTTCAACATTATTATCCATACCGGAAACTAATTCCACTTGCAAGATTTGGTATGATAAAGCTTATGAACCTCCCAAGGGGGGCAAATCAAACAAGCGTGCTTGCACACGATTTTTTCAGATAAATCTTAGCAATCACATGTGACCAATAATATTGCCCAAGATAAAAAGTATTGAATCTCTTTGATTCGCTACCCATGATAAGTCAAAGCAATAGTTACCAATCCCACGTGATCCTATTTAAGGGACGAAGGTTAAGAAATAACGAACCACCGAGGTCTAATTCTCCCTTGTTCGGGCCTCAAGAATTTATCCTCCTCAGAGGTCCTATTCATTACATCACCATGCACTAGTGTAATCTCTTGGTCAAGACAAACCAATCTGAGCCTTACACCTCAACCTTTTCGCGATGGGTTGTTCATTTCCATCTAGGTAAATGAATGACGTACTTTTTTTAGTTACAAGGGACCGTTAATTTAATCTTCTATGATCCGGTATCACTAAATTAACTACAATGTAACACGTCTGAATTATTGAACAATTATGCAAAGAAATATATGTAACATTCAATCATATTTAAAGCATCGATGATAAACAATTTATTTCAAAGAAATAAGTCCGAAAATTCATTTTAGATTATACAAAGTAAAAAGCATACTTTTCAGTATAATCCCAACAATCTCCCACTTATACTCAAAGTCTGGTTTTAAGTATACTACAACATGTCTCGCGTAGTCCGTGACATCTAATGTCACCTACACGAACCTAATAATTTCTCCCACTTATACTCAAAAGCAGTTGAAACGGTCTTGACACCCATTCCTTCCACATGTCTCGGAATGTATTCGATACGACCCTTTTGTGAATGGATCTGCTGGGTTGTCCTTAGACGCTATCTTTGCCACATCTATATCTCATCTCTTAACGATTTCTCGTATAAGATGTCTTTCCTTTAGTGTGCTCGTTTGACTCGTGGACTCTTGGTTCCCTTGAATTTGCAACTGCCCTTAGCAAATATTGCTAGACAAATTCAGAACTCCATCCAAGTCCACTAAGAAGATCTAGAGCCCAATCGGTTCTTTCACTGCTTCACAAGCAGCTACTTACCCGACTTCCATGGTTGAGTCAGTGATGTATTTCTGCAACACACTCGTCCATTTGATGGCTACACTTCCCAAATGGAAACACACTAACTGAGGTAGATAATTTCTGGAATCTAAGTCTGATTGGAAATTCGAGTCCGTGTAGCCGATGGGGATTGGAGTATCTGACTGATAAATCAACATTCTATCCCGAGTTCTTTTCAGACACATCAGAATGTTTTTAACTGTCGTCCAATGCTCTTTCCCTGGGTTACTTTGATATCTTGCCACCATGCCTACGACAAAGCAGATATCCAGTCTCGTACACAGCATTGCATACATAAGGTTTTCGACAGCCGAAGCACAAGGAATGCCTTTCATGTCATCTATATCCTTTTTCGTCTTAGGGAACATTTTCTTGGATAGATGGATTCCAAGTCTGAAAGGTGCGAATCCTTTCTTGAAATCTTGCATGCTGAATCGTTTCAAAACCAACGTCTATGTATGAAACTTGCGATAACCCGATCATCCTTTTCCGACGATCTCGAGTGATCTTGATCCCAAGGATATGTTCGGCTTTCCCTAAGTCTTTCATATCAAACTGTTTTGAAAACCACGCCTCTTACGTCTGATCACACCTTCACATCGTTCCCGATGATCACAATGTCATCTACGTATAGTACTAAGAATACCAATGCAGTTCCGACACACTCTTTATACACACAACTTTCAAACTCGTTTTGATCAAACCCATAAGACTTTATAACATGATCAAAACATTGGTTCCAAGCTCTGGATGCCTGTTTGAGTCCGTAAATGGACCTCTTAGGCTTACAAACTAGGTGTTCTTTGCCTGTTTCAATGAAACCTTGGGGTTGTTGCATATAGATCTCTTCATCAAGACTTCCGTCAAGGAAAGCTGTCTTGACATCCATTTGCCAGATTTCAAAGTCAAAATCTTGCAAAGAATCGATAAGAGAATACTGAATGGACTTAAGCATGGCTACTCACAGGCGAAAAAAAGTTTCCTCATAATCGATCCCTTCTTTCTCGAAAGTATAACCTTTAGCCACTAGTCTTGCTTTTAAAGGTTTCAACCTTCCCATCCTGGTCCTCTTTTCCTCTTATATACCCACTTGCATCTAATGGGTTTGACCCCATTAAGTTGTTCGACTAGCTCCCACACTCTATTATGAAACATAGAACCCACTTTGGCTTTCATTCTTTGTTTTGCCAAGAATCTGCATCCTTATCTTGGAGTGCCTCGTCATATGTCCAAGGGTCTGATTCGACTGTCCAGAATCAAGTCCGAGGACTCTCCTATTCCCATGAATCTCTCTTTGCTGTCTAACAACCCTCCCACTACGATGAGGCTCCGGTTGTGAAAAGCGTATCGTTTGGTATATCATCTAAGACAATTGTTGGCCGAGGTTTGCCCTCTAAGTTCATTTAAAGTAATCTCATTCTGGTTTTTCTTTGGTTCATATAGTCTTCTTCCAAAAATCTAAAGTGGGTCTTTGATGACCACCTTTTCGATCTTGGGACTATAGAACATACACCCTTTTTGTTCCCTTGGGGTATCCTACAAACGACCTTTTAATTACGATCGAGGATCCAATTTACCGGCTTCCTTGTCCAACACGTAGGCCGGACACCCCCAAATTCTCATGTGTCTCATACTAGGCGCCCGGTCCACAATTCTTTGGGAGTTTTGGGAACCGATTTGGATAACACCAAGTTCAGAATGTAAGTCGCTATTTCCAAGGTATGACCCCAGAATGACTCGGGAAGATCCGCGTAACTCATCATTGATCTAACCATTTCCAAAAGAGTTATGTTCCTTCGCTCTGCAACCCCGTTTTGTTGAAGGGTTAAAGTGCGGTGAGTCGATACAATCCCTTCATCAGATAAGTAGTTCAAAAATTCATCGCTGAGGTATTCGCCTCCACGATCAGATCGTAGAGACTTGATACGTTTTCCCTATGATTCTCTGTTTGAGCCTTAAATTCTTAGAATTTCTCAAAGGTCTCAGATTCATGCTTCATAAGGAAAATGTAACCGCATTCTCGAGTAATCATCAATAAAATTACTCATAACCTCCTCTTGCTTTGGTTGACATTGGACCACATACATCTGTGTGAACGATCTCTAACACTTCTTTGGCCCTATTCCCCTTGGCTCCAAATGCCCTCTTGGTCATATTACCCTCCAAACATGATTCGCAGGTTGGAATCGGTTCATCTTGGAGAAGCCCTAGTGAACCGTCTCTCACCAACCTTTGGATCCTCTTTGGATTTATATGACCCAATCTTAGTTGCCAAAAGAAGTGTCTCGCTCACGCCGATGAACGTTTTTTTTCTAAAAGCTTGATTGATGTGTTATAGGATACATTTAAGTGAGTGGTGTGCAAGCATTAATTGTATAGAGATCATTCAACAACGTTCCATGACGAGATAAATTTATCAAAAAAAAAATGGTAACAAATTTATTAAAAAAAGTAACCGAATATCCATCATAAAAAGTTTAGAAACTGAAAACAAATTCTTTCTAAAATTCTGGAACGTAAACAATATCTCAAAATTAAAACTCTGTCTTCAAAAGACAGGTGCACTTCTCCCATCGCTTCACCGCCACTCTCAGAAGATCGCCCGGTGTGATGAGGACCTCACTCCCACTAAGTTGTCGGGTCCGCTTGAACCCCCGTAATGTGAAACAAACATGATTAGTGGATCCCAGATCCACCACCCACAAAATGGGAGGCATATGCCGCTAAACAAGTTTCAACAACTAGTGCGTGAGAATTACCTTTCTTTCCATCCCTTTTGGTCCAGAACAGTGACCTCCAATGTCCTTTCTCACACCGAGTTGAAGCACTTCCCCTTAGTCGGCTTGTTCACTCCACCACCCTTCTTCACCTTATCTTTGCCATTGGCAACACTTGAGTTCACTTGCTTGTGGCCTTTGTTCCTTTTCTTGTTCTTACCACCCCTTGGTCTAGAAGAAGAAGAAGGTCCGTTGCCACCAAAGGCTTTGGCTCTTCTCCTTTAATATCGCCTCTGCCGAGACTAAAACTTGCAAATGATCGGGCATCGAGAACTTCCGATTATTCATCCGGTAGTTCAACCCGAATCGTTCAAAGCTTTTCGACAAAGAATGGAGCACGAAAATCGATTTGGGTCTCGATATCATATTCGGTATGCCAAGTACCTCAAGTTTATTAAGGTGAGCCATCATCCGGAGAACGTGCTCCCTTCGCAGGCGTTCCCTCCACCATTTTCATAGGGAAGCAAGTCCTCATGGTGATCTGACGAGCCACACCTGGTTACGATGTTGAAACATCGCTTTAAGACTAGTCATGATTTCCACAGCGGTCTCAATGTTTTGGTGTTGGTGTTGCAACACATCTGACATAGAAACCAAGATGGTACACTTTGCCATTTCGTTAGACCGCTCCCAGTCAGCATACTCTTTCTTAACCGTTTTAGTGGACTCATCTGATGGTTTATCCGGTTTAGGTGTGGTCAGAACCCAGTTATGGCTTTGTGCAGTGAGGACAATAGTGAGTTTTCGATTCCAATCAACAAAAATTTCTCCAAAGGAGCAAATTGTCTTTTAGTATATTGAACGAAAGGATTAAAAGGTTGCGACATGATGAATCAAATAAATAATAATATGAATAAGCACAAATATATCACAAGGTTCGATCACATGCATCATATTAAAATCTCAAAAAAATATGAACATGCATCAACAACATCTCAAAACAGTTTAAATAAGCCACGCGTTGGGTGGGTCATTATTTAAACACATTCAAAAAAAAACAAACAAGAACAATTACAAACCTTTAATATCCAGATTAATAGTTGGCTCCCACTTGACCAATATAAAATTGACAGGGACTTCGGAAGTATATGCATATCAATTTTATACCTAAGTAATAACCATGATTAAATACAGGATTATTATTTCGCTTTGATCGAGCCTCGTTGGGAGGGTCATCGTCGCCACTAGTAATAACCCACAATCATCCGTTTGGAATTCATTCATGTGAAAGCTATCTTTTGACCGTCCCGTTGGGGGAATTTCTCCAATAGAATTCACAAATAAATAAATCATGGAGGTCAAAATTAATTCAATTTTATTATCCGGAATAAAATTGTCAATTAATTATTTAAACATACTTAGTAATTTTTGAAGGTGAGATTTTTCCATTTGGCAACCCTCATGCAAACACATTTAAACAAATTAAATAAAGCATAAGATAGCACAAATAAATCAAGCAAAACAGAAAAATAAACATATTGGGCACAAATTATCTAATTGTCATGGTTTGATTTTTCTTGACTTGATCTTGAAGAAACACGTCTCGAATTTCTCCCACTCGTTCGTCTCGAAAAATACTTCGTCTCGAAACGCCACGCCATTTCGCGGCGGGATGATGCACGCCATCCGGCCGGCCACTTGGCCTAGACCAGCCTCGGCACCGCCCGGCGGGCCATGCCCGCCAGTGCCTCGGCACCTTCGGCAGGCGTCGGAAGCTCTCGGCATATCAAGCGGCCCTTACTTTTTCATATCCTCTTTACACCATATCACATCCACATCTCCTATATTTTGTTTGTTATTTTTTCCTTAAAGTAATTGATGAAAACAAAAAAATAAGAATATATGTTTATCTACGTTTTAGTTACATTTTGAAATTTCATATCTAAATTGAGAAATTATAAAAATTTATACATCTAATATCCAAATATTTACATTTCTTCGTTTAAATCTAAAAATTTACATATCTTCGTCTTCTTTCATCATGTACAAGTGAATAAATTTATGAATCTACACAAAAAATTGTGCACCAATTTATAAATTTATGAACCTATGCATTTGTCAACCTATACAAATACTGAAACACAAACCCAAAACAAATTCCTTCAACTTTATGCACACCTCCTCAAACTGCACGACCCAAAAACTAAAATAAAAAATTCAAAAAATTGAACAGACCTATATTACATACTTCCTCTAAAATTAAAAAATTCAAACAAGCGCACAAAATCATACGAATTACACCATTTGTAACCGAAAGAATTATATCTCATCTAAAAGTTCGAATTTATTCCCTAATACTCTCTCTCACTTGTATGCTGGGTTATCACTGTGCTGTCAACTCCATCGCCCACTGCAGCGACCATCCTCATCCTCCGTCATTTCGCCTAAAACCCGAACAGATAAAGAAAGGAAATTGAAAATCTATGCATCTTCGTCGAACTCACGCACCTCCGACGCATTTGAAATTGATCTTGGCACAGTTCTGTTCAAAATTAAAATGGTATTCTTGCACCTGCAAGTAATTAATTCTTAATGTTTTTCATATAGTGGTAAAACCAAAATTTTAATAATGTATTTCAAATTATTATATACTTGATCTACGTGCGTGCAACTGACGTGGATAATTATTTTTCGAGAACACGAAAGTTTTAGGCTGAGTTTGTTTTGAGACTCACGTAGATGGACCTAAGACTTTACGCTCCCCGTTTTATACGAGTTTGAGATTTAGAGTTTTGTTTTCAAATCTCACATTCAATTCACACATATAAATACCTATAAAAATTATTATTACTCTTCTCAGTACATCACACTTCATACACTTTATTATTCTTCTCAATATAATATAATATAATAATACAACATCAGTCACTATTAAATATTGATTTGATATAAAGTTAAATCAAATTTTAATCAAATTTCAAAACAAACACATACATTTACTATTTATCAAGAATTCTAAATTCTTGAATTTTAAAATTTTAACTTGTTCTACACACTTAAATCCCAAAACAAACACAACTTTAGGGGTTAACACTCGCCTGATCTCATTAATCATGCATCCCTATGCACGATAAAAAGAAGTTAGTCGGTCATAAGAGGGTAGGTGAAAGTGGAGTGCTCACAAGTCCAATTCATCGATTTGTGGTGTGTTTGAAACACAATTCATCTTATAAATTTAGTCTCAAATATATTTAGTCCCATAAATTTTTATTTTTAATTTAGTCTTAATAATTTTGACAATGTCCAATTTTAGTCACAATTTTGATCGAAAAATTTAAAACGACGTCGTTATGCCGTTTTAATTTAAGGCTTGCCGGCAGATGCTGTGAGTCTGTGACTGAACAGCCACGTGTATTTTTAAAGTATATGTTTTATTGCATATTACATGGTCTTTATGGGCCTCATTAATTTTGAGACTTCACATAAAACACGAATAAGAACAAATTATGAAGAGTTTCTAAAACATATCCAAGATTGTAGCCACGGACCAACAGTCTGAAAATTTTCATTAATCAATAATTCATGGTAAATATTAATTTTATGTGTAAGAATAATTAATTAATTGATAAAAGAATATGTAATAAACGGAGGACAAAGATTGGTCAATAGAACAAAGATCAACAGATGAAATTAAAGAGAAGGAAAACGAAAAATGTAATTTGTAGGTGTATTATATATTTATAGATATTCTCCTATATTTTGTAAAAAACACAATATTATTCTTGAAAAGAGTAGTATATTATGTGTAAATATTTTTCATATATACAATTAAGGAGCTTGGCTTCACAAATCTTGAGTTCTTCAAGAATGGATAGTCCCTCATCAAATTATGCCAGTGATACATTTTTCCCCATAATTTTTTTTCTAATCCTTCAAAAAATCATCCAATTATTGTGTGGATCATCGTCATACAAACTTAACAATTTAGAAGACAAGTCAACCATAGGTATATTTGGACAACATAAGAAAATCAAATGACAATTAAAAAATGACATTGCACCCATTTGACTAACTAGATAATAAAAAAATCCACTAAACCGTATATATATATATATATATATATATATAAATACCATAATATGTTGATATAACCAAAAAAATATTAGTTTGATATTTAAAATATTTGGTGTCGATCAATTTACATTCTATGCCATATACACAATCCATATACACTATGAATTGTTAAAAAAAATTATTCTAATATAAATATAAAATGTAAGATATATATATATATATATATATATATATTCCATTAAACTATGAGAATAATTTTATAGATATTTTGTGATATTTGATAAACTATTGAAACACGAACTATAATAATTTAAACCGAGACAAAAAACTTGATGTACAGAAAAAAACAACTATATTTTTAAACCAATTTCCTGAACGCGAACTTGACTTAGAGATTTAAAACAATAACCGATTAAGATGTTAGAGAAGAAGGAATAGATAACACCACCACCATTACTATAATTTTGTCAATCTTAATTATATAAAACTATGGTCCGCGCCCAAAATTAGAATATTGAAAAATTGTAAACATTCTTTTATTAAAAAAAACAAAGAACATTATACAAAAATAAATATACCATTTTATTGTATGAATACATGATTAGATGTACATGACAATCAATTTAAGTATAAAAATGAACAAGGCACAAACACAAGCATATCAAAGAATATATATGTTCAATTTCAATGGAGACAATACATATTATATCCATTGACAGGATTGGAAAGAACATAAATTTGGATTTAATTCAAAGACCAAATAAAAGTCAACACCATCAATAAATTTGGCAAGGCTAGCCCGGAAACTTAAACGTCATTGTTACTAAGAAACACTCTCACTAAATCACGACTTATCCATCAAACATAAATTATATCAGAAACCCAAAGTCAGACGAATCTGAATTTACACCAATCAAGCATTAGAACGGCCAACATTTGACCGTCGAATACCCGGAATCCTGATATAAAATACGCACAAGAAAGTGAAACAAACACATGTGCGAGGATACAATAATTCTAACCTAAATTACAAGAAACCGAAAAAAAAATTTGGATGAAAACATAAGGCTAGTCTCATGAGGTATACATACTCATGAATTTGGGAGCACCCATAAAATTAGAATGAAAAAGAGAAATGTGTGTGAAATTACTAATAATATTATAATCATTTAAAATTATAATCAATAGACAAACCTTGAGGTAAAGATATATTTTTTTTTAAAGGTTTGAGGTAAAGATTAAGATTGATATGGCGATAATTAAATATTAGAGTCAAACATTCCTACATAATCATCAAAACCAGATCAACGACCTAGAAAAAAGAGCAGGAAAAATAAAATTGAAGATGAAGATGTATTATATATGTATAGATAGATAGATTTTAACGTAACCACGTGTTAGATATAAGCCAAAACATTCTGGATGTTTCTAATTTTCTATTTTAGTAATTTTTTTGTTCATTTTTAGTTCTATATCTTTTTAAATTTTTTTCAGTTTTGATCCTTTAAGATTAAAATTGTTCAATTCAAAAGAACCATAATTAAAAAAAATAACAAAATATAAAACTAAAATTGAACACAACCTAACTTACACAACCTCTGTTTGCATATGAATGTCCATACCTTGATTGATGCCTTGCGAGTCAATTGCAAGTTACCATTACTTTCGCAATCTTTCAAGGTTAAACTAGACGACAACTCCTCTTTCTCCTGCAACAACTCATTCACTCAATAACATTAATTATGATCATAAACTATTTTATGGTTTAGACAAAAACTCATATGAGACGGTCTCATGCATGAGACGGGGTAGAGCTTTGCACGGATTACACCCACCCCTCCCAAAGTGTTAAAGCGTCAATGCCCAACTTATGTCCCGTCTCACCGTGAGACCGTTTCATGCAAGTGTGTCTCTTTAGTTTATTGTTAAGCAGGAATATCACACCTTGAGTTTTTTTGACCAGTTTGGCGCCGTCATTGACCAAGTACTTTGCCATTGCAGAATGGCTGGCCCTCCACTTTACACTGTTTTTCGAGCTCTCAGCCGCTTGAACCACGTGTTGAAGAAGAAGAAGACTGTGCTGATAAACCTCTTCTTTATCGGCACAAAAGGGGCATCTAAATTTACCGTCAGGAGCCATTATTTTGTAAGTCCGGAACTTAAACAGCTTATAAGTTATTTCCTTGTATTCGTCCATTTCTGAATCACTGATAGCTTATAAGTTATTTCCTTGTATTCGTCCATTTCCTTGTATACGAGGATTTGTGGACCCAATAATACGTGCAAGGTAAAGTCTTGTATGAATTAGTGCATCTTACAATTAAAGTGCATTTTTTTAAACATACAACTTGTTTCATTAAAATATTCAACTTGCAGCATAAAATAAATTGAATGTTTTAGTGTAATCAAATTGAAGGTTTCAATAAAATAAGTTACACGTATTAAAATTACACTTGAATTGCATAGTGCACCTGGAGAATAGTAGATTTGCTAAAAAAAATGATATTGCCACTGTACCTCTTGTACTCGATTGATTATAAAAATTTTCGTTTTGAGTGATTAAAAAAATTCAATTTGCACATATATACATGTGTAAGAATATATTTATGAGTGTGTTTCATGTGCACCGTGCACTTCATAGTGTATTTTTGAACCATCTAATTTGTTGCACCGAAATATGCAACTTATTTACATAAAGTCGTGCAATTAATATCCCATATTAATAGTTGTACGGTTCAATGTAGATATTTTGCATATTTCAGTGGAACAAGTTGCATGTTCTAAAACACACTATGCAGTGCACGATTCGGTGCATACAAGACTTAACCAATATTTAGATGTAATTTATTGGCTAAGTCTTGTATGCATCCATGTGCACCGTGCACTCATAGTGCATTTTAGAATCGTCCAACATGTTATACTGAAAAGTGCAACTTATTTATACTAAAGCATGCAACTAATAATATGAAAAAATAGTTGCACGATTCCGTGTAAACAAAAGAATGATTCAATGGACGATAAGACAGTGTGCATAAACATTTTCAAAAGATTGAAAAATACAAGTACCATAAATTTCCAGACAATTGATTAGGAATAGTAACAGGGCGAGTCCCATGAAAATATTGGAGTCGCCATATGTTCCAAAAAAACCCCATATCATCCCTAAAATTGATGAATATATTGATATATGAAAAATCTTCAAAAATGACGAAAATTAAACTCACCATAACAAACTTTAATCGGTAGAGAATGATTTCTGTGAATAATGGTTTCTCATAGTCTCGTTCTGGGAAAAGAGAGTAATTTCAGGAACTTCAATGAATCCGGTAAGAACTTTGGGGCCACCAATTGCAGCAAAAAAAACTAAAGCATTTAAGCTGGTGCTCTGCCTGGGGGTGGAAGTTTACACTGCAGTTAAACTGCTCTAGCTGGCAATCCACATGAGAAGTCCTTAGCAGCGTAAGGCTTTCAGAATATGACCGATTGCAGTTGTACCTTAAACATTGAAGCCACAGTTTTATCAATAAGGTAGGAAAAATTTGACTAGTGCATATTCCAATAATGACTTCTTGTGCATAGATCAAGGGCACAAAACCAGTATAATCAGAACAGTTTGTACTTGTATTGGACTCACTTACACTAGCTTCACGCATACAACTGGTAAATATAGGAGCATATTATCAGTTGCCACAGAGAATAGTAATCTCATTTTATCAAACGTCATAACAAAATTTGACATTTGCACCAACTTAATGACATTTTCTATCTTTTGGTTTCTGGGTTTGTAATGTTCACAAGGTTGTCAAGGCACAAAATAAATGATTATGACATATAATCTCACCAGCAGGGCAAAAACTAGACCCTCTTAAAGAAATTGTGTCAACCACAAAAAAAAGTCCTTAAAAGTAAAGATTGCCAATTTGCCATTTTTTTCTATGTTACATCTATATGAATCTTAACGAGGTATAAAAACAAATCAATATATAGAACATATGAGACTAGGAAACTGTGATAGCAAACACTCTTCTTATCAAACTAGTATGAGACAAAAGGGAATAGCATACAAAAGATTCCTCTAAATAACATAAATGTGATGCAATGTTCTAGCGAAACAAGCACGTGGTTGAAGATGAAGATTTAAAGAAATTATTCCAATCATGAACACAGTATGTTGGGCATGGAATCATTAACATTTGCATTTGCAATATAGACAAAGGTGAGAGCAAGTTCTAGTATCTTCAATAACTTGGAATGTTTGAGAATTTAATGGGTGCAACTCAAAAATCCAAACTTTAGGTTAACGTTAGAAGGAGGGAAATCTGAGATTCGTTTTGCAGACAGAAAATCACTGATAGTGATAACGAAAGATGAATGCATCCATCAGAACTATTCTATGTATCTACAACCTTGATCACATATTTTGTTGCTTAAATACCTAAACTGAAGGCTTTAGCACCTTCCACCATATTGACGACCATTGATTCTTCGCTTTCCCTTTCACTATTTCTCATGCTCCTGTAACATCAATTCATGGCCAAATATCAGAAAACTATTGCTCTGTATCATTGAAGTCACACTTTACTTGAAAAAGATAAATTGAAGCTACTAATATGCTAATAACAACTGTGCTTTCTATAAGATGATAGTTGATACTACATTCGTGCTCAAGTAAACAGAGAATACATCATCAAACAATGAACACCCAAAACTAGACTCACAGATACACTGATGATATCCATTTGACCATTTTCATATCACAAACAGCACAAAATTCACAAAGGTATTTAAATGCTTATAAAATAGCTCCAAATCAATAACAGCAGCAGCAAAATCAGGAGAATCAAATGAGCTTCCCCAATAACCAAACATTTGAACAATTCATAATTGTAATCCACATACAATAAAGCCCTAACCTGATCCACGATGGCTCCAATTTCGAACAGAAACCGACTAACGGCTTCCTTTCCCCAATTCAAACCATTTCAATCGCCCGGATTTGATCCAGCGTATCGGGTCTGACCCGAGATTTGGATGCTCTGCAATTAGATAAGTAAAGCATCACGGCGGCGAGTAGAATGCCGACGAGATCTGCGACGGCGTCCTTGGTGGACGCGCCGGCAGATTTGAAAAACCCTAACTCGTCGGCGAACTCCTTAGCGGCGCCGGCGGCGAAAGAAATGACAGATCCGATCCTAATGCTGCGGCGGCGGAGGAATGGGTAACGCGTTTTCGAGGCGAGGAGGGAGAAAGTGACGGAAATGAAGAAGCAGAAAAGGACATGGTAGAGTTTATCGATGGCAAACCAACCATCGCCGTTTTCCATCGAGAGCTCTCTCCGTGCTTTCGAATTTACAGAAAGTCTACATTTTTTGTTTTTAATTACCGATTTATTGCTTAATTACAAAATAAGGTTCACTTTAAGGGAACCACTAAACAAACCCTATAATTCTTCATTCACATTCCATAATTTTTAAAATTAAAATATATATATATATATATATATATATATATATATATAAATTAATTATAATGTCCTCATATAAATCAAATATTTTTAAAACCGGTTGAACCGCCTTGGTTGAACAAGTGAACCGCCATTCGTATTCTTATTCAATTCTTTCTTAAAAAAGCAGTTAATTCGATTTTATTATTTTTATTATTTATTAAATCACTTTTTTTTTTTTTTTTTTTTTTTTCTAAACCTTTCTATATAATGTTATTATTTTAATCTCAATATCATTTTCTCTCAAATAAATTCATTCACAAGTCATTAATTTCATTTAATCTCTTTATCGTCGTCACATATTGTGTGGAATTAATCCACAACGTCATCATCTCTGGTCTTCAAACTCTATTGTATTTATTTTAATATAAGATTTATAAGTTATAAATTAGTATAATTTTAATATTTTATGAATAAATATTTATTTTTTAATGTAACATACAAAATATAAAAAAAAATATGCATAAATCAATTTAACGGTTGAACAAATCGGTTCAACCGGTCCAACTTGGACCCAAAGAATCGATCTTAGACTGGTTTTGATCACCGGTTCGGTTATGAAAACACTGATATAAATAGATATCAAATTAAATTTTATTTACATAATTAGTCTGTAAATTATAAATGTTAAAACATTTATTTCTTGAAATTCACGCCCATAAATTCTTCCATCTTTTTAATCCAATTTCAATCATTATAGTCTATTGATCAAGTAATACACTCTGGTATTGTTCTTCGATTGGTTGAATTCTTTATGCAGAAATTAAAAGGGTTTTGCAGTTTACTGACCTTTATGAAATCAAAAACTTATATATGATTCTCCACAATGCAATTTAAACCTTTTTTTTTTCAAACCCACCATGCAATTTAAACTTTAGAAGCAAGAAATTGACATTTACGTTGTCCCCAGTATTATTGTTCGATAGAAAAAAAAAAAGCAAGAACATATCTCAATCTCAATCTACGAAATGGGTTGTTCGAATTCTTGAACGCAATGTTGAAATCGCAGTCAAACGAATACAAATCAGGGAAAAAAAATTACAGCCGATTTACCCAAGAAAATATGCAATACTCTAAAGTCTAAACCCTAAAAGTTCAAAAACTCAAATATCTATCAAAATTAAAATTGTATGAGTTTGTTACTTTTGAATGGTCGATTTCTAGCCATTGTCCACAAATTCACCTTCGGTTTTGTTACATGAGAATCAAAGTGAAAGCCCTTTTTTTTCTTGTTCTTTTTTTTATGCACCCACTGCTATTTGGGAAGTGGAAGAAGTGATTTTAAATTTTGGGGGATTAGGGTATAATTGTAAAAATTTGGGGTGAATTTAGTAATATAAATTAATTTTTAATGGGGCGGGTTTAGTAGGTGGGGTGTGAATGGAGGATTATGAGGTGTTTTTAATGGTTCTCTATTTTAACTAGGTTTTTTTAAAATAAAGAGTGAGTCTCTTGTGCACCCAATTGTACTATACACTAATATAAATGGGTGGTTCATTTATAAAAAAAGGGGTCAGCCTCTTAATTTCATAATATATTCTGTCAAAAAATTATCAATCACTGATTCGATCTAGTGATTAAAGTCTTTGCTCTGTGGTGTTACGTACAGGGATTGACTTTTTTTTTTTTTTTTGACGGGAGTACAGGGATTGACTTCAACTTCTAATTTTTTGCATTTTTTTTTATGGGCTTATATATAAATAAAGATATTAAAATGTCAAAATCATTTTAATGTATTGTTGTAGTTTAGTGGTTAGATATTCCTTTTCAAGCTAAAGGTTTTGGGTTCAATTTCCAACTTCCTGTTTTTTTTTGGGCCTACTTATATTTTATTCAATTTTCTTTTAAAAAAAATTAACTACTTATAACTTAAAAGGA
Organism: Stenogyne calaminthoides; assembly: GCA_037126765.1. Lineage (NCBI taxonomy): Eukaryota > Viridiplantae > Streptophyta > Magnoliopsida > Lamiales > Lamiaceae > Stenogyne > Stenogyne calaminthoides. Next base: position 1,217,603 of record JBBCBC010000022.1, on the reverse strand, counting down.
CAACTATCTATAACCAAAACGTGTAACTACTTATAACATTATTGTGCTACTACCTATAATAAAAAACGTGTAACTACATTTAACATCAACGTGCTACTACCCATATGCTATAACAAAAACGTGTAACTTACTATCACTGAAAACGTGCAACTATTTAAAAAAGAATCGTGCAACTACCTATAACCAAAATGTATGACTGCTTATAATTTAAACGTGCAACTACCTATTATAGAATCGTGCAACTACCCATAACAGAAGCGTGTAACTACCTATAATAGACATGTGCAATTTTCTATAAAAGAAAATGCAACTGCCCATAAGAAAAACATGCAACTGCCTATAACAGAAACGTGTAACTAGCAAAAAATCGATATTGAATCAATAAACCCAGTAAATTACACGAAACAGGAAAACAACATTAGAGTGACTTAGATCGAAATACAAAAACAAGACCTTGTGCAAAAGGAGAAGGAAGCTTTGTTGTATAATTAGGAAAACGAGTACTCAAAAGAGATTATTTCCTCTGCTTCTTCCCTTACCTTTGAAATTTTAGTTAATACCGTTCGTGGATCTGGTCAAACATGCAAATATCTGGCTGAAATCTTTGGCTTAAAGATAGAGTACAACTATAAAAGAAGAGTTTTGCGTTGTTGGAAGTGTGGGGGGAGGTGGAGTGCAGATGGATGTGCTGAAGAATAGGTATAAAAATGAGAACTATTTGTATGATCCGAATGTAATAAGTTGGGTAGGGTAGGGAAAGTGCACGGACCTAGATTCGTGCACTAGCTGCATATGAGACTTTGACTAAAATAAAAGGGTCCATGTTAATTAAATATGTTGGAAGAATGTGTATTAGGGTCTACTTTAATTAGATAATGTGTGTAGAAACAATTGAATCTGCTTAATTTCAGTGTAGAAACACTCAATTGCATTAGCATTTTCTTTTTTGCGGGATCAATTAAATTTAAGATTGAGTGAGAGAAAAATCGAAATTCTCTCTAAACCCTAATAAAAACCATTTTTCTCCAGCAATGGTTGGTTAGAATTTAGCCCCCTAAGTTAGTGTAATTTGGAAAAGACCACCTAAATATTGGAGCATTCGACTTTTGCCCTATAGTTTATCTAATCTTGTATGTATTTTGAATATATATTTATTAATGAAATAAGCAGACGGTTGATAAAATTGTTATATTTATTAACGAAATAAGCAGATTGCGATTTTCGAAGGGAAAGAGTTAGAGACGAGCAGATCACAATTTTGGAAGGGAAATAGTTAGAGATGAGCAAATCGCGATTTTGAGATGAGCAGCGAGGTTTTGGGGGGGAGAGTCCAATTGCAAGTTGGAGATTGGGGCTAGAGGGAGAAAAAAACTGGAAAAACTGAAGAATAAAAGTTAATAGAAGTGAACTTTTGAGTTTATATACTGACCCATTTTTTTGACCCGTTATTTATTTGGATAGTGGTGCACGGGTTGAGGAGAGTGGTAAACCAGTTACATATAATACTTTGCCTTGATTATGTTTATTAAATCACGAAATGTGGATATATTTATTTGATAATAATAAAATTTTATTATTATTTATGTTTTAAATGACTTTTTATTTTGTTAGAAGTGGAAGATTTGGCTATATTTATTAAATCACAACACATTGGGACATTTTATATATTACGTCTTGGTATTTTTCATCAACTTTATTTGTAAGGAAGTATATATGGACACAAATTCGAAATTATCATTCTTTATGAAATACGACCTTGAACAAATTCTTGGGGTACCATAATGGACCTTACTGGGATATTAACTATCCACTTCCTCTTTTATTGGGTCTGGCCCATTTATTTGGGCCATTAGGCATATATTTAGGCTTGGACCAAAAATTAATTCCACGTTCCACAAATCCACCATCCAAATAATTTCCATCTTCTTAGGAAATGTATATCCAACGGAAATACAGGAATAAAGTAAACGGGAAAAGAAAAGAAAAAAAAAAACCCCATTTTCCATCTATTAGTTGAACGTCCTAACATCTTATTGAGTTAGAATATTAGCTTCACTTATCTATAAAATTATTGGGAAAATGTGATGATGATGCAATTTTAATTTTCATGGAGTGTGCATATTAACTTGTCCGCAATTATCATTAGTACATACATGATACGGAAATTAGTAACAAAATAAAGGGCAAGATTATTTTTTTTCGATATTGAATATTATCAAATCATGACTTTTTGCTTAGTAATGCAATAGAGAGGCATTAAAATATTTATGATGAGTTGAGTTTCGATTGTCCATTTAAGTGGGAAAATGAAAATGAATGAAAACAAAAAAAATGTGTGCATTTGATGCACATATATATATTCTAAATCTGTGCATTTCATCTGGTTCAACTCGTTTCAGTCTTTTCAAAAACTATTCTTCACAAATAAAAACTTTAAAAAATATGACTTCGAAAGATATAAATAAAATGACGCACACTTGCATGAGACGGTCTCACGGTAAGACGGGGTATAAATTGAGCATTGTCGTTTTAATATTTTGGAATGAGTGGATGTGATTTGTGCTAAGTTGTATTCCGTCTCATATATGATTTTTTATCAAATAAAATTTGCACACGGCCTTAATTATATTCGGAGGCAGTGATATCCACATCTTTCACTTCATTGCCCCCATGAAACTTTATTGATTAAAATAAAAATATGTGCATGTATGTATGTATATATATAGGGACAAACAAACCTCACATGCCGACTTGATTCCAAAAGGCAACAAAGGCATAATTTAAGTGCTGGCCTAGATTGACAATCTAATGCCTCGATCGATTGTTCAGAAGTTTTGAGGGGTTTTGAAACACTATTGAGAGAATTTGGAAGAATTTAATTTAAAGTAAAAAATGTATTTAAATTTTGTATATATTTAGAAGTGTGAATTTTGTAAAATTTAATAGATTAGAATTTTGAAAAATTAGATGATAGAAAAAGTGTTGTAAATATCCTATTTTTATGAACGTTACTTGTTATAGATTGATTTTATTGTTGGGCTAATTGTAAGATGGGCTTTAGGGTTTTAGGGCTTCAGCCTAATTGTTATTATAAATAGTTTCTTCATTGTAACGCCGATACAGAATACCCAGATCATAGTGAAAACCCTCCTGGCTTGGTCGCCGGCAGATGTAGTCCTTCCGAACGAACTGGGTAAACAAATCGGTGTTCTTGCCTCTTTTCTTTACGTTTATTCTATATTTTACAACACGTTATCAGCACGAAGCTCTCCCCTAATTAATTTCGGATTCGTAGCCTCCATTCCGAATTGTTTCTGCTATAATTGATATCTTAAAATTTGCTAATGGAGTACGCAGCGGTGAAACAGGCGAAGACGGGATCAGAATAGCCCCAAGAACAAATTCACGAAATAATATCATATGCAACAACGGTGGTATGATTCTTAATATTCTTTTGATTGAATCTCATGATACCTTAAAATTGATTTACGCTTTCGTGATTATAAACATTAATTGTGAATTTATATTTTATGATAATCACAAAAGGACCCGGGCCATATTTCCTTCAATAAGTACTCCGAATAATTATTCAAAATCTAGAGTTGAAGATTAAATTGATATTAGGTTCGATATATACAAGTTATTGGTCAAATTCTTGTAAATTCTATAAATTGTTGTCATAGTAGAAAATTATTTGTAGATGTAAAATTGATCGCCCTATCGCTTATTTGAAAGTTAAATGCTTTGTAATATATTTATGCCTTACTATTTGCTCGATAGCCCTAATTTTCATATGGAAAAGAAATGATAGAAGTTGAGATGATAAATTGTTATTTCTTTTTCCGTGCACCGGATGGTTGTTGATATTTACGGCCTGACAAATTTGTTGACTATTTAATTGGGATTAACTTGAAATTCTTCCTTGATTCGAATAATGTTAATGAATTTTGGAGTATCAAACCTGACCAATTGTGATTAGTCACTTATTGTGTATTTCATATAATTATTTCTAAACACAAGAGCACATATAAGTTACTGTATGATTTTTCTTATAAAGTTAGATGTTTTAAGTTTTTGGTTTTTTGAGATTACGAATTCAGTTGAATAATCTAGAACTTATAATTGTGTCATTATACATTCTCTGTACTGATAAATTATGTTATAATTTTATGATACTCGTACTCAATGGTAAATCTCTCGTAACTTAAGCGTTTGACGAAAGTTGTACTAAAACATCTATAATTGTACTAATTCATTTTTTTTATTGAGTTTCTTTTGGACTCGATATTGGTTGCTATCCATGTTTGGTTACTCTACTCCTAGAGACGTGCTTAAATCTGACCGAAAATGAGGAAGTAGATGCATGGTATGTCTGTTACTGAACCTCCTATTGAGTATGCGCTTGAAAACTAATCTTTCATTCGACGATTAGGAATCCTTACCGTAGGGTTCCGCTCTGGTAAAGAAGTTTAATCCCTTTTAAATTTCAGTAATTAGAACTGTTTGCCGCAGTATAGGCTTGGGGATTATTTGCTGTAGAATTTAAGAATTATGTGAAAATTTTTGCTTACCACTTATCACTTATTTTTGTGGCTGATTTGATTCATTAAAAACTTGTTGAATCTGAACTATATATAAAAGTTTATATTAAGTTTTTCTTATGGACAAACATAAGTAAAAGTTATCTTGTATTACTAAAAGGAAATCTATCAAGTTTGCTCTTAATGGTAATAATTTATTGACTTGAACTTTCCACGTGGTAATTCATTATACTATACCTGAGTAGGAAACAATATTGCTCTTAATGGTAATAATTTATTGACTTTAACTTTCCACTGGTAATTCATTATACTATACCTGAGTAGGAAACAATATAAATTGTGCATGAAAACTTTTCCACTAAAATTAAGTCCTTATATGAGCAAAATAGAATCTCATCATACATTGAAAATGATGATCCTTTGAATGATGTACTAATTTGCTTGAAGCAAATTTGTCGAAATTATGACATGAGCGGATCAAAATATGATAAGTCGGATTTTGATTAATTCTATTTACAAAGTATGTCAAACAACATAATCCCTTATGCAAATTAATTTATTTGTGGGGCTTATGCAAAGACATAAAAGGAAAAAAAATTATAGTACGACATTCTCTTACTAAAGTTGGAATTGTATATTTTATTTTCTCTTGAATAGAGCCATGAAAAACTTGTGGACTGATATAATTTGCCTAAAGCAAATTTATTGCCAAATTTTATTGAACTTGAAATTTTAGATTATCCAATAAATCCATTTGAATGGTTAATGTTGATTTGATGACATTAATGATTATTATATGGCATTGAGAATGAAAATTGAGCATTTAATCTCGTCCACATCGAGAATGATTTAGTTGAATTACTAATAGATTTTATCAAAATAATTTACTATACCATTATTGAAGAATTCCAACTTAGTTATATCATGTTGGGGGCATGAAATTTTACATGGTGTTAATCTAATTCAAATCCGACTCACTGCATATCATGATTATTCCCCTTTTATACCTAGTGCGTAAGAACTAAACATTTCCCATCTGCAAATATTAGAATGTGCAATATTTGTTTTCAATATCACCACCACAGTGTGCCTCAATTCACTGCCCAGTTGGCTAATTGCACATTTGATGAAGATCATTTCTCGATATTAAGGGGAGATAAGAATTTATAATTCAATGAATGCCGAGAAATTTCGTGGAATATAAATGATCTTCAATATGAAAATTCATGCACTAGTCAAAATGAACTGGAAGTTCAAATGATAAATTAACTTGCAATATTTAGCAAGTGATCTGCCATATTAATTTACTGATGATAAAGAAGTGACTAAAACACATATACTTGTTGTAAATGCACCACAAAGAGTAAATGTGCTAATTTTAGGCAATTTTTAATGCCCCAACACGCCAGAAGCGTAAATGGACCCCTTATTATGTAAGACATAAATCCGCGGTAATTACTAAAGCTAGCAAATATATTCAGTCACTCTTGAAGTCTCTTAAAGAGATTCGTCCCGAAGACGAAAATTCTAGTAATGAAGCACGTGCACAAAATAATAAAAATACTAGAATTGCGGAACGACCAGATCAAAATATTATGGAAAATGATGAAGATCTGGTTGATATAAATATAGAAATTATAAATACAGGAGAATTTACCAATGTTGTCGACAACTTATTCGTTGTCATAATTGCTCTCACTATTAAAAATCTGGATCCAATACCCAAAAGTCAATAGTTGAGTAACTGCATGCTTATATTGATCAATAGATATCAATATATATATATATATATATATGAAGATCCATGATGGATATAATATTCCTCAGATGATGAATGGTGAAAATCGTATTAAGTACGATATTAAAATTACAAAGGTCATTATATGACATAAAATATTTGGGTCGAATATTCCACGATCGACTGAATTAATTCCTCCCGAGGAAGGAATAAATAAACATTGAAATATTTCCTTACGTGTTAACAAAGAAATTATTTTGGTGGTGTTTGTATTATCTAGATTTCTGGTGATAATCTAAATAGTGTTGGTACAAGTATGGAAATCAAAGAAAGCTAATTTAATCTTAGAAATTGAATTTTGGAATAAAACGTTGGTGAAATCAAGTATTGTCTCGACCAGCAGATCGAGAATTTCCCTAAAGCAAAATGAATCTTTATATATCAATCACCTTACTAGGAGAAGGTATTGGAGTGATTTTATCTTAAATTTTAGCTACTTAGCACTCTAGTAATTGTTCGATCCCTTGAAGTGGATAAAGAAAAAATTTGGACCTAAAGAAGATACATATGACATTTTAGGACCCGAAGTTCCTTATTAGAGTGTCCCTAGTACATTACTATGTTTTAAGAACTGCAACAAATTCGATATTGAATTTATATTGATTTTGCTTGCAAGATTAAGTTAGTGCTTCTCCTATAAGGAGGCATTGTAAAACTTTTAAGCATATGTTCAGTATCTTCGACATTTGCAATATTTTGATTTAAATACATTTATGATTCATGTGATAATGGTATATCTCCTATCATCCACTATGAGGAAAATGCAACTTTTGTTGTCCATATGAATAATATGAATACTAAAGGGAACTTGACAAAGTATATATCCCCTAAAAAAATTTACTGCATGAACTCCAGAAGAGTGTGAAAGCATAATACAGAAAGCTTGGAAGACTGTTGTCTTCAGGGGGAGCATTTTGAAGATTGAATTTAGAGGATCATTAGTTGTATCTTTTCTTATTTTACTGAGTTTTTCTCTTTGAATTATTTTAGCGAAATTTTAATTAGGTATGAACATCACGTCGTAATGTCCAAGAGGGGGTGTTGTAAATATCATATTTTTATGGACATTACTTGTTATAGATTGATTTTATTGTTGGGCTAATTGTAAGATGGGCTTTAGGGTTTTAGGGCTTCAGCCCAATTGTTATTATAAATAGTTTCTTCATTGTAACGCTGTGGAGACTGAATACTCAGATCATAGTGAAAACCCTCCTGGCTTGGTCGCCCCCAAGATGTAGTCCTTCCGGACGAACTGGGTAAACAAATTGGTGTTCTTGCCTCTTTTCTTTACGTTTATTCTATATTTTACAACATAAAAAATATTATATTGTAAAAATGAATGTAGAAATAGTTAAATGATTATATAATAATTGATGTATGTGTATATTATACTCCCTCCGTCCTAATTTAGATTGCACGGTTTCCTTAATTAGACGTACTTATTTTGTTTTATCATTTTCTAAAGTTGAAATAAAGTAACTTTACACACTTAAAATACCCCTTACAAACATCTTTTATTTTTACAAAAAAAAAAAATTACAAAAATACCGTTACAATAAAGCACATCTATAATTATATAAAAACAAGATAGTCTGAAAAAAAAAAAAAAAATTCCCGCTCATTTTTCCATTATCTCTCCTCTTTATAATAACTATCTGCTCCATTTATATAGCTCTCTCTCTTCACTTTTAATTATGGTTCTGATCCGTTTCTTAACATATACCGTTTATAATAAAACCAGTGAGAAGCTGTAAAAAATCGGGTTAAATCCACAGTTGAAAATTTAAAGTTTCATATTGAAACGGTGGTTTCGCTGGATGTGGTTTCGTTCATCATGAGAGAAGGAGGGAGGGGAGTGGAGTGAGGGTGGTTGGCCGAATCTCTTAATTTGTTTTCGCCATGAGAGAAGAGGAGAGTGGGCATGGAATGTGGGAGGGATAGGGGAACACATTGATTGTGTTGAGTCAAATTTATGGGAGAGTGAAAGGGGTTTCTTTTTTTTTTTCAGTAAAGGGTGGAACGGTTTTTAGATTTCACTTTGGATTATTTTACGAGATATTTTAGGAGATATTGTTAGGTTTATTTTGAATTAGAATATACATATTTTCTAAAATCAATATATATATATATATATATATATATATTTATTTATTCGAGTTATCTGATTTTTTAACAACTATTCAACCGGTCGAATCAGTGATCCAGTTCATTGTCCGATTCGATGACCTGTCCGGTTTTAAAAACATTGCTTTTAGTATATGTTCACTCTCATTTCTGAAAATACACTCTCTCTGTTGGCACATTCTCAAATTAATTAACTAAATCACTAATTAATTCGATTGTGTTTTGTATAAAAAAAATTAGTTGTCTTATTTAATTGTTTTGTATAATACATTCTAATTTTACAACACTAATATAATAAATCATTAACTTGAGAAAAATTTCAATATAAAATTTTAAAATCAACCTAATAACTTTAAAATAGTGCATCTTTTTTTAATTTCATTGGTTTTATAATTATTGTTCTCATGACACAGTATTATTTGACTAATGTAATGAGTTTTGCTAAACTATTTTATTAAATAATTAGTTATTAGATGAATTTTGTTTAAGTAAATTTAAGACAAATACGTTTTTTTTTTAAATAAGCTTCACTTTCTTTTCTTCTTCAAATATTCAATTTACTTAATATTATATATATATATATATATATTTAAATTTATTATATCATAAAATATCTTACTACAAGCTAACAACACTATTAATGTTGATTAACATTATAGATAATTTAAAAAATATATAATATATAATTTAAGTTTCAACGTACTAAACCTCTGCCTCTTCTTATAGACAAAAACTCATATGAGACGGTCTCATGCATGAAATGAGGTACAACTTATAGCATAAATCACTCTCATCTCTTCCAAAGTGTTAAGGCACCAATGCCAACTTATGCTCCGTCTCATCATGAGACCGTCTCATGCAAGTGTGTATCTTTCTTATATATGACGATTTGACAATCTAATAGTAATACGGAAATAAGGAAAAAATATGTATAGAATTATAATATTAAAAGAGAAATTTGAGTGATACTATCTCATACGTGAGACAAACCTTCACTTAATATTTGAATCATACTTCTCATATTAAGTTGAAATTTTGCAAATTCATAATTTATTATATAATATAGTAAATGGATGCTCGGGTGAAATACTAGTTTTTTTCCATAAAGTAGAAAGAACATATATACCCCTCCATTGAACCAACTTTACACCATTTATTTAATACTAATAAATAATATTTTTATTAAAATCTATGTCGTTTACAAATGTGCAATCTAAATTAGGACGGATGAAGTATATATGTGATATAATAGAGTATAAAATGAGGAGAGTATTGAGTTGGATATTATCCGTCCCATTGTAATTGTCTCATTTTTTTGGTGGAATGGTTTAAGAAATAGTATTAAAATATTAGTTGGTGAACCTTTTTTTTTTTTTTTTTTTTTTTTGGATGAAAAGTGAGGAGTGGTATATATACTAAATGGTAGGTCTCTTTGCTTTATTGGGGATAAAAATATAGGGTAGTGGGGTTATTTTTTTTCCATTTTTGAGATTTATGAAATGAAAAAGTTATAGTGAATAATTGAAAAGTGTTTGTATTAAAAATTGTGTTTGGAAAAAGTAAAATAAATGTATATATTAGTAAATATTATAAAGTAAAATTTTAAAGAATTTAATAAATAGGGAAAATTATTTTTTTTTGTTATTCCTTTAATTTGGTCTGCGTTTTGACTTTTTGAACTTTTTTTTTAATCATAATAATCTTAGCCAGATTTTTGATCGGGTTTAAAAACAATTTGTACATTAAAAGACAAAGCAAATAAGGTTAGTTTATTGGGTCTAAACTTTTTAATCATAATAATCTTAGCAAAAAAAAAAAAAAAAAAAAGCAAATAAGGTTAGTTTATTGGGTCTAAACCGACCAAAAATTAAAATCTTGTGAAAAATCACTATTTACTTACTAAAAAAACGCAAAAAAATTCCAACATAAAATCATTAAGATTAAAAAAGTTTAGGTGGTATTTCAAAATTAAAATAAAAAATAAAATAATTATATAAATGGTTGTTACCTGATTGGTGACCTGTTATAGCAGGTGAAAAGACCAATTTCAAAAATTTTAAAAATTTACCGGACCAAAATAAAAAAGTCAAAACATACGGGACCAATTTCAAAATGATGCAAAGTTACAGGACTATAAAAAACTTAATCTTTTTAAATTTAAAATTTTAAAAATCACTTCTCACCTATGTTGCATAGGTGCAGGTGCGATAAGATACGGGTACGGGGATACGGATTTTCAAAAAAATTAGGGTGCGATACGGCAAGAATACGTCTGTTTATTTATATTTTATTATATATAACACTTATAAGATATATGAAAATTTTAAAATTAACATATCAAATGTATGCAATTCACATAAAACTTAAGCATTTTCAATAATTTAATGTAATTAAGTAACAAACATTAATTCAAATAACATCAGTTCAACACATAAGTTATATTAAGGAATTCAATAAAAAAAACAATTTATATATTTCAATTTAAATTATATTGCATAATAATGTTCAATTCAAATAACACATTTAGTACTTAATAAAATGACCACATAGATTTTAGTCTTAAAAAATTGCAAAAAATAAATAAAAAAATATTTTTTTTAAAAGTAACCACTCACCCACCCTTCCCGCACCAGATATGCGTATCCAGCGTATCGGATACGCGTATCCTAATTTTTTTTTTAAAAATTACTCATAGATTCGCCACGTTGTGTATCCGGTGCGAATCCCATTCGAATCTTACCCACACCCACGGAGTATCCGATATTACACCGTGATTTTTTAAAAGAATATGTGCATCATAGCTTCTCACGCTAAAAACAAACAAGATCTAAAGTAATGCATGGACACGTTCATTTATGTCAAATTGTTCCTAATGCACTTCTAACAAATCTAGGGGCAACAATAGTACGAATTTGACCTACACATACCTTACGTAGGATTGGTTTTGGACATATGCATAAGTTATTCTTGTGAGTTATATATTCAATCCACATATATAAGATGTTATTTTGTAAGTCAGTCTCAGATTAATTAACATTTCAATCAATCAAAATTTAACCGCACTACTCTGAAGCCTCAATGACAAAATGAATAGCTCAAACATTTAAAATATTACGAGGTCATAATTTATTTTAGTCACTATTTATCCAATAAAAAAATAAAAACTACTCCGAAATCTCAATTTCATTGGACACCTTCTAGTTCACTCCTCTTATTCTTTAATTTTTGTACATATGTGCATATCATATTTATTAATACACGTACATGCATCTAAATAAATCCGAAATTTCGACGAAATATAAAATTATAAAAATGACACATGTGATTTGATAAATTTTAATTGATATGTATGTGTGGGGCTTTTTTGATCCATTGTGACTAAATTTGGACACCTGAAAGGTCTTTGTGTAAGCTTAGTGGGATGCCTAAAATGATGATTATCCACACAAAAAAGTAAATTAAGACAAAATAAGCCTACTTTAGAAAGTAAAAGCATTGGGCATGTCGTGTTGACGATATCTTACATAGTATCTGATTATAGGATAGCACTTAGGTAGCATATATGGACACAATATCATCAGGTTTTATTCCTAATCCAATTGTCGGCCACTTCACACACAATGACAAAAAAATATGAATTATTCTGCAATAAGCTAATGCAGTTGGGGTTGGATATAAATTAAATGTTTTAGGGCAAGTTTGCTTTCGTCTTGACGTGGCCGATGGGGAAATTCGGATGGAGAAAAAAAGTGAATGAGGGAAATCTTATGAATAGTATTAATCTAGTCTTTATTTTGTATTGAATGTGGTAGAACTGGATGAAGTTTTATGTGAAATCAATATTTTTAATTATGATGATGTATTATTTGATTATTGTTAATTAGTGTGATAATAATTGTATGAAAGAAAAGTGTAAGAAAAGTAGGAGAGATAATAAATTGTTGTAAGAAAAGTATGAGAGAGAATAAGTTGGTGTAAGAAAAGTAGTGATGTGATAATTTTAGGGTATAGATATATAATATGGGTGAATGTGTATTTGGATGAATGATGAGATGTGCAAATCCGAAAAGTGGCCGGGATGGGGGAAGCCCATCCCCCATCCAGATCTCCCCGACCTAAAACAAACATGCCCTTAGGGATTTCTAATTTGGTCTATGGGTTGAGCCGGCCGGTCCGATTTAATTGAACGACAAACACAATAAACCAAGTTGAAGTGGACCACTTGATTTTTAATTAAGACAAAAACTTGTATATACCCGATTCATGCTATGAACTCGGTATAAAAACTCTCACTGTTATGTATAAAAACTATCAATGTTATGAACAAAAACAATCACTGTTTAGAAAATATTTTATATTTCTAAACAGTGAAAGTTTTTACACATAACAGTGATAGAGTTCATGTGTAAACCTTGGTTCACATAAATGTTACTCCTTAATTAAATTATCTAAGAGCTGCCCGGGATTTGAGAAAGTTCTACGAATTGTTGATCTTTTGAATCGGTCAACTCGCCAATTGGACATTATTTAGAAAAAAAAAAGGAGACTATTTTGTTAGTATTTTTTTATTACTTTTTGCAATATTTTTAATACCATAAAGAAAGAAAACTGAGGGTTATTATTTAAAAAAATATATAGATAATGAGCTATAACTTATGTTTAATTATACATTATTATATTATAATTATGACATCGTATTCGACCCGAACCGTTCGAAAGGCTCGGGTCAAAGGCCGCTTCCATCTTTTAAAATATAAGATCGGGTTATGAATATAAATGATTTATACACAAAGACGGGCATTAAATATTTTTTCTCGTCGAAATTTGGGACATGATCGTAATAAGACAAAGATTTATTTGAAACTATTTAACGGATTTAAACCAATAACTAAAAGTCCCTCGAAATTGCAATGTCGTAAGTATCATTTTATTTTAAAGATCGTCTCCTACATTTAATTATGTACGTAATGCACATGTTTGGGCAAGTCCCTATATGTCTTGATAATAAATAGAACTACACGAAAATTATCACTCGTTACGTACCTTTTCATTGATAATAATCATGAAACGCAATCAATCAAAATATAAATTTTAGGTTGGAACTCAATAAAAACGCATATATAAATGGTTATGGCTTATACATATTTCATGCACATCATCACTAGAGATACGTACATGCAAAGAGGATTATAACCTTGCATCATTAAAGATCACGCAATTATTTAGTTTATCATATTATTATTATTATTATTAATTACATATTCATCAATAACTCATATAATCACTTTGAAAGATTAATTGTCAAATCAACATGTACTATACTTCATTATAAACTTTTTCACCTAAAGCAATAATTAAGCTCGGGAGATCATCCTAATTATCTCTCTACTCTTTTCTAAATCGAAAGAGGAATATATATTATTCTCATGATAAGACATGCTAAAAAGATGTAATCATGCATGCATTTTCAACATAATTATAGCTAGGTTTTTTGTCAATATTATATTGGAATTTGGATGGACTATATTCAGCATTATCAATTTATCATCCATTATATATACACACGCAGCCCTTTTTTTAATGGGAGAAATGGTGTGTTCTAACCATTTGAACTATTCTACTTCGCATTATATATACACTCGTTTTATTAAAAAAAAAGTCTTAATAATATTGTATTTAATTCTTATGAAATTCAACTTGAATATAATTAAATTATTGTATAAAATTATGTAGTGAAATTAGATTTTATAAAAAATCGTCATTTAACTTCGAGTAGGTTTTTTGTGCACTAGGTGCACCGTGCAATTACTTAAGTACATTTAAAAAAATATACAAGTTAATTTTATTGAAAATATCAATTGTTTTTACCAAATATTTTTAAAATATACTTGAATTGTTCGATACACCTAGTGTATGCAGCACTTTGTCTTTAACTCCAGGTCCAATCTAAATTCGCATGTAATCAAAGATATATATTATGTCACTTAAAATAAAGATGAATAATATATTACGAAGACCCAAGAATAGAATAAATTGGGGACCAATTCCATTTGAAGCCTGAGAAAATTAAATTTTGTATAGGATTGACTAATCTCAATAATTGATCATACTTTGAAGGTTTTGAATTTGAAACCTTCAAGGAGCATAGGTCAATCCTTGGAGGTTAGATGGATGATATTACTTATTATACATTTTCTATTAATATATTAAAAATTCATTTTCTTTACAATTTAACATTCTAATTCGTCCTCATATAATCAGGGGCGGAACCAGAAATTAACATTGAGGGGGGCCGATATATACACATTAGACAATTATTTGAAAACTAATATTTACAACAATAAAATTAATTTAAATATATTATATATGCATTAAAATATATCAATATTCATCTTAATTATAAAATAAACTACAACATTAATCATTCATCTACTACTTTATTTTAATGTTTGTAATACATTTCATTTGTTTTGAAATTATTAATTATGTCATTATATTCCTAAGACATTCCTAACTTATTCATATTGCAAATGCCTATCATACCTCAATCAAATTTATAATACATATTTAATTAGTTACTTGCTTTAATATATATATTATTCAATAATGGAAAAAAAAAACAAATTTATCCTGTTAGAAAAGTAAAACTTAATTAATAAATCATGTCGATTTTCTATTATAGATAAAGCATATTAGGACAAATGATTATTTTGATAAGTTCACCTAAAAAATTAAAAGAAAAACTCATTATAGAAGTTATTAATGATGTAAGATAATTAATATTTATTTAGTAAAAAGTGAAGCAACCATGTAAAGAAATTTAAAAACAGAACCATCCAAAATAATAAGAGATATTATGTTAATATTTATAAATACATGCAAATAATAGAAATAATTACATGGGCTATGCAGGATTCGTGGGATATTTGGGGGTTGGGGTAATACTGTTATGGAGGGGTTGGGGTGGGGTGGGGGGGGGGCGCACGGCCCCCTTGAGTCAAAACGTTATCATATACAAGACAAACTCTCGTAAAATATTACATCACGTACTCTCAGCAAAATAAGGCAACTACAAATTTTGGGGGCCAAAATTTGAGTTTTCGCATCAAAATCACGTATTTTGTTATATTCTCGCCCCGTCAAAATTTATATCAAACCTGAATCAATTGTATGAAAGTTCATAAGATAGTCACATGATTGTTCATATGATAACACGTAAGTTTGCTTACAATATTGTGTAGGAATGCACAAAGTATTACTATCTATTACTATATAAACAAAACCGTGTTACTGCATAGACAAAATACTTCTATTGCAAAGAAACTACCTAGTTTAAAGAGAAGACCATAGAAATGTGCAAAAGAAAAAAAAAGATTTGAAGAATAGAAGGATAAAATATACTAATTTTTAGCAGAAAAAAATTATTGTCTCAAAGAACAAGGGAGACAATAGATGACCTCTAAAAATCAC
This sequence comes from Stenogyne calaminthoides, assembly GCA_037126765.1. Lineage (NCBI taxonomy): Eukaryota > Viridiplantae > Streptophyta > Magnoliopsida > Lamiales > Lamiaceae > Stenogyne > Stenogyne calaminthoides. The sequence goes on along the minus strand of JBBCBC010000022.1, from coordinate 1,201,670 downwards.
AATGAAGAGAAATTGAAAGAACGCGAGAATGAAAAGGATCAAGAAAGAGAGTAGAGGAAGTGAAAACTGTCGTGGAAGATGAATTTGGATAACAAGGAAGAGAATGGAGAAAGTGGAAACGTTGTGGAAGATCGCTGGAAACGACTGGAAAAGAAAAAAACATGGGAGTGGAAGAGAACACTGCATAGACAGTATTGTACAAATCTTAAATTCGTGCAATATTGTATACTCTATAGATTAAAAAAAAAAAAAAAAAGTTTGGTCATTATCCATTTTTCATCCCAAATAATTTAATTGTCCAATTTTGGTTCATAACTAAATTGATTGCCCAATTTTTGTTCAATTATCACCAGAAAATCGCAAATGATGTCATTTTCGGTCACACACAAACCAAGTGTCGTTTTAGTCTTTTTAAATTTATAAATTTATAAATTTTAATTTATTGTATTATTTACATATGCATAATTTATTGGACAAGTTGCAAAAACAGAACTTATCTTTGTCCCTTATTGCACTTAAAGAACTCAACTTTAGACTTTTGCAGGGTAGATATTTAACTATTAATTTATTAAAATAAAAGGACCTGGGCAATTTTAAAACAAAACATTTTTTTTTTCAATTTGTATCTAGCTAACTTCTGTTGTTCTCAACCCTAAATAAAAAATAAGGTATCACGACTATAAAATTTTGTCGTTCTTATTTTTTGTGTTCTTTTCTAAAATTCACTCATTTACATTTATGGTTAGGGGAAAAAAAATTAATGAAAAATTCGGTAGTATGCATTCTAAAACTTTGATATTTCAATATATCGAAAAATTCGGTATTTCGTTAAAAAAATTATTATACCAGTATATCAAAATTTTGGTATGAGACGGTGTATATCAATATCGTTCGAAAATTTTGTATACCCAAAATTTTTGTACGGTAGGTAAATATATTTTATTTACCGAAATTTTCGGTATATGCAGAATTTTGGTATACAAAATTGATATGAATTTTGAAATTCTAAAAATTTCGGTACGGTATACGATATTCGTAATTATTTTCGGTACGGTACGGTATGCCACCCCTATTCATGGTCAAAGAAAATATTAAATCCAGATAATGCAGGAGGTATCGATAATGAAATTCCATAATATTGTGAGTATATATTTTGGTTTCAAGTTAATTAAAGTATGTAATTAAATTAATCATTATTATTATAAAATTGGTGGAGAATAATATTTTTTTTATTGAAACTTAGTCAGTATGGTGATATTATTTATTATTTCCATATATAATATATAGTATATTTATTTTATTGAATCGAGTCTACTGGTGGAACACGACGAATACAAAGCATCTATATTTCTCTTGCTTGCGTCATTTTATTACTAAGTTATTTACTTTTAATTATTTTATATAAGTTATATTTCTTGATTTTTCTCAGTTTTAAACATGTGAAGTAATTGTAACTGGTACGTAGTATCTTTAGTTTGTCTCCACTTGACCAGTCCAAAACCACTTAACATTTAATTAATAGTTATTCTTTGTAATTCTTCGAACTGCTTATTCGATATTTTCTACTGTAAGGTTTTGTCTGTAACTGTTTGAGTATTTGTACTCGTTATATTTAATAAGTTTATGTTACATTTAAAAAAAATATTAGAAGCCATCAAATTGAGTATTTGTACTCATTATATTTAATAAGTTTATGTTATATTTGTACTCGTTACATTTTTTAATAAGTTTATGTTACATTTATTTTAAAAAAATGATCTTTATCATTTATAAAGTGGTATATAAAAAAATAAGCGGAAATACTTCTTTTTTTGTCTTTAAAATTGCCCTAGTCCTTTTTTTACAATAAATTGATAGTTAAGTCTTACCCTGCAAAAGTTTAAAATTGAGTTCTTGGGCAAAGATAAGTTATATTTTTGCAATTTGTCCTAGTTTAATTGAATTTTACCAGCATGTAACTTGTGTGGGACCGAAACTGTGTTTTTTGCAATTTTTCGGTGAAAATGGATTAAAATCAAACAATCAATTTAATTACTGGTCTAAAATGGATAGTTCAATTTATTTGGACAAAATATGAACTGTGGATAAATTATGACAAAAAAATTCTCCATATGTGTGTTTGTCTTCTCATATAAAATAAAATAAAAACAAAACTTTAAATTTCCTGTGTCATCCCCATTTCTTATGGGTGGAACGTTACCTAACATATTCAAATCATAAGTTCAACGCTACTAATAAGAACTAAATGGCCAAAGAATATATATATATATATATATATATATATATGTGTGTGTGTGTGTGTACGTTTATATATGTTTTTATCATTTTATGTATGTAAAAATTTAAGACAGACCATTTACTTTAAATGGAGGTAATTTGTTTAGTGTTAATTAACTCAATTCAAATTTTTGAATCTCTCGTTAAAGCCATATATCAATAATTATCTGCGATAAATATCCTTAAACATCCAATCAAGAGCATAATAATGCTCTTGCAAAATTCAAATTCAAATATCAAATCATAATTAAACTTAACTCTGTTCTAATTCTCTTCTAATTCCTTTTCATTTTCCATCAAAGAAGTTTGGAAAGTTAATCAATTGCTTAATTAAATTTTGGTATGTGTGTAGTGTATATATATTTAAATTTAAAATATTTTCTATTAGAAAGAAGAGAAGGGAACAAAAGACTGACATCTCACATTTACAGATGAATTAAAATAGTAATTTCTTCTAATAAAACTTGGTTACAACTTAACATGCATACCATGCGTCGCCAGTGTTTATCATATATACATTACTTAGATTGTTCAATATTCATCAATAGTATTTAGTTCATTATTTTTTTCAATATTAAAAGGTTAATTTGATAATATATATTTTATGTCTGATATAACACCTTCCACTATAGTGACAAATGGAGTGAGTATCCACATGATTATGAAATAAAGCTCTTCTTGGAGTATAGTTTGGTTCATCTCATCCCTCCAATCAAAATCAAATCTTTTTCAATTAGGATACATATTTTAATTTAATTTATTTTCTTTTTTCTAGGCCAAAATGTGTTCCAATCTAAATATTGGATCCATTATATTACTTTACTTCTTTTGTAATTTATGTCACCAATATATCAATATAATAATCAATGCAAATAACTCGAGTTCAGATGTTTCAAAAAATAAAATGTAGAAATGAGATTTCACGAGATATTATGGAAAAATTATTAATAAGTACAACTTTTTATAAATTATTAATCATTACAAACGGGATTATATATATAGTCAAAATTACACGAGAAAATGGAAATATACCTATCTATATGCAACTATTTTGTATATATTAGTAAATTGTATTTTGAAATGTATTTATCAGTAAGTCTATCTATCATATAATTAATTAATTTATTAATTTCTTAATCTTTCAGCATACTATATGTATTGTTTAACAATGTATTGCCAAAGAGAATGGGTAATTAATATTTGTAACCTTGAGACAACATGTGTTAACAATGACATGAGGAACATGACAAGAGAAAAGTAGAGAAACACATTCAATGGGGTAAGTTGTTTCTTGAAAGAGAGGGAGATGCTTCGTTTCAAGACTTTCAAATTCTCAATCAACAACTTTGCAACATGGATAAGTCTTTTATCTATCCAGGTGCACCGTATATTCATAGTGTATTTAGAAATATGTAATTTGTTATATTAAAAGATATAATTTGTTTACACTGAATCTTACAACTATTAATATGGAAAAATAGGTGCACAGTTCAGAGTAAACAAATTGCACATTTCTAAAATGTGAGTGCACATTACACCTAATCCCCATAAAATTATCAATTTCCATAATTAGCTACTTGTAATTGTAAATTGTCCTTTCCATACATAGTACCACAGCATTCACTTTTCCAATCAATTTATAACATTGCCATCTTTCTTATATTAAACTCCCATCTCCATACTCCAATCTAAGAAAAACACACAACATTCCAAATTAAACCCTCCAAAGGAAAGAAAAAAAATGGAGGATCCCAATTCTCACGATCCATGCAAAAACCAAGATGATCAAAATCAAGAAAAAGATGCAAGAATCAAGAACAACAATAACCATCTCGAGTTAGATCTCACCCTCTTTTCAATCAAAGACTCCAAATCGGAGCTCAATCTCTTTTCCGAAATTAGCGACGAACCACGTGTTTATTCATGCAACTATTGCAACAGAAAATTCTACAGCTCGCAAGCATTAGGCGGACACCAGAACGCCCACAAACGTGAAAGGACTATTGCCAAGCGCCGCTTCTCCGGCGGCGCTGCCGCCTACGGCCACCACGGCGAGGCGGCGCTCCGGTACCCGAGCATGGCGTCGCTGCCGCTAAACGGCTCGTCCTTCAACCGGTGTTTGGGGATTCAGGTTCACTCGATGATTCATAAACCGGCCGGCTTTTATGGGGGTAGGAAGCCTCTTGAACCTGCGGTGGAGATTGGATCGTCGTCGTCCGGCGGCGGCGCGGCTAGGTTTGACGGTGGATGGAGATTCTTGCCGGCGGTGGAGGGGTTCAGATGGGATGGTGCTGCTTCTCATTTGAAGGCGAAAAATCAAGATTTGAAAAAGTTGGACTTGTCTCTCAAACTTTAATTAGTTATTATAGATTATTAATTCTTGTTTTTTTTTTTTTTTTGGTTTTTGCACTTATATATATATATATATAGCTATATTTTTTAATGAGTGTGTCTCTAACCAAATAATATCAATTAATTGATTATTGGACTACCAATTAAAATTTATATTTATGGGTGAATATTTGAGTCGGAAAATCAATTTGATAAGATTTTCATTTTTTTTCTGTAAAAGAATTCCTTAAGTAGACTATATTAGGATTTTCTTTTCAAATCATTTTTTTTCCTTGCTATTATCATTGAATAAGGAGTTTAATTTTACAATTTTAATTCATTTTAATCAAGCGAAAAAATGTCAACTATAGACCTTTTCAAGAGTTCAATTTGGGGAAGTTTTATATATTTGAAGAAACCAGATAATAAGAAATTTACCCAAATAGAAAATTGAGTTTTACCTTATAATATCAATTACACTCGACTCGTTTAAATATTAATTAAATCATGCTCAAGTAAGCATGAGTATTATACACGGAGTGAGTTTTTTTTTTTTTATACACATCAAAAGAAAAGACATGCTTCCAGCCATATGCATGTACTCATTTTTTCTAGCTATGACTAAATCCATGATAATGACATATTTTTTGCTAATCAATTCTTTTTTCTTTTCTTTTTTTGTATAAATACTATGGGAGGAAAATATTTTAACACTTTAAAATAGAAAACGGGAGTTGGGTATGTACTTCAAAATTCAAATAATTAATTAATCGTATAATACATGTGAAATATTTTATATATATAATATTTCTCAAAATTGAAAACTATTTTCTTCATTGCTATTAAAGAATTGATTCAATCTCGATCTTCAAAATTAAAATCATGATTACAGGTATACAAGTACAGTTTCAAATGTTACTCAGTTCATATTCAAATTTATTCTAACAATTAAAATAATGTGGTATTCATTTCAAAGAGATCTTAAGAATCTTACGATTTTTTTGTCATTATTTAATTTTATTATTTCTTTTAAATATCTCCATATATAAAAGTCATGGATCCGTACATGTTGCATTTAATTTAAGTAAATTTGTTGTGATGTGATGTAGTTTAATATGTGTGTGTATATATGTACAAGAATTAGATGGCTGGAATTTTGGGCTATTTGAGCCCACCAGCAGTTGGGAGATATTGACTATCTATTAAGCAGTCTTTATCAATAGGTTGGGGTGTACTCATGTGGAAAGTTGAGTTATTAGTGTTCAAAATTTGACAACTTCAATTGATGTTTCAACATGAAATTTCTTGTTTTGAAGATGTGTACAATTTAATTAAGTGTATATATAGTAAATTAAAAGAAAAATTGAATTTGTAGGGTGATGTGAAATTAATCCGTTTATTTAATTTTTTTAATACTTTTCCATAATTCGTGAGCTGAATAATCTTACTTCTTCATTGGGAATCGAACATGATTTTCCATCGAATATGATTGAAGTTGGTTTTAGCGGGAATCGAACTCATGACGTGGACTTGAGCCTAAAAGCTCTAATACCATGAAAGAATTTTGTCTCATCTAAAAATTCAAACTTGTAAAGAGATATAAAATTAATTCATTTATTTAATTTTCCTAATATAAATCATATACAACAACTATATAAAGTGATGTGTTCAGATAATTATTGAATTGACAACCAATTAGCCGATTATTTCACATATTACACGAGAAAATTAACGATTAAATCAAATTAAACCAGTAAAAATGTCTCTCAAATTAATAATTAAATTACTGGGCCGGGTGTGATCAGTGTTACCTGAGATGGATCTAAAATTAAATGAAATATTACTCCTTTTATCTGTTAATAATTCTTATCATTTTTTTCTTCCTGATCACGTGTTTTAAAAGCTTTACTTGAGTTTATCATTTGTCCTCCTATAAAAGAATCAATCTTATTACAATTTTATCATATTTATGAATAAATAGAATGTTTCTTACAAGTTACAACTATATGATAAAATTAGATGATTTGGCCTTTTACAACATAATATGCCTAACTAATCTAGAAATAAGTGTTTTGATTAAAATGGAAATAAAAGATAAGAAAAAAGAAAAGAGATTCAACATAGTTTTTTAAATTAAATAAAAGCAAAGATAAATTCATTAGTTTTGTCTTCTAGCTAGTGAGTAGTGACCCTTTTAAGCTCTGAAATCACATCAACTATTTCGCATAAATTTAAAATGTTTGATTGCATTTGAATTTCTTACCTAAGAGATCTTTAACAACATCATCCCTACATAATGGTGGGACCAAATCATAGTCATGATTCATGTTAAACTTCATATTAATCATGTCATTATCCTAAACATAACAGAAATGTGTGGTTATCTTACAAAATCTACATTTTTACCGTAAAAATAAAAAGTTAGTTTTTAAAAATTAGTTAATATTTTAATGTGGATGTGAATCAAAGATTCTGATATTATAAAATTAAAGAATTTCATCTCATTTAAAAGTTTGAACTTATAGTGCGATATGCATTTGTTTTTATAATTGTAAACATAGATCTAACTTTTCTTTCTTTTCTTTTTTTTAGGCACTAATACACATTTGAGCTTGGACAGTTGTTAAAAAAGTCCTTAGAGAGCGGTTATAACAGCTGTCCAAGTAACAGCTGTCCAAGTTTGGACAGCTATTAAAAAACTGTTGTCCAAAAGTTGGGCTTGGACAGCGGTTTTCAACCGCATTGCAAGAGGGGGGCTTGGACAGCGGTTATTAACCGCTGTCTAACTTATTATTTTTTTTATAATTTCGTTTATTATGTTAGATAGACAGCGGTTATTAACCGCTGTCCAATATTTTTTTTTTTTAATTATTAATTTATATTTTAAAAATCCTATAATAAAACTATAAACCAAAACTTATATATACGTCCAATACCATAAACCATAAACCATAAACCAAAAATCCTATAATAAAACCATAAACCAAAACTTATACCACATATATATATACCAAAACATCAAATAAATTAATAAACATACACATCATGAAATAAATAAACATACAATCATAAACATACATCCAATACACCAAAAACATGAAATGTATATCATCACAAATATATAATTTAATTACATGCTACCAAAATTTCAAACAATGATCACTCAATATCGTATGAATATAAGAATCGATTGTAAAGGTACCCCGTCAAATCGTTTTTCCATTTCTCCAGTCTTTTCTTAGAGTAAGAATTGAGCTCACGTTCATAGACAAACTGCAAACAACGAATCAATCAATATAGTATGAATTTTTATTCAATCAATAATAATTTAAATAAATTGATAAATTGACTTACATTGAGAGGAATGTTCGTTAGAGAAACGCGGATTATATCTTCAATAAAGCAACACACAAAATGTCCACAATGTTCATTATCTCGTTGCCTCGGAACCTGTTGATCCAGTTCACTTTATTTAATAAAGAAAAAGAAACAACATTTAATATAGCAGTGAAACAATATTCAATAAAGTCGTACATTTCTTTTTAGCACTTATTTTTATTTTTCGTTTTTTGGTTGACCTTTCTCGTTCATGACCATAAATGTTAACAAGATCCGGATTGCCATATTCATCCTCATCTCTAATTATTCTCTGGTATGGGCGTGGATTTGCAGGATCATCGAAAGATGGTACAGAATGAGTGAAGTTCTGAAAAGGATCGTCAATTGTGTCAACATCTTCATCGACATGGTCGCTAATCTGGAAACTATTGTTAAATTTGTTTGACATAACCACAATGGACCATTTCTCATTAACTGGGTCGGGGACATAGAAAATTTGTTGAGCTTGACTGGCCATTATGTAAGGGTCATCTCTGTATCCCACATTCTTCAAATCAACGCGTACGAACCCAGAACTTTCAACTTGGACCCCATTAGGGATCCTCACCCAACTACACTCGAAGATTGATTGACGATGAACAATATAGTCGAGCTCCCAAATGTTGACAATCTGTCCAAAGTAAGTAGTATTTGATTGATCCAATCTGCGATTGCGATAATGGACACTCCACTATTCTCTGCATAGTACTTGTGGCATCATGATCTCTGGTATAAAATGTGTATCCGTTGTTAAGATAACACTTGTATGAATACACATGTCTATCAGGCATTCTGGATAACCACTTAACTCTTTCATTCACTGATTATGTTTCCCGTGACAACATATTTGCTACATAACCATTGAAGCAGTCAACAAACGTGCGATTGTGCTCAACTTCAATCCATGATCTATCTCTGGTGGGATTTCTCTCAGCAAGTGATCGCATGTGCAAGTCAATAAAAAAGAAAGCGTCGTCGATGTGTTGTGAAGCACGCACAAGTGCATCCGTGTTAGTTCCTCCATGCTAACACTTACAGGTTGACCACCGGTAATGCCTTCACCGTCCATCCTATTGGTGTACCGGGTAAATGGAAGTCCAATTGCATCGACATTCGGAATAAATTCAGACCAACACTCGACTGCTTCTTCTACTAAATAGCGTTCTGCAATGCATCCCTCCGGCCTGGACTTATTCATCACATATCCTTTGAGCACTTTCATATATCTCTCTACACCATACATCCATCGTGATCTGAAAGGACCACACACACATCCTTGTCTCGTGTACCAAATGAACTGTTAGGTGAACCATTATATCAAAAAATGATGGAGGGAAATACATCTCAAGCTCACAGAGAGTCCCCACAATCTGCCTCTAAAAACCAACAATTTTCTAGGATCTATGACCTTGCTACTCATTGCCTTGAAGAACCAACATAACTTTGTTATGGTTATGCGCACATTTTCAGGCAAGATAGAACGAATTGCAATGGGCAAGAAAGTCTCCATGATGACATGATAGTCATGCGATTTCAGATTCATCAGTCTCACGCCATCATTTGATACAAGTCTCTATATGTTGGAGGAATAACCCTCTGGTACTTTCACATCCTTTAGCAGCTGAAGTAACTCTTTTCTCTCATTCTTGGACAAGGTGTGTGCGGAAGAGAGGTAAGAACGGTTGACCACTTTCTCTATGCATGTTTTTAATTACGCTTATTCCCTTATCAATCATATCCATTCTTGCATTGTAACCATCCTTGGACTTCTTATCGACTAGGAGAGTGTTGAGCAAGCCGCACAAACGTTCTTCTCAACGTGCATTAGATCAATGAAGTGTCTAACATACAACTCTTTCCAATAGGGCAATTGAAAGAAAATTGATTCCTTCTTCCAACCGCTAGTGGGGACACTCTTTTTCGAAGATCTTTCCGTCTTGTGTGTCGATATTCTTCATCTCATTCAATACATCCGAACCCCGACATAAACGCGTGGTGCTTCACCGCCTCTCAATTGTGCCATCGAATGCATCGACCATTGTTATCGTACTTATGGGTTGGGTCCAACCACCTCCTATGTCCCATATAAACGGTCTTCCTACAATGACTCAACTATGCGAATGTGATGTGTCTTCTTGGTACAACAAGGACATGCATCGGCCCTTTTTCACACTATATCCGGATAGATTCCCGTAAATGGGAAAGTCATTGATAGTTCCAAACAAAGATGGCCTTCAACTTGAAATTCTCCTTTCTACAAAGCATCATACACATTGACACTCTCATCCCACATGAGCTTCAAGTCCTCTATCAAAGGAGCGGATATACATCTATGTCGTTACCGGTTGTTTGGGTCCCGATATCAACATAAACAACATCATGTAAGTCATCGCTTCATGCACAACTTCGGGTGAAAGGTTATAAACCAATGTAATCACCGTCATGTACTATGGTTGGTACTTTGGATCTGAAACGGATTCATTAAAAATCGATTAAGAGTGCAAGAGCCGGAAGTGTCGTGGCTCGTTGCCAAATTTGCCTATGGATGCTCGACATCGAATGTCTTCCTAAAAAGGTGACAATCTGAATCGGGGTATAGAATGTGGTGTCTTAGCATTCCATCTTTGATCATATCATCATGATGCCAAGTTAAATTTCTAGCATCCACAACGCCAAATCACTATACATTCTCCTCGTAATCTTGGTATTATTGGAAAGTACCACAACACCATCGCTTCTCCCCACAATCTTGGGACATTCATCGAGGTTCATCTCTACACTATATACTCCTTCCGAAATAAAAGATACAATCACCCGGACAAGCATGAATTTTACGATGTGTTAACCCGATGGACTTGAGCATTTGTTTAAACAAAAGCATCACATGCGCTCTTATATATATTAAAATACATTTCCATCGATAACAATTAATCGATAGACCACTAACAATTATTTTCGACATATACTTGTGAAGCACTCGTCGAACAACCTGGTGAAATTTGTTTTTAGGTTGAACAATATCAACACACGGTGACAGTTTTGTTGCCTTCTTACACCCTACCCACAATGGGGTAATCCAAATATAATTTACATATTAATCCAAATTTGAATCCCTTAACTTCTCATCAATAAGAAAGACGACATATAAGAGTGATCTCGCAGATCATCGTCATCCCCACTCGATATATCAATGGTTCAAACAATTCGATTTTCAACACATCGAAAATATCCGCATCCATCGTATCTTCAAACCTAAAGTCGGTTTTTAGGTTGCTTGAGCTACATCCATCTCTTCTCTCACCATGATATGTCCAAACGGTATATGTTTTATCAATACTAAACCTATACGATGAATCATCAAGTGGTCAAAAGACTTTCTCGACCACTAACGATTTTTTCCATTCATACATTTCCAACACGGACATGGAATGTAATTTGACGAGGGTCGGTTTGTCGGTTCTAATTGCATGATTACAAAATTATTTCACCCCATTACTATACTCATCTGATAATCGATCTGCTCGAACCCACTTTTGATCCATATAGAACTAGAGATGCCTATAGAAAAGGCAATATGAAGTGTTTCTCAAGATAATCTATCCTAATGTATTAAACCTAAAGTATTAAACCTAAAAGTATTACAATCCTAATGTATAAAACGTGCATATAGAATGTGGTAGTACCTAAGGTTTGTATATTGCATGTATCTAAGGATTTGTTGCATCTCAAAACAATGTATATAACCTAATGTACCATCATTAATCATCTAAAGCAACACACTACTATCCATTCACCAAATCATCAAATTAATATAACCAAAATATATCCTAATGTATTAATCATAATTTATGCTTAAATCCTCACATAAGCATATTATCAAACACCTTGAGTGCATCAATTATTCATATCTAAGTTAGCATAAAAAATCAAGCCAAGCCACACAATATATATTCATCTCTAACAAGTTGTTCATCTCTAACACTAACAACATTAATCCTAATAAATTAACACTAATTTATGCTTAAATCCTCACACAAGCATATTATCAAACACCTTGAGTGCATCAAACACCAATATACATACATCAATATATACAACATGATATATATACACCAATATACATATAAATACACCAATATACATACATCATACATACAATTAAACAAAGCCACTAACAACAATTAAACAAAGCCACGCAATATATATATATATATATATATATATATTAACAATATATAAACCAAGCATCAATTGTTCATCTCTAACACTAACAACAATTAATCCTAACAAATTATATAAACAATTAATCCTAACATATATATATACTAACATATATATACATATACACATTAATTCAATATATATATATATATACTAACATATATATACTAACATATATATATATAAAAAAGAATAATTACCTATGGAAGGAGAAAGGATCTTGAATATCTAATATTGAGCCACAATATAATTGGCGGTAAATATTAATTAATCCCACTAATTAATATTGCACTATCCATCTTAACCCATAGGGGAGGTTGGCGGCAAGGCGATTTGGTATGATAAAACTAATGAACCTCCCAGGGCCAAATCAAACAAGGGCTTACTAAATTCTTATATTAAATCTTAGCAATCACATGTACCGGATGGTTCGATTTGGGGGATAAAAATCAATAGTTACCAAGGAGGAGGCTAGGGCTTGTAATCTCTTGTTCGTTCGCGATTTGGGAAAATAAGAGCTAATGGGAACTAAATTAACTCTGATGAACAACAATACGAATTATTGATCATCTTATCAAGGTAAATATATATATACATTCGATCATATTTAAAAGGAGGGAAGGAAATAAGTCTTGCATATTTTCGATTATACCAAAGTAAAAGCATACTTTTGATATAATCCCAACAATCTCCCACTTAGTTCGATTTAGGTAGAGGAATGAGGAGGCCCTACTTTAGCAGTTCACGATTTAATTTGGGGAAAAATATACGCGATTTGGGTCATTATTAAATTATCCTGAACACTTGGACTTTCGGTTTGGAACCCAGCTGTCAAAACTGCTAATGCTTTCCTTGGACAAGGTTCAAAACCGTTGTCTAAACATTCTGCATAGCGGTTCTCAACCGCTTTCTAAGAATTTAGACTTGGACAATGATTTTTGAACCCCGTGTTTTTTTAATTAAAACGCTCTCAAGCTATAGCTTGGAGAAAGTTTAAAAAAAAATTGTTGTCCAAGTCACCAAATTGCAAAGCTCAAATGTGTAGTAGTGAGGAGTTTTATCAATGCAGGGCTTGAAAGATGGTAAAGCTATCAATTTAAGACCTGAAAGATTTTTTCTATCGATTCAAGGCCTGGAAGATGGAAAACTATCAATCCAGGGCCTGAAAGATAGAAACTATCAATTCGAGGCTTATAAATTTTAAGGTCATGTTTGGCACTAAAACCCTAAACCCTGAACACTAAACCCTAAACGATGAACCCTAAACCTTGAACCATGAACCCTAAACCCCCCTGAACCGTAAACCTTGAACCGTAAACTCTAAAAATAAAAAAAATAAAAACATGAATAAGGATATGAAATATAAGTGTCAAACATGGTCTTAAAATGTGTGAGCCTTATATTGATAGTTTTTATCTTTCAAGCCCTGAATCGATAGTTTTCTAACTTCTAGGCCTTGAATCGATAGGAAAAATCTTTAAGGCCTTAAATTGATAGTTTTGTCATCGTTCAAGCCTTGAATTGATATTTTTTCCCTTTTTTACTATGAATGAAAGAGAGGAGATCAAAAAGTCATATATAATCCTTCTGAGTGGTAAAGTTCAAAGATAAAGCAAAAAAGCATCATTTATATTTATTGAATAATGCATTTTATTATTATTGATATGATAGGGATATACACTTTAGAGAATTGCTCAACGCTAAGAGTGTATCTGCATTAGGCATGGTTAAATAATTGAAAAATGTCAATTTAGGGTCTGAAAGATGGTAGATCTATCAATTTAAGGCCTGAAAGATTTTTTATATCGATTCAAGATCTGAAAAATAGAAAACTATCAATTTAGGGATTGAAAGATGAAAACTATCAATTTGACGCTCACACATTTTAAGGTCATGTTTGACACTTATATTTCATGTCCTTATTTTTTTATTTTTAGGATTTAGGGTTCAGGGTTTAGGGTTCAGTATTTAGGATTTACGGTTTACGATTCAGTATTTATAGGATTTACAGTTTATGGTTCAGGGATTAGGATTTAGTGACAAACATGGCCTTAAAATGTGTAGGCCTTGAATTGATAGTTTCTATCTTTCAGGCTCTGTATTGATAGTTTTCTATCTTCAAGGCCTTGAATCGATAGAAAAAGTCTTTCATGCCTTAAATTGATAGATTTACCATCTTTCAAGCCCTGAATTGATAAAACTCAAATAATAATCAAATCTAACCTACACTTTTTAGTTTTTTTAATTCTAACATATACTTTTTCTCTCTTGAAATATATATCACATATTTTTAATTAATACTTAAATATATTATCAGGCTTCATTTTTGGTAAGGTCCGTTCTAATGTGATCGTCCATATTCAATTGTCTTGTTGACGTAAAAATATTAAAATAAAAAAATATCACCATCCAAATTTAGAGAATAGTGACCCCGGATGTTTTTATATCCCACGTTTTCTAATCTTAGGTGATGATATTTTTTTTATTTTAATATTTACACGTTAATAAGATAGGTGCACTCTGACGACCACATTAGACGGACTTTGCCAAAAACTAATGACACAGAATGTTTTTAAATATTAAGTGAAAATATATATGTACTATATTTGGAGAGAAAAAAATATACTATATGCTAAAACTGATGAAAAACTAAAAGTATGGACTAAATTTGATTAATTGTCCTTAAAGGAACCTATTAGAGTAGAGTTTGTCCTAGTTAAAACTTCAAAATATAAGTTTTATGGCGATTAGTGGAATTTAATTTGCCATTAATCTCAATTTGACAGGTAATTAGAGGTTATGCTTGCAGCTTGCTCATGCATAAAATAATTGTTGGGGAGTGATTTGCACAGATCTATTCGGGGTGAATATTTAAATACAAATTTAATTCATTAATTATTACTAGCATGAATTAATCCTATATTAATTCAAATAATAATTACAACAACATATCATGCATATAAAAAGCCACGTAAAACCTACGCATGCGGAATCTACGGGTTTACGTGAACGCATTCTCCTCTCGGGATGAAAAAAACCTGGCTTTGGTCGGACGGACTAACCAAAAGGACTTCACAAGTATTCCCTTAGCCCTTGCTCGACAATCCGGTGGAAGGATACTCGCGAACAATTAACAAAAGGAAAAAATAAACTTTGTTGCACCACTTATGTGGATTTGCTAATATTTCCAGCACATGGAATTGTACTTGGGAATGAACTAATCATCCCCTATTTATAGGAGAGGAGGGGGACGAAAATTTAGTGATATTTCAATGTGGGAAAAGACTTTTCTTGGTCACCAAGAAATCTTGAATATATCTCCTATATTCTTTTTCCCATAATTAAAATATTCCACAAAAATCCCACCTCCTCTACAATATGGAATTTTCGAAAATATTAGTGCAAGAATCCAAGATTTGGATCTTCTTGAATTTATGAGATATTCTTGTATTTCAAGAAATACATATCTTCCATAAATATCCTTTCAAGAAAATCAAGAAAATCTTTCTTGACCTCTATTTTCCAAAAAATTCAAAAATCTCACTATGAATAACCAAGTGGGAGATTTCTTGAATTTAATGAGATAATCTTGTATTCCAAGAATACATATCTTCATTCCATAACAAAATTCAAAGAAAATCTTTTTAAGGGATAGTTACCAAGGTCAAATTGGTAATCCCACGTGATCCTATTTACCAATCCCACGTGATCCTATTTAAGGGACGAAGGTTAAGAAACAACGAACCACTGAGGTCTAATTCTTCCTTGTTTAAGATTATCAAGAATTTATCCTCCCCAGAGGTCATATTAATATCTTTTGTCCTTGGTCATCGTTCAACATCATGCACTAGTGTAATCTCTTGGTCAAGACAAACCAATCTCAGCCTTACACCTCAACCTTTTTGCGATGGTTGTTCATTTCCCATCTAGGTCAAAGTGAATGGCGTACTTATAGTTACAAGGGGATTAATTTAATTTTCTTCTTCGTGATTTATCCTCTTGTATCACTAAATTAACTACAATGTAACATCTCGTCATTTAATTATTGAATGGTTGTTCATTATCTAAAGAAATATATATAACATTCAATCATATTTAAAGCATCACTAAATGATAAACAATTTATTTCAATGAAATAAGTAACATTCAAATTTTAAAGCATCGTTTTATTTATACAAAGTAAAAGCATACTTTTCAGTATAATCCCAACAATAATTTGTGTTTGGTATTCTAAAATATGAAAGTATTTTGTTATATTTTATGAGTAAATTAACACTACAACACTTATTAACTGATATTATTACACTTATAAATTGGTATCAATTTTACAATATAAATAAATTTCACAGTAGAGTTTGTGATATTTTATTATTCCAGGAACTAGGAATTGAACCCGTGCAATGCACGGCTGTAGTTGAACAATTATTTTTATAGTGAGTAATATGGTTTTCGAAAAACTCTTTAAGAATAATGTTTTAGCTAATTCGTATTTAATACACAATTTTAAATCAAATTCATTCGTTAAGTACTGGAAATCTAGAAACAAGTCGAAATGTAAGTGAAAGCAGATAACCTAGTGTTAAACTATGGGTTTAAAATAACTACAGATTCCGAAAAACCTCTCTGAAAACCACATTTTTTTATTTTTTTGGCTGATATTATTAATTTATATTTTAAATATGATGACACTTCGATTAACCAAACCCTACCATTGTGATAATATAACTAGAGTTAAAATAATTCGGAATTACAAATTGATTGCTCCCATTTATATGTACAATTTTATTTATTTATATTTTAAATATGATGACACTTCGATTAACCAAACCCTACCATTATGATAATATAATTAGAGTTAAAATAATTCGGAATTACATATTAATTAATTGAACACATTAATTGTATATTTTAAAAGAAAAACACTTTGCGTTTAAGATTTTTAATAATTGTACATATATATGGGAGCAATCAATTTAAATTATAATCCATCGTACGTATGAGTTTTACATTCAATATATGATTATATTCTCAGAAAGTTAGGTTTGCATAAAGAGGAGAGAAATATGTAACTTTTGTCTTGTTTGTTTCTATCAAAATCTGTATCTTGATTTTTCAATGGACATGATGAATAATATGATGAAAATCAATATGCTACGTTTAGGCCAATTTAAATATAGCTGATCTTATTTAAAATAGCTTTACTGTACAAAGTACAAACTGATTCACAATTAGTAAAATTATTAATATATTTTAATAAATAATTAATATTGTTAAAAATACAAACAAAATGCAAATGAATTGTACAGTGAAACGAGTTTACTGGCTTATTATAAAATTTATTTATTATTGTTATTAAATATTTTTATTTATTTCTCTCTCTCAATAAATGTAGTTGTCCAAATCAAATATGGATAGTTTTGGTTAGAGCTCCACTACCTAAAACCCGAGATTTTTTATTCGAGACACGGAGAGGAAAAATTTATTCCCTCTTATGGTGGGATGGTGGTCCCCCACTTGTGGTGGTTACGGTTCGAGGTTGCGGTTTCGGGTGATCCCCCTCTTGTGATGATTTCGGTTCTGGTCTATAGCGAGAAGAAAAGATAAGCATAATTGTTCAAATAATGATTCATATATAGTATTTTTCTTGTTCATTACAGACAGGTTACATCCAAAAAACACAATCTTATTCTTCTTTCCTTCTTTTGAAGAAACAATCTATTCTGTTTCGAAGTCAACAAAGATGTCTGTTTTACAACTTCAAGCAACTTCAACATTCCATATTGATAAATCCACATCAATAGATTGACATCTTTTAAACCTAACTTACTTTAGACAAAACAAGCTTGATTACATGAATTATGAAAACGTACGGATACTAAATTTAGGACGTATTTTGAAATTCTACAGAATGCCTAAAAACACTTATTATTTTTAAAACTGTTAGACTCAGTTTTTCAAAAAAAAAATAAGTGCTTCTAAATTTTGTATTGTGTTTCAGAGTACCCCTTAACACACCTCAATTTTAAATGAACATGATGTGGGTGGGTGGGCACCACTAACCACAGTAATTATATACAGAATTGGACCAAAATATATGGTTTTATTTAGCCAAGACAAGATCAACTACCCACCATACATAACTTGAAGATACTTCCTTATTCAGGGGGGTAATGAATCTTAAGTTTCAATGTTTCATCAATGTGAATCAAAGTTGCCCAAGCACTGATAATTTCCCCCTCTGCATTTAAATTTCTCTAAACAAGTAAAATTCATTTTTGATCTCACAGTACACACGGTGCCTCACGATTTTGGTCCCAACACCCACCATTTTGGTCCTAAAATCATTTTTTCATGAAATTTTGGTCCCACCGTCCGTTAAAGTTAGCCGCAGTTTTGATCTCACGGGACAAGATTTGAGACCAAAAGTACAGTTAAACTTAACGAATTCCATAACGAAAGGACCAAAATTGTATGAAAAAATCTTACGGGACCAAAATCGTGAAGTCTCGTGTCCCGTGGGACCAAAAGTGAATTTTACTCGTCTCTACACAGAAGAAATTTCCTCTGAAATTCATTACCTTGTAGCTCATCTGGTGGATTCCACAACTTTCTTTTTAAGGCTTATTTATGTCCATGACTTGATGCACCTTAAATTTCCTGACACTTCCCTTAATAACATAGGGTGCATCCGCAAGGTTAAGCGTAGTTATGGTGCACTCTTTAGAAATAGAGAAGTACACGTCTTCTTCGTTATGAGATTGGATACTTAACCATAAACTCACCAGTTGCACCATGCAAATAAGTG
Source organism: Stenogyne calaminthoides (assembly GCA_037126765.1). NCBI lineage: Eukaryota > Viridiplantae > Streptophyta > Magnoliopsida > Lamiales > Lamiaceae > Stenogyne > Stenogyne calaminthoides. Next base: position 1,182,658 of record JBBCBC010000022.1, on the reverse strand, counting down.
CACTTTTAAATAGTATTAATTGTTTAACTAAAAGGTATTAATTGTTTTATTAAAAAGTATTAGTTGATCATTATTAATTGTTTTCACCAAATAATATTAATTAGTATTTTTATTGTAGTTGTGCAGCTGTTTTGCTATTCAATTTGAAAAGGATAAGATGTCTAACCAAGATTTTTTTTAAAAAATCAGCTTTTGATTTAAATATACGGAAGATATATAATGCCCTTTAACTCAAACTAAATAAGCGACAATGATAATCGCACGAGTAGGTCTAGTGTGAAAATTTTCATGTATGAAAATCCATAAAATTGTCCTAAATCAATTATCTACATCCTAAACACTAAATAATGAACCCTAAATTATGATCTATTCGGGCCGGGTGAACCATGAACCACTCAATTTTATTTTACCTTCATCAATTACAGAATTTAATTGTAAATTAAAGTTTTTTTTATGTATGAAAATTTTCATACTAGACTTTATCTAATCGCAATTGTATTTCTCCAACAATTACAAATGTTCGATAACCAAAATTCTCCATAGAATAAACAAACAGGATATATAATAAGTAGACAAAAACTTATATGTGACGGTCTCATACATTAAACGAAGTACAAACTAACACAAATAGGGTTAAACGGAATAAGCTCTCATGATCGGAATTTGTACTGAAAATATATGAGAAAGCATGATAGTCAAAATCTATATACCTCGCAAAACACAAGGAAATGAAGACACGCGCACCCCTTATTCTAATAAACTCGTGTTCAACAAAACTCGGTTTAACTTTTACGAAAAAAGCATTTTAAAACACTGATACCATTCAAAAGGGCAACTGATACTTCTTAATTCAAAATCCCACATCGATTTTGAAGAGCTTTCGCAAAGCCTATATTAAAGGTGAGTTTGGTAACACAGTACGCCGAGTCCAATAACGTGGGCTTGTGGCCCAAGTGGGGACATTAAAGTGATTGGAATTTTGGGCCGGCCCAAGTCGGCCGATTGGACCCTAGTAGTAACGGGCCTTGTATTGCCTCGCACTGGTAGTGGTTAAATACCAACCTTAAGGGGGCTGTTGTCTTGGCAGAGCACCCGGGCGTGTTTCTCCGTTGGCCCAATTGATTTGACTTGACCAGCCCGCAAAATAACACTCACTTTTTAATTAATAGTATTTTTTTTTTGGATAAATTTTGCATTATGATTTAGATTGTGATACCCCAAGCTTCTCACTGCTCATTGGCCAATATATTTCATGCATTACGTGTATTTTATATTATTTGCGTGTTAATATTATTTATGTGATATTTATAATTTTACATTATTTTATCTTGTGTTTAAATTACTTTTAAATATTGAGTTCTTGTTATAATTTTACATGTCGATAAAACCCTAATATAATAGATGTGTACTTAGAGTGATACTTGGTTTAATAAAGAAAATTAGTCAATTGCTAATAGAGTGATTTAAATTTAAATTGGAAAAGGGAAACATTAGGGAAAACGGATTAATGGCTTTCAAAATATTTATAACCTTACGTGCTAATATATGCTTGCAGATATACATAGTCCTCAAATTAGGAATGCTCATGAATAGCAGCAAGGGAATTAGGACTTAAATATTATAATAATAAATTTGCTAAGTAGGTAAGTGTGTGATTTATGAGCTATACACGTCAATATATAACTACTACCATAAGTTTAAGAGACACACACCTATACATGGAAATTATTATCTCATTAGAATGACTAATATAAATTAGTTGGAAAGAGAAAACATAAGGCGGTGGCTGATGGAATAATTGGAGTCGAGCACCATTCACAAACCCCTGTTCACACTTAACAAACGAAAGCGAAAGAGAGGAGACGGGGAGCAGGTAAATATATTTAGTATGTGCATATGTATATGTTGTGCACGGATTTAACTGTTTTTTAGCTATTTATATATATATATATATAGTTATAGTTGGCGTAACTGTTATATTATGTAGGGTTTAAAATGGTAAGGGAGGATACTAAGAAGAAATTAAGGGTTTGAATAATATATGTAGTATGGGATTGCAAGCAATTTTGGAAACGTGGGTGATTGCAAGAAATTCACATAATACACACGTAAGGGCTTTTGGCATAATTAGATGATAATCACTTGAGGGTATAATTTGGATGCAATATATATAGGTATTAACGACTATAATTACATAATTAGTTCTTACTTCACGAAGGTTCATTATTGAATGTATTGTTGAACTGTAATCAATTATGAGACTTTGGCATGGTGTAATTTGAAGTTGTAGGGTTTCTAATTTATAAGGATAACTTAGCTTATAAAATTAATATGATATGATGAATTTAATTGACTACTGTCCAGGATAATCAGAAACTAAAATCTCTTTCTTGGATAGTGATAAGGGCAGATCAGGATACATAAAGAAGATGATTAGTAACTAAATCTTTTAAATATCTAAAAATAATAACGAGAAAACTTAATGTTATGGGAATATTTTGGAGTAATATTTATAGTTTACCTTTTTTATGAAAGGTGATAAGGTGAATTGAGAGTTCGAGTATTGATATTTATGGATTCAAGGTAAATAGAAATTTATTTGCAACTACAATGCATAAACATAATATTATGTGATTTATTTATGATTAACTGACAATACGTGGATGATATGTGGATTGTGAGGTGTGATTGATATTCAGTGCTCACTGTGGAAAGAGTTGATGAGCTCGATGAGCTTGATGTAAATTGAGTATGTGATATGTGAAACTTGTGAGTTAATTTGTGCTGCATTGCATTGCATCACGCATATCATGCATTATCATGAAATGAGATTTGATCATATGATGTGATCCGACCACTGATTATACACCGAGGACAGAAGGGCGACATGGGAGTGGTAGTGACCAGATAACTCCTGGCGGGCTGCCCAGAGTAGGCCAACGTCTTATTATCACACGGAAGGGGCGAACTGGGAGTGGTAGTGACCAAGTAACTTCTGGCGGGCTGCCCAGAGTAGGCCACCGTTTTATGATCACACGGAAGGGGCGACCTGGGAGTGGTAGTGACTAGGTAACTCCTGGCGGGCTGCCCAGAGTAGGCCACCGTTTTATATATGTTATGAGTTCATGCCGGTGTATAGCAGTGAGTCAGGGGCCCTACGAGTGTTTCATAAATAAATTGGTGATTTCAAAAGAGAGCGCATGGAGAGAATTTTGAAAGATTTACAGCCTCATGCATAATTTCTACTTACTGAGGTTTATATGTCTCACCTAGTTTATGCATTGTAGGTGATCCTGGTGATATGTGACGAGTTGGCCTTACTGGACGAGTTGTGGGACTTCCACACGTTTTGAGCAACTGTGTACATAGATGACGACATGTCGGGCATGCTGCGGCTCATTTTGCTTCTGTTGTTGTATATTATGCCACTTTAGGATATGAACGTTGTTGTGTGGTTTGGTTTGTGCTAGTTTGTTGACTTGGAGACTGTGAATTGCTGGTTTTGAAACTTATGTTGTTTATATGAATGGAAACAGGTTGATGTGTTGACTTGAGTGATATATCAGAGGGGTGATTATATGGTTGGTAATGCTTAGGTTGTGTGATTTAAACAGGTTAATTCGTATTTGTGAATGAATGTTAGTTTGTCGAAAAAAAAATTATAGCAGGTTTACAGGTTGAATTACATTTATAAACATATTAAGTTAGGTTAAATAAGGGTGGTCGTGTCATAGATGAATAGTGAAAATGAAAGTAATTATTTATGTAAAATATTCAATAATTTTTTTGTTACTTTTATTATGGTTAAATAATCATTCAAAAAAATTAAATTTAAAATATAAATTTTATATGTTATTATAGTTGATGACTCTACAAATTTATATATTCACACTCTAATTATAAATTCCAAAAAATTATTTATAAATAACATCTGTTATATACTTGTACGGTCACTTGTTTCAACCGAGACATGAAATTTTTAATCTTCTTTTATTTTTAGCTCTAAGACTACAACATGTAATTGTATGTGTGTGTGAAAACTGATTTGAGAAGATACAAACCTACAGTTGAAAGAAATTGATACAAACTTTTAGTTTGTTGTCATCGCAAAAAATTATAGGATTGCAAATTGTTTTCTCTTAAACATTACATACATTGTTTGGTCTGAATTACTTAATGTAGTATCATTTTTAGGATGAACTCCTTATTCCCAGTATTATTTCCTAAAATTATTTGCACAAACCTGAATTTTCGTCAATATTCTGAGATGCATTACAGGCACTCCTTCCTACAAAGTGAAACAGTGGTTTGGTGGTCCTTAGCACTTAATAGAGAAAATCAATAAAAAACAACTCTTCTTAATCTCCAGACTGAAACTTCATTCTGCAGACATTATTAAACTTTGATCAAATACATCAAAATTTTGCCCGTAAAGTTTGAGTTTACGCATGTTTAGTTCTGTAGAAATCGGGGGCGCCGGGTGCGGTCCCACACACGCACCCAATAGCGGAGGAGACTAGTCACGCCCCTAGTGAGGTTCCATCCTAAAATTAATTGGTGATAGGAGGAGTAGCCCACTAGGTTTATAAGCTAGTCTCATTTCTTCTAATATTCCGATGTGGGACAACTCACATTTGAAATCCTTTATCATATATTCAACAAGTTCCATAAATTTTGAGTTTTCGCAAAGTAGGACCATAAATTTTAAGTTTTTTAGAAATTTTGGCACGTCTGCGTGAGCAAAATGATCTATATTTGCTAAAGAAAATTAATGTCCTACTTTTGTCAGAAGAAAAGTTATTATCCTACTTTCCAAAACTAAAACTTTATGTCATTTCGTTAAGTTGACATTGTAAAAAATAACATTAGACATAAATTAAAATTGACAGTGTAAGTAATTTTTCACTAAGTAATTGAATACATTCAATTAAGTTGAAGCAAAGTCATTAGTTCACTACAAAATTTGCTATCGCTTTAATGCTAAAATTTATAACGATTAACTATCTAATTTTATGTTGTGCATATTAAAAGAGAAGCAGAATTTCATTTAGATGCTAACTCCGCAACTTCCACCATACAAGATCTCAATAAAAAAAATTTGGGGGAGTGACTCTCCACTACAAAGTCACAAACAAAATAACTCTAAGATACATTGCAACTTTATTGTGACTCTAAGATACAAAATTATGGTTAAAAAGTCTAAGTTACCATTTTAATTGTTTTCTGCACTTCTGACTCGTTTTCTGCACTTTTGACGCATTTTGACTTTTTATAATTTAAATTTTTAAAAGTCCAAATATTTTGAATTATTAAATTTATTAAATTATTTATTAATATAATTTTATTATTTATTTCAAAGTGCATTTTATTAACTCATTTTGCAATTCAGAAAAATATGTAACTTTTAAAAAATAAATTCTTTTAATTTTTTCACCTCTAGTCTAATTTTGAAGTGCATTTTCTTTTTTAAAAAATTGTATTTTTATCAATGCATTTTTTTAGTGCAGTTTTTTTTTATTTTCTACACTATCAGGCCAATTTTAGAAGTGCATTTTTTAAAAAAAATTTGTATTTTGAGGTGTATTTTTTTTTTTTAATTAAATTTTGGGCCAATTGTAGAGTTCATTTTTTTTTAAAAAAATTTGTATTTTAGACCAATTTTTAAGTACATTTAAAAAAAAGTGTATTTTGGGTCCTAATTTAAACAAAAACCCTAATCCGCAAAAAAAAATTGGAAGTGCATTTTTTTAAAAAAAATTGTATTTTAAGTCGATTTTGGGGTGCATTTAAAAAAAAATTGTATTTTAGGCCAATTTTAGAGTGTATTTTTTAACAAAAATTGTATTTTAGACCAATTTTGGAGTACATTTTTTTAAAAAAAAATTGTATTTTGGATCCTAATTTAAACAAAAACCCTAATTCGCAAAAAATAAACATCTAATTACAAATTAAACAAAAACAAAAAATCTGCAAAAATAATGTCCTTTCCCCATAACAAAATACAATTGGGGGAAGAGATTGTGTGGGTTTGTTGGGATGGGGCCGAAATTAAGGGTTTATTCGGGGAGGGGGCGATTTTTTTGCTTTTAAATAATTAAAAAAATGTATTGAGGGGTAATATTGGTACATTTTGTAGTGGAATCACTACATTTTTCTTTTGTATCTTAGAGTATTTTTCACTCTAAATATGTAGTGGAGAGTCTTTATTTCATTTTTTTTTCTTCTTCAAGAAGGCCACTGATATCCTAAAAAAAGATCATGAGTCCATTCAAAAAATATTATTTAGAGCTTCTGACAGAATTCATTAGAAATTATCATATGATATGCACAAAGACAAAACAAAACAATGCACATCAATTCACCACTTAAATGGCTACGTACATTAAACGGCATGTTCAGTGTATCACTACACAAAGTAATAATCACCATAACAAATAATAATAATGAGTTTGTAAAAGACAAAAAAGATGTTGTCATACAAGAGTAAGATAAAACATTAGGCGAGAAAGAGGTAACTAACATAATATTTTCATGAAATCTACCAAAAATTAGCTCTCCTGAAATATTAGCCTGCAAGACCAAGTCCGACGCCTGAAACTTGAAAATTACAAATAAACACAAGAAACAAGTCATAACAAATAAACAAGCCTAGCCTTTAATCCAGAATAATTAGGATATGATACATGGACCAATAATAGAATCACGTTGAGTCACATGCACAAATCAAGAAAATAATCAGCTTTAATATCAATTTGCATATAATGGAATGAAGAAAATGTTGATTCCCCATTTTGGATTATCTGAAAAGGGAAATCTATTAACCCACAAAATTGGTCATTCCTGAAAATTCAGAGTCCATCTGAGAAACATAAGAGCCACCCGAGCTTCTAATCTATATAACGTATTAACTTGATCTGCTGATATTTCACAAAATGAATCTGTTCTGCAAATGATTTCCACTAGTTACCATCCTTCTGCTATTAGGAACTTAATCAACCTTGCTGCATTGGTGAAAGCCTTTCTAACAAAATGCAAAGCTCCATTTAGTAGAAAAAAATGTGAAATAGATCTCATTTTTCCAATTTTGGGGTCCCTCATTTTTTATCATCTTTTCGATTACTCTGTGAAATATGAGTATTGTCTGGTTCAACCTCAGCAGCTTTCTTCGGCTCGTTGCTATCTTCTCTTCCTTCTTTTGTAGCATCATCTGATTGCTTTTTAGACCCCACAACAATTTCGTTGATTGTTTGTTCTAGCTTTTCAAGTCTCTCTTTCATCTCCAAAAGCGCCGGATTAGAGGCCACAGTTGCTCTATCTTCAGCAGCTTTGAGCTCCATCTCTTTTGCGTGTGCTTCAAACTCAGCTTGTTTCTTTTGCTCTAATTCCTGACAACATAACCCGTGTGGGATCCAACAAGAAAGCAAAGCATCAGAATTTTCCGCACTGTATATCTAGTTTTGAAACATATCACATGGAATCCCAACATGTTTCAACAATTACCAAACTATTCAAAATATGTATCCTCTTCCTCAACTCCTAACCAACATAGGAACCATAAAACTCAAGCCACTAAATAATTTATTAAACTTTTAAAATCCTATAGTAGAGTGAAAAACTGATGTCTCAATATATTTCTTTTTTCCCAATACTAACTCAGTATCAAACACACCTAAGTCTTGTTTCATTTTTTAATACAATCTTATATATATACAGAGCAACCAAAATAGGAGGTGATATCAACACAATCCATCTTCTATTTAATTCCAAATGCTAAAGATGTTTACAACTCTTTCGGTCGTACTCAAGATATCAAGATTGAGTAAAATGTGCCGTCAAACAGAGATTAAGTGGAGAGCGCATCTAATCATTTATTTATTTAGGTACTTTTAAACATAAGCACAGGCTCACAATTCTCCAATAAATTCAAAAGAACATTGGCCAGAATGATATTTTTACATCTCAAATGAGATTTATCAAGCATCAAATTCAATATTTTTTCAGAAACTGGTATAGGAGAGAAGTGTCGTTTAATGATATAGACATCCAGTTATTCTGAACGGTATCAGGTTGTTTAAAGAAACTACGTGACTGAAACTATACATCCAATTTAATGCATAGAATGTTTCTAAGGAGAAAGGATGTTAGGCAGGAATTTGGACGAATTATTGCAAAATTCTTTCAATCGAACTTGCATCAGTCTGTTTCCTAGCACCATGTCCAAGCAACTCTAGCAAAACATTGTACATCATTTACACAATCCATGAAATGACATCAACGTTGGAACAACAGGGAATTTAAATTCTACTGAGTTTGCTATTATGCATCAAATTTTAAAAAATCTGAAAAATACCATCATTTGATCCAGCAACAAATTGTGATAAAACAGTATATATTGTAAAAGCATACCGCATCCATTTTTCTCATTTCACCGCGAGCATACTGAGCTACAAGATACACGGCTGACAAAGAAATTCACAAAAATCGTCATAAATACAAAATCAAAATCAAAATCAATGCTGTAACATAAATGCTTTTCAGATGAAGAAAGTGAGGTACCCAATGACGGCAAGCAAACAATGACGAGTTGTACCAGGTGAAAATCCCACCTAAAAAACATCAAACAAACTCAATAATATCTCAAAGCATTACACAGAACGCAGTGAATCATCCTAAAGCTTTTGTTCTTTTGCTGAATTCAGAAAACTATCAATGTAAACATAGTGTTCGACGAAATGCCTCAATGAAAAGGGGATTACAATTACGTACCCAAATTTTTTCTTGGGAGCATCGGCGATAATTTTCGCCGCTTTCTCGAAATCCAGGTTTTCAAGAGCTTTGATTTGCTCATTGTAGTTGCTCAACGAAGAAGAAGTACCATCGTTGCTGCCGCCGCCGTTAGTGGTGGTGGGTTTGCTATTCCGGGCGTCGGAGCAAAAGGGTCGGGTCGGGCTGAGATTGACCCGGTTTGGAAATGGGATCCGATTCCAAACACTCCTCGCCGCGAGAATTCTTCTCATGTTTTTCTGCACAACATTTCTACAGTAATGGAATCCATTTCTTAACAGTAATGGAAATCCAGGCCCATATTCAATTAATGGGCCCAATATGTTCTAATGGGGATTATGGGCCCAAATTTATAACCATGCTCAATTCTGTGTGTTATTGGGCTTAAGCTTAAATTTATTTTAGTTGGGCTGGTTTTATAATGAAATGTTTCGTTGTGATTATGGTAATTAATTTATGCCTATTTGAATATTTATTTGTGTTCCATAAAATCTTAGATTTTAACTATTGGTCAATGATATTATGATACAATAGCAACGGTACGATCAATGATACTTAATAAGCAAATAAATTAATGGGAACGCAATATGTATTCTTGTAGGAATCGTCTTTTGAACAAGGCACAACAGCTGTAGAAATTTTTTCATCCAAAGACACGTCAATAATAAAATTCTCTAATTGATTCTCAAGTGCAAACAACTCAATTTTTTTTTTAAATATTTAATTAAGTGTTATTTTATTTTATCAATAAATATAAAATTATAATACTCCTGAAAATTTTCAAAATATGAGTCTCATGTACCATTTTTTGCTCCGCCCACGATGGAGTGGTGAACTCAAACTCATATAGAGATTAATGAGCTTGGAATTTGGAAACATTGCAAAATCGGTTGAGAATCTTTTTCCCTTTTTTTCTTTTTTTACAACGAAATTGATTATATGTTTAAGATCACCGTTCGTATAAACAATTTTTTGTGCATAATGAATATAATTTTACAATGTTTGTTTGATTAAATACTTCAAACATTTAATTTTTTAAGAAATTTTATATTAATTTAAATATAAACATTTAATTTTTTAATTTTTAAATATAAACATAATTTTTATTTTTTAATATTTTATGTGTATAAATTATTCATTTTTTATTTTAAATTATAAATTATGAAGGATCTATTTAATATAATGTATTTTTACAGAGAATAATGATGGATGAAGAAAGATATAAACTTAGAGAAAATCCCAAGAAATAACCTAAAAAAATGAATGATATAAATTAAATTAGATAAATAAATGGTGAGATTAAAAATTATATTATAAATAAGTCATATAATTTATTGGTAGAGATGAATGAAGAAGCGCCTTCCTTCTTCTTTTATTTCGTATTCAGGGGTTTAATAAGTCAATTTGTACTCTTCAACACCCGCTGAAAAATAAATATTTTAAATTTTGAAGATGAAATATTATATTATAAATAACTCTTCATAAAACTACAAAATTTTAAAATAAATAATTTATATAAATGGAGGTGTTTCAAAATTAGTAGATAAAAGATACTTATGTTAGGAAATTTGTATGTTACTAAAAATATTAATAAATATCAATGAATAGTGGACAAGATAATTTTAATTTAGATTCTATCATGGTCTATCTCACGTGCTTTCATGTGCATGGTGAACTCATAATGTATTTTAAAATTATGTAATTTGTTATACTAAAAAATGCAATTTGTTTACATTAAACCGTGTAACTATCTTTTCATATTAATAATTACACGAATCAGTGTAAATAAATTACATATTTTAATATAATAAATTATATAATTCTAAAATAAATTATAAGCATACGATATCTGCACCTGAATGTATACAAGACTTGAACCTATCTCACATGTACAATTTACCAATATTCAATCTGTTACGTTGAACTACTTGGTTCAATAAAACCTACGGCAAGTTCTCCCTTAAATATATATATATATATATATATATATATATATATATATATATATATGTGTGTGAAGAAGGAACTTGTGCAATGGGAGAAAGACAGTAAACGATAAGTAGTACAACATTAAAAGGATCGACTTGACATTGCATGTGTCAATTTGGCAAGAGACAGAATTAATTTCAAGGTGGTTGGAATATCAATCTTGCACAGAAAATATTATTTATATTGGGATATATAATGTCGTGCCAAACAAATAAACATATACTAGATCTTTAAGATATACAATTATTTAGCTCTATAAGTTTTACGTCTTAAATTTGAAGTAGTACAATATACGTTAGTAAGTCAGTTTTTAACTTTATATATTTTGCTACTCTATCTTGATTGCTTTTCGGCTAATATTTTTAATTCCGAATATTGCCTTAGTATTTTAAGATTATTAAAAGTAAATACATAATTAAAACATCATTCCATACATAGTACTTTAAGATTATAAAAAATAAATACATAAATAAAGTTTCATTTCATACACAGTATTTTACGGATGAGAAGGTCTTGTGTGAAATATTGCATCCTATTTATATGTGCAATACACCATAATTAATGCAAATTACTCAAAATTCCCGGGTCAAAAGTAGGCCTAGCGGGTAGGGTCGGGTCCGGCGTGGGAAGGGGCGGGCAGAGCAATTCAGGGCTGAGGGTTTGGCGGGCAAGGTGGATATATATTTATAGGTGCATATCACTATTGAATATGTGTTGTAATCTAGTGGTTTATGTATACTGTTAATGTATTTGGTCGCAGGTTCAATCCTTGTTGAGCACATCATTTTTATAAATATTTTTTTTTGTCAAGTTTTTATGTGTTACTACATCTAGGTATAAATGTTACTATATCTAGGTATAAGTGTTACTACATCATTTTTTATGTGCTACTACATTGTATAAGTGTTGTAATCTTACGTAACACGTATTAAAACATATCGTAAGACATAAATATTAATAAGGTAACATGGATCACAAGGTAACACATTGTTGTTCATATGGTAACACATGAGTATTCACATAGTATTACCACTACAAGAAAATGAAGAATTGCCTACCAAAATTTTCAAATGTCTATGAAATTTCCCTACAAATATAATTTGGTCCTTAAAAGTGACTATTGTCTAGGATTTGCCTACTAATTTTTAGAAAAATCTATTAAAAGTTACCTACACAAAATAATTTCCTAGGCAAACAAATTACCTACCAAGAAACTACCTACACATTCCTAATTTCCGTAGGCAAACTAATTAACTACAAAAGATAATTCCCTAGGCAGCTTACATTTTTGTAGGCAATTATATTTGTGGTTTAGAAATGACTTACAAATAAATTACCTATGAATTACATTCCTTAGGCAAATTTACCTATGAATAAAAATGTTAGGCAAATTAAAATATTACCTAGGCAATCCTCTATTTTTTGGAATATTTCGTAGGCAACCCTCTATTTTTTTGTAGTGTACGACGATATGTGAACAATGTTACATATTACTAAAAAAACATGTGTTACTACATGAACAAAAAATGTTACCCTATGAAGAAAAACGTGTTACCACATGAATAAAATCGGTATAAGTGCGAAAAGAAATCTCATGTCCAAAATTACAGATATACAGAACAACTCGATGTGTTACTACATGAACAAAAGAGTGTTACTACATGAACAAAAATAGTACATACACGAAAAAAATAATTAGTCCAAAATTACATATTTACAGAACAGCGTGAAAAGAGTGCAGAAGGATCTGAATTTCAGCATATACTTTGTGTTGAGGGGTAATTCAAACACCACACTCATATTCTCTCTTCTTCTCACAGAATCCACACCAAAATTCAAATTGAACAATCTGATTTCATCCAATGATCGGAGCGCATCGAAAAAAATTAAATTGGACAAGAAATTAGGGCATGAACGTGGAAGAAGAAAACCCGTGAGATCCGCCAGCAATCTGAAGAGAACTAGAAGAGGAGGGAGAAGAAGAAAGAAATTTGATAGCATCTGTGCTAAGCGAAGAAGATGAAGAAGAAAGTTCATTAAGGCATTTCATGTTAAACGGTCAAAATTCATAAGGTAATTAAAAGTGAAAGAGTTTGTACGAGATAAAATTTTATTTTATTTTTAGTCATACAATTTAAAATGAAATTTTGCTATAATTTGGGAGACAAGCAAATAAATTCATTACTAATTTTGTTGGATGAAGGGAATATGAAAAATGAGTTTTCTGTTTATATAATTATTTGCAAAGAAAAATATTTTTATTGTTCTCTATCATCTACCTCATTTTATTCATTCACACAAACAAAATTTTGTATTAATTAGAATATTCAACCATAAAAGATTTATATAACTTTATATTCTTCATTAATTACAAGATGAGTATAACTTCAAAGGTATAATTATTATTTATTTATTAAGGATAATGCTATAAAGAAATAGGTAAATTTGCATTATTGACGCAATGACAAATAAATTATGGATAAAATAAGACAGTTAAATAGGAAGGGGGGAGTAATATGCAAGCAACATCGGCTCAAACTATAATTTTTTAGTAAATTATTTTGTATAAAGGTACGCACTCCGTTCCATATATAATTTGCATTTTTCTTATTTAGACTTTTTTTTTTTCGGACAAAGTTAGATGTTAGTAGTTAGTACACCAAGTACCCAAACACTTCACAAATTCACCAAGCTACCTTATAACTCCCATACTCCAATTCGTTCCCAAAGGAAATCGAACCTGGGTCTCCCACTCAATTGAGGAGCCCAGTGGCCAGGTGGGCTAAGCCACCTGGTTTAGACGTGTTATGACCCAAGCTTAATAACTAGATATTATAACGAGCAAAACTCCAATGATCAGAGAATATAATATCAGAACTCAAATATTCACGAATAACACAGAATATTCAAGAAATTAACTACTGAGGCTAAATCAACTGAGAAATTCAAATAACAGAGATATCACTTGAATTGATGGTAGGGAGGATCGAGTGATCGCCATCGCCGCGCGGAACCTGTGATAAATTGTTGTGTGAGTATATCATGTATTTGTGATTTGTATGGTAGCTTAAGAAAAGGACTCACAATGGCTTTTTCTGATATTAACTCTCATGGTGAATTGCAGATTCATGGAAATACATTATCTGCAAATATGAAAAGGATTAGGATGTAGAAGATGAATTGTACAGAAAGTTTCGAGAGCACGAGGAATTACCTCACAACAACACACCCTTCGTCCATGGAGATTTTTCCACTAATACTGCAATCGCACCGCGAGACAGTTACGGTGTCAGACGCGCGAATCTTCCATGTAGTTGTTCGATTTCCTTCCCAATCAATGGCTAAGATGAACAACGACGAGAGTTGGGCCGCGATGCACGAAGCCCAACTTATTTACTAATAAGAAACTAACGGCCCAAATAGCTTTGGCCCGGTTTATTTGAATTAAAGAGTCGCAGAAATGTAAAATGCGACAATGCCCTCTCCTACCATTGACTTGCCCTCAAGTCAAGAATGTCGGAAATTTGAGTTTGATTACCTCAGCGTCTTCCCAAGTAGCCGTTTCCGGAAGACCGTTACTCCATCGCACCAACACCTGGTTAATGGTCCGATTCCTCTTTTTCACGGCTCGACGACTCAAGATTTCTAAAGGTACAACGATGGCTTCACCTTCTTCAGTGATTTCTGGCATTTGTAGTTGTGGATATATTTGTTCTTGATTTGTTTCTTAAGTTGTGAAACGTGAAATACCGGGTGTAAGCTACACCCATTAGGAAGATCTAACTTGTAGGCCACCTCCCCCACCTTCTCAATCACCTTGTAGGGTCCAAAGTATTTAACTGATAGTTTGGTTTGTCTTCTCAACTGGTCGGGTGCATTGCGAAATGGCTGCATCCGAATAAATACAAAGTCTCCCACTTCAAAGTTCCTCTCAGATCGATGTAAATATGCGTAATGTTTCATCCTATTCATAGCCGAATTGAGATTATCCTTGAGTATTTGAATAATTCTCTGCCTCTCAATAAGTACATCTCTGGCCTCAGTAGAAGTCCCCTGCACGTAGGGACTGATTCCAAGATGAACCGGTTTGTACCCGTAGAGAGCTTCGAAAGGGGTCATCTGAATTGATTGGTGGTAGTTAGAGTTATACCACCAACTCCGCCAATGCTAACCATTTTACCCATTTGCTTGGCTTCAAAAATGTCATGCACCTTAGATATGTCTCTAAGCACATGTTGACTCGTTCACTTTGCCCATCTGTTCGTGGATGGTGTGCAGTACTCATGTGAAGTTTAACTCCTGCTAGTTTGAATAGGGACTTCCAAAATTTACTCTGAAAGACCACATCTCTATCACTCACAATTACTTCTGGAAAGCCATGCAGTTTGTAGATGTTGGTGAGGTAAATTTCAGCCAACCCTTCAGCTGTGTAAGGGTGTTTGAGAGCAATGAAATGATTATATTTAGTCATTCTATCCACTATGAACCAGATGACACTTTTTCCTTCCGCATTAGGTAGAGCCTCTATAAAATCCATGGTGATTTGACTCCATGGCTTATCAGGTACCATGAGAGGCTGTAACAAGCCTGGGTAGAGAACACTCTCAGTTTTGCATTGCTTGCACACATCACAAGCACCAATATATTCAGCAAAATCTCTTTTCATGCCTAACCAATAAAACAAACTTTTAGCTTTTTGATAGCTAGCTTGTATCCCAGAATGTCCCCCTATGGATGAGTTGTGAATGGCCTCCATGATCTTAACTTTGATGTCGTTGAATTCCCTATCCAAACTCTCCCTTTATATCTCAAAATTCCATCTCTTAGTGACTACTTCTTGTCAACTTCTGGTGAGATTAGAACCTGAGACATTAGCTGTTTTACTTTCTCATCTTCTTGATAGCTTGATTTAACTTCGTCTATCCACTGAGGTGTAACACTAGTACTGCTCATCTTAGAAATCATCAAGGCACTTTCCTCTTGCTCAAATTGCCTGGATAGAGCATCAGCTGCCTTGTTTTCTTTTCCCTTCTTGTATTCCACTGTATAGTTGTGGCCCATTAGCTTGATGAGCCATTTATGTTGTAGAATGTTACTTAGCCTTTGCTCTTTTAGGTGTTTGAGGCTAGCATGATCTGTTCTTATAACAAATTGACTTCCATTTAAGTAGTGACTCCACTTTGATACTGTTGTCATCATGATAGCTAGAAGCTCCTTCTCATATGTTGACAAAGTTTGGTTCCTTGCACAAAGGCCTTGACTAAAGTAAGCAATAGGCTGCCCTTTCTGCATGAGTACTGCTCCAATTCCAGTGATACATGCATCATTTTCTAGTACAAATGGCTGAGTGAAGTTAGGTATAGCTAGTACTGGTGCTTCCACCATGAGTTTCTTGAGTATCTGAAAAGTCACTCTTCTGTTTCAGGACTCCATTTGAAACTATCTTTCTTCAATAATTGTGTCAATGGTCTTGCAGTCAACCCATAGCCTTTTATAAACCTTCTATAGTATCCAGTAAGACCCAGGAAGCCCCTGAGGCCCTTGATATTTTTGGGTCTTGGCCATTCCACCATACATCTGATTTTTTTCTGGATCAGTCCTTACAACTTCTCCAGAAATGATATGCCCAAGATACTCTACTTGCTTAACTCCAAATGCACATTTACTCTTCTTAGCATATAATTGAATGGCCTCAAGTAGCTTCATAACTTCTGAAGATGCCTCACATGAGACTTGACATCAGGGATGTATATTAGGATGTCATCAAAAAATACCAGCACATATTTCCTTATGAGGTCCACAAAAACTTCATTCATCATGTTCTGGAAAGTAGCTGGAGCATTGGTGAGGCCAAAAGGCATTAATTTAAATTCAAATAAGCCACGTGTGTGATGAATGCAGTTTTGTACATGTCCTCCTCTTTCAATAGCACTTGAAAGTACCCCTGCCTTAGATCTATTTTTTTTTAAAAACCCTTGAGCCATGTAATTCAGACAACAAATCTTTAATTACTGGCATTGGATATTTGTTCTTAATGGTCTGATCATTCAAATTTCTGTAGTCTACACAGAACCTCCATGATTGATCCTTTTTCTTCACCAGAATAGAGGGGCTAGCAAAAGGGCTAGAACTTACTTGTATGGAATCTTGGGATATCATCTCTTTAACCATCTTTTCAATTTCATTCTTCAATGCATGTGAGTACCTGTAATCTCCTTGAAATATTGGTTGAGTTCCAGGTTTCAGATTGATTTCTCAATCCTTCTCTTAGGAGGCAACCCTTTTGGTTCAGCAAAAACCCCTTCATACTGTGTTAACACTGCTAGAATTTGCTCATCCATTTCCTCAACAAGTGTTGCCTCAGCATTTACATTGAATAATTGAACTAGCACCCCATGAGTGGTCTTATGGAGATAGTTATCCAGTCCCCTGGCTGTGATGATTTTAAGTTCTTGCTTAGAAGTATCTCCATCTAAGATCACTTCTTTTTCTCCCTTCCATATAGTAATCTGGTTATTTATGAGATTGAATGTTATTGGGCTGTGTTCCCACATCCAATCTGATCCCAGAATAACATCACAACCACCAAGTTGTAGCACTCTGAGCTCAGCAGTAAACATTTCTTCCTGCATCTTCCACTTGAATTGGCTGCACTTAAACCTGCTAGTCGTTTTACCCCCATCTGCAACGGTTATTATCCAAGGTGTAGCTTCTTCCATCACACAATTCAATTCATTAGCAGTAGTAGCATCAATGAAACTACTAGTGCTTCCACTATCAATCAATATGTTGAGTAACCTCTTCCCCACCTTGCCTACAATTTTCAAAGTGGTTTTTGATTTATTCCCCATTAAGGCATTAACTGAAATGCCATCCTGAATTTCTTCCCCCACTTCCCCTTCTGGTTTCACTTCCTCCTCTTGTTCCTCTCCTTCCACCACAATTAGGTTGAACTGTTTGTTTTTGCATACATGACCATAAGTAAATTTCTCATCACAATGGAAACATAGTCCCAAAGCCCTTCTCTTCTGATATTCAGCATCAGTAATCTTCTTATAAGTGGTGTTGGCCTCATTGTTCTCCTTCTTTTCTTCTTTCTTAACATGGAAGTTGTTACTGTTCTGCTTCCCATAATTGTTGTAAGCTGGTTTGTTGTTTCCCAGCTTGCTCTTCTTTCCCCAAATTTCAAGAGTTGATTCAAGCATCTTGGCCGTATTGATTGCTTGAGCAAGCTCAGTGGGTTTAAACATTTGCACAGGGATTCTCAATTCTTCTTTCAATCCCCTCAAGAAACAGGATGTGAGGAATTCTTCACTTAGATCAGGATTTTTGACTTTCACCAAGGACTTCAATTCATCAAACTTCTCCTGATATGAATTCACATCTTGAGTTTATTGTAGCTTGGTGAATTCAATCACCACATCCTCCTTACCAGGCCTCAAAAATCTGGTTAATAGCATTTGACAAAATTCTTCCCATTCAATGCCTTCCATTCCTTCTACATATTCCATGTACAATATATCAGCAACATTCATCATATAATATCCAGAATAGTGCACCTTAGCTATCTCACTCATAGGCATAATCTGAAAGAATCTATTAGCTTTCCTAATCCAACTCAATGGATTCTCTCCATTGAACTCAGGGAATTTCAATATAATAGTATGATTATTAGCTTGAAGGTGAGTTGGACCTTGATTCTGGTTTCTAAATGGAGGAGGAACGTAGAACCCCTCTCTCTCTTTCCCAGTTTTCCTCTCATCATCATTCGAACTTTGACCTGTCTCAGTGACCTTCTTCATTAGATAATCCATATTGTCACTAATGTTCCTGACATTTTGACCCACCCCTATTATTAGATCTTCTAGCTTCACGATTTTATGTTCTACCATTTTCATTCTCTCATCATTTTCTGTAAACACATCATCGTGTTTCTTAATTGCCTCAAACAAGTCATTCAGACGAGTTTGAGCGCCTGCATCGCTTCCATTATTATAATCGAAAAATGATTTGGCTCAATGATTTGTTATGACTCAAGAAAATAACTAGATATTATAACGAGCAAAACTCCAATGATCCGAGAATATAATATCAGAACTCAAATATCCACAAATAACACAGAATATTCAAGAAATTAACTACTGAGGCTAAATCAACTGAGAAATTCAAATAACAGAGATATCCCTTGAATTGATGGTAGGGAGGATCGAGTGATCGCCATCGCCGCGCGGAACCTGTGATAAATTGTTGTGTGAGTATTTCATGTATTTGTGATTTGTATGGTAACTCAAGAAAAGGACTCACGATGGCTTTTTCTGATATTAACTCTCATGGTGAATTGCAGATTCATAGAAATACATTATCTACAAATATGAAAACGATTAGGATGTAGAAGATGAATTGTACGGAAAGTTTCGAGAGCACGAGGAATTACCTCACAACAACACACCCTTCGTCCATGGAGATTTTTCCACTAATACTGCAATCGCACCGCGAGACCGTTACGGTGTCAGATGCGTGAATCTTCCATGTAGCCGTTCGATTCCCTTCCCAATCAATGGCTAAGATGAACAACGACGAGAGTTGGGCCGCGATGCGCGAAGCCCAACTTATTTACCAATAAGGAACTAACGGCCCAAATAGCTTTGGCCCGGTTTATTTAAATTAAAGAGTCGCAGAAATGTAAAATGAGACAAGACGTCCCAAAATAACTTGCACAATGAAAAATTGAAAATTCTACCCTTATAATATTCAAAATTTTACACAAACTACCATTACTCTAGGATCTACATATACATGTACTCCAACTCATTTTTTTATATCATTCACAATGGTAACCGTATCAAAAAGTCGAAAGAAGAAGACAAGAACAAGAAAAACTTTTAAAAGAAAATCAGTATTTGAGTGTAACCGTAGACGAAACCCAACATATAACCCGAGATTGCCCACTATGCAAGATAAAGAAAATGATAAACGTTCTATTTGATTGAGTTAAATTTTAAATAGCTAATATTGTGGATAATATATATTTAAAAAAGTTAAAAAAAAATTATTTTTTATAAATAAAGATCAATATTGATTATTTTGTAATACAATCTAAAATTCTATTTTTTTCTTCTAAATTCTATAATTTTTCTCCTACCTTCTTTTATTTTCTATTATGGATTCAAATCATCACGATTATTTTTTTAACTTCCTCCAAACTCCCAAGTTAATTTTAAAAATTAAAAGGAAAATTAATTTAGGTAGTATGATGTGTATGTGGATGAGAGATAAATATTTTTTTATTAAAATGTTGGGTTGATTTGAGTTATGGTCCAATTGATATGGATGCAATTATCTTGAATTGTAGTCGTGTATGTGGATGAGAGATAAATAATTTTTTATTAAAAAATTGGATTGATTTGGGTTATAAAAGTTTATAAATTCTTCCCTTAAAATACTAATCATTACTCCATTTTATTTTACATACAGATGTAGATAGCGAGAGTGTATAATAAAAAAGTAAATTAATTCGAGAACACAAGAATACAATAATAAATATGAGAACACAAGAACACACTAATTTCGTTGATTCCAAGAATATCGAAAAAGTGACAAACTCAAATACATTGATTCTCACAAGAATACCATTAAAAAATATACTACTTACTATGTCCACTAAAAGTGTGTTCACTTGTCTTATTTGTTTGTCCAACAAAAATGTGATTAATCATTTTATGGCAATTATCACTGTCTTCACCATTCAACTAATCCTTAATTTAATTACTCAAATTGTCACTCAACTTTATTCACAAACAACCACTTTAATGGACCCCACATTGCCCCACAATATTCTTACTTTATCTACTTTGTCTATTTTTTTCTTAAAACTTGTGCACAAACAAATGTGCACACATTTTGTGGATGGATGAAGTATATGAGATAAAATTCACATTTTTTATTAATCAAATTCAATTCTTTTTTACAATAATAAGAACACATATTTATGAGTAACATTCCTATGAACCATGTTCAAACTATAAACCCTAATTAAATATGACTCGTTTTGAGGAATGGGTTGACCCGAATTTTTGCCCCAATTTATTCACTTCAATTTTCACCTCATTCACTCCAAGCGATGTTTTGTGATGCTGCTCTTGCATCGCTGCATCTCATTGCAGCCTCATTTCATATTGTATCTGTTGGGAAATACGAGGTGTCCGGATTTATTCGAGATGTATTTAAATACATATTTAAATTATTTAATTAATTATTAACATGAATTAATCCTAAATCAATTCAACATAATAATATTTAAATACAAATATAATTCATTAATTATTACTAGCATGAATTAATCCTATAAATTCAAATAATAATTGCAATCAACATATCATGTTATAAAAAAAATTACAAACCTACTTGTAGAATCAACCGCTTAGACGATGGATCAACCCAAAGGCCTTCTCAAATATGTCCCAAAGTCCACCAACGTTCCCTTATCCCTGGGAACTATCCGGTTCTCAGGAACGAGTTTAATAAAGGAGAAAAAATAAAAATATTTGTCACCACCTTTGTGGATTTGCTAATTTTTCCAACATATGGAATTGACTTGGGAATGAAGAATTCATCCCCTATTTATAGGACTGGTCGGGGTTGGGGAAAAAAATTTAGACTTTTCTTGGTCATTGGGAAATTTTATATCTTCTTATTCTTTTTCCCAGAATTAAAATTTCCATATAAATCCAATATATATTATATTTTTCGAAAAATATCTCCCAAATCCAATTTTCTCTTCTCCTTTATTGTCCATTATTTTCAAAAATTATCAAATAAAATATCTTTTCAAGAAAAAATAAGATCTTTTTCCTTTTTTGAAAATTTATATAGGGATAAACTTGAATTTAAAGAATATTGTATTATTCCATAAAATCTTTCCAAGAAAATCAAAAAAAAATCTTTTTCCCTACATATCTTTTTTCAAAAATTTTTAGGAAAATTAAGCAATAATATTTTTTTATTTTAATCAATTTCGTTATTGGACTATTTGCTATTTGAGGGCCTTTAGGAGAATTAAGATTGAACCTTCAATGGATCTTGAATCTTTAATATTAAGCCAAATATTATTCAAGCCCATTAATATTAATTTATTCCACTATAAAATTAATATTGAACTATCCATCTTAACCCATATTACGACTTCACAATAATATGGCTCCCTGGTATTATTTTCCGTGTTTAAGATTATCTAGTCCAATAATTAATTCAAGTCACCAAATAGCTTTATATTAATTAATATCTTTTGTCCTTGGAGTAAAGACGGTTCAACATTATTATCCATACCTAAACTAATTTTCACTTGCAAGATTTGGTATGATAAAACTTATGAACCTCCCAAGGGGGACAAATCAAGCAAGCCTTTCTTACCCATTATTCGTATTAAATCTTAGAATCACATGTAACCAATAATATTGCCCAAGATAAAAAAGTATTGAATCTCTTGATTCTCTTCCCATCATAAGTCAAAGCAATAGTTACCAATTTCCACACGATCCTATTTAAAGGACGAAGATTAAGAAATAACGAATCACCGAGGTCTAATTCTTCCATATTCCATTCAAGAATTTATCCTCATTTATTCATCAATAATAGGCAATAATATTTTCTTCTCCTTTTCATTAATTGGACTTTAATTGAGCTATTTGAGGGCCTTTAGGAGAATTAAAATTGAACCTTCAATGGGCTATGAATCTTTAATATTATGCCAAATATTATTCAAGCCCATTAATATTAATTTATTCCACTATAAAATTAATATTGAACTATCCATCTTAACCCATATTACGACTTCACAATAATATGGCTTCCGTTATTATTTTTTAAGTGTTTAAGATTATCTAGTCCAATAATTAATTAAGTCATTTGAACAAGCTTTATATTAATTAATATCTGATCTTCCCTGGAGTAAAGACGGTTCAACATTATTATCCATACAAAATAAATTTTCACTTGCAAGATTTGGTTGATAAAGCTTTCCGAACCCACCAGGGACAAATCAAGCAATACAAATATATATAAATTTAGCAATCATATTAACTAAACAATATTGCCCAAGATATAAATAATTTGATTCTCTTCTCATCATAAGAAAAAATAAAAAAAACGATCCTATTTAAAGGACGGAGATTAAGAAATAACGAATCAAAGAGGTCTAACTCTTTGTATATTCAAGAAAGAATTTATCCTCCTCAGATCATATTCAACATCATAATGCACTAGTGTAATCTCTTGGTCAAGACAAGTCAATCGTCAAACATTACACTT
Organism: Stenogyne calaminthoides; assembly: GCA_037126765.1. Taxonomy (NCBI): domain Eukaryota; kingdom Viridiplantae; phylum Streptophyta; class Magnoliopsida; order Lamiales; family Lamiaceae; genus Stenogyne; species Stenogyne calaminthoides. The sequence continues at coordinate 1,159,579 of JBBCBC010000022.1, read as the reverse complement.
CAATCTTTCACGATGGATTGTTCATTTCCATCCGAATTTGTACTTTTTTACGAGGAACTTTTGATCTTCCGTAATAATATCACCAAATTTCTTCAACGTAACACGTATTATTTATTGAACAGGTTGCAACAAATATATATAACATTCAATCATATTTAATGAATGATGATAAATAATTTATTTCAATAAATAAATAAAAAAAAATCGATACATTTTTATACTTTCCAATAACCCCAACAACATGATAGTTTTTTTTTTCATATAATCACGCAATGAAGAATTAGTTTTTTTTTTATAAAAAATAATATTTTTTCTTCACAACAGTTATAGCTTATGTGTGTAATAGTTATACTTAGTATAATATACAATGACAATGATAGTTTTTCGGAGTAATAATGATAATTTTTATGAATATTGGTGATAGTTTTTTTTTTCATATAACTGTGAGAATTTTAATATATTGCAGTGATAGTTTATGTGTATAACAATGATAATTAAACATACCAATGATATTTTTTAAAAGATAGTGAATAGTTTCGAACTAATAAACTATTGCTATTTGAACTCTCTCTCTCTCTCTCATATTATTACACATTTTCTATAAAGAAAAAGACCGGGAGTGAGTGAGATCGCCGGAAACGACGAACAACAAATTCCACCAACAAATTTAAAAAAAAAAGGATATCCGATCGCTTGAAATGTAATTTTCGTAGAGAAGAACGAGAGAGGTGTGAAACAAAAAATAAACTCAAATGACATATATATAACCCATTTATAATGTACCAATCACATTTTACCGAGTTCCTAGCATAAACAAGTTCTATATAAGCTTTTTTCCATATTTATAATACTCCCTCCGTCCCAAACTTGTTTTCCTATATTCTGTTTTGGGCGTTCCATTCTTGTTTTCCTATTTCCTTAAATGAAAATTTATACTTTATCACTTTATCACATAAAATACCAATAAATAACTCTTTTTAACCCTAACTATCCATCACTTTATCACTTTATCATATAAAATATTAATAAACATCTCTTTCTACCCCAATACTTTATCACTTTTTTTTAAAAACCCGAGCACACAGTAAACAGGAAAACAAGAATGAGACGGAGGGAGTAACAACTAACTTAATAAACAATAAATATAAATAAATTTTAGGTATACTAAAATCAAATCGAATCATCTTCATTCATATATATTACTAGTATATTATTATACTCGAATTACACTCTCCACTGCATCTCATAATGAGTGTGTTACTTTCTCCGACGACACAACTTATTTTCAAATTCTAAAAACACAGAATTGGATCACACCAGCTCACATTCCAACCAATCGCCTCTCCTTTTCTGCAAACCTTAATCCTGTTTCCACTTTTTTAATTCCCCAAACCCAATATTTTTATGCACTAATCTCAGATTTGCTCGACAAAAAGTTGCAGTGCGGCAGTGTTATGCCGCCGGTGAATTATTCTCCGCTCTCCCGTCTTCCATTCACTTTTCTTCGACGCTTTCTGCATTATAGATGAATCAATTGTTTCACTAGTAGAGAAATTTGAATTTTCAATTGGATTTTTCCGTTTTCGCAATGTTATGCCGGAAAACTTCAATTAAAAGCGGCCGCGGATCGGTGGCGGTGTATCTGAATGTTTATGACATTACCTCCGTGAATGGCTACGCTTATTGGCTAGGTCTCGGTGCTTATCATTCCGGCGTTCAAGGTTTTTTCTCTCTCTCTAGAATAAGCTGAATTACTCTGTTCTGTTTGCGATTTAAATTTAAATCTCGTTTGAAGTTTTTAGATTAGATCTGAATTCGAACTTTTTGCTGGATTTCTGGACAAATACTGTTTTGACTAAATTGTTTGAATTGTTGAAATTGGGGATGATTTATCATAATTTTTGGCAGTTCATGGGGTGGAGTATGCATTCGGAGCACATGAGTTTCCATCAACGGGGATTTTCGAAGGGCAGCCAAAACAGTGCGAAGGATTCACATTCAGGAAGTCGATTCAGATTGGGTGGACTGAAATGACGCGTGGGGGAGTGAAAGGTTTGATGGATAAACTGGCGGAGAAATACAGGGGAGATGCGTATAATTTGATCACGAAGAATTGCAACCATTTCTGCAACGATGCTTGCATTCAGCTCACTGGAAATCCTATCCCCAAATGGGTCAATCGCCTTGCTAGAATTGGTTAATTCTTCTCCCCCTTTTCCTTGCATCAAATTAGGGTTAAAAAGATTTTAGAATATAAGTATTGATTGTGTGGATTAAGTGTGAAAATTTTAATGTTGAATGCGTTTTAGAGTTGTTCATTCCGAGCCTTGAGTTAAGATTAATTAGAACATAAGTAATACTTCTTTGAACCATATCTATACATAACTATAATTGTTAACTATAATTGTTATGCATAGAAATTATTACTATTATGCATAAAAATTATCACTCTTTAAAAAAATATTTTTTAGAAAAAATAAAGCATTTTTTAGAGAGTGATATTTTTTATACCTAAAAGGAATAAATTTTTATGTACAACAGTGATAGTTTTTATACATAAAAATGATATTAAAAAAATAAAGTTCATCGTGAACTTGGATTAATACAAATTTTTGTCTTAGAACTGCATGTTTAGAAGCTATTATTGATTAATAAGTTTTGTTTAGTAAACTGTTTTATGAGCTTGTTGTTTGTGTGTTTAAGATTAAGTGAACTTTTTATGAATAAGTTAAATCAAATAAAAGTAGAAAGGGACATGAGTAAGAATATGATGACTAATATAATGTTGTGTCTTAAATAAATGACTAAAACATTAAAATAGCACTTTAAAAATATACAATTAAAGTGTTTTGAAAAAAAAAACAATTAAATAAAATTATGAGGTATCAATTCATGTCTCTTGCCTTTAAAGTGTGACAAAAGAGCATCACATTCTGAATTTAGTTTCTTCATAATTCATTTTTTTCTTTATCATTTTTTATATTCCATCATATGTTCAAATCTCTGTATATAAAGTGTCATTTTCAATACAAAGTGGAATACCAACTATATCATTCGGTTTCTTATGAGAAATGCTTTTTTCTGCTAGGTTTTTTCTGCAAATGCATCATTCCAGTGAAGTTAAATTCGACAAAAGTTGGCATCCAAAAATTAGAAGACAAACCCTGTCAAACAGAGAAGAATGAACTTCAGACCTGCTCAAACACATCGAATAATTCATCGTCATATACGACGACGATCGCCTGCAAAATCTCGATGACCGCCTCGTCGCCGCTTCCTGTTCTCTGAATCTAAATACAAAATAGAGGTCTAAAAAAATTGTAAATCAGCTTGCAAAAGTTTGTAATTGCCTATTGTTGGAGTTTTTAGATGAACCTTTTTTCTTTCTTTTGCAAGTGGTTATCATCATATTTTGTTCACATCTCGTGTGCCATTATTATATCATGATTCAAAATGATGAAATAAATTAATCACATCTGCACATTTGGAGGGATTCGTCATCAAGAAGACAATCCAAAACTGTCTCAGAAGTACATCAATTTTACTTCAATAAATTTCTTTATCATATGGGCTATTGGAATATTTGCCCCTAAAATCATGTTATTTCTTCATCTATTTTTCCTCTTTATCTTGATTTACCTACCACTAGACTAGACTTTAATTTGTCCCCAGAGTTTTCAATTTAAGTCCAAAGAACACCTGCAGCTGGACCCACATTTTACCAACCAATCATAGTCCATCATCAAACCATGGTGGATGACTATTTCGAACACACAAAAAGCGATACGAAAATTGCGAGTTAATGTTTAATTTTATCGTGATAGTGTATTTAAAGGACATAAAATTTTCATCTTGTTTTCATGTCAACCCGATAAATTCAAAAAAAAAGTTTCGAATGTGCATATAACTGGTATTTTATAATTTTATTAGAAATTTTGTATTTTTATTGTTTCATATCATGTCAACATGTAGTATTATTATATCATATCAAAATTTTAATATAAATTCTAGTTTTCAAATTTATTTATTTTTCCTATCGTGTTGTGTCGACATAAAATTTTTCGTGTTCGTGTCGTATTAGCATGTCTTATCATATCATATCACTATCTTGTTGATACGAAATACAAACATGATAACACGAATGGACAGTAGTAAATCTCAATCTTTTGCCCCTTAAAGAGGAGGCAAGAATATGTAATTTCAATCACACCCTCTTCAAAGTTGATAATGGAGCAACCTGGCAAAAACATATGCAAAAGTATAACTCAAGGGAATCTGTTTATAAAAACTAAAGAAAGTTCTTAATTTAAGAATAATGTGATATGTAAATTTATAATACAGAGCACTTTAAGTTTATATCTATAAACCTTCTTATTTGAAATGAAGCAGAAGAAGGTGAACAATCAGTACTGCAATGAAAAGGAGGGAGTCGACGATTCATCAAACGACGTTAAACTTTGCCTTTCTTGGATTGGAACCAATCAACAAAATTATCTAGGATCAACGGCCACGCAAGATCTGGATCATAGTTATTGATATCCGGAAAGCTAACCTGTTAAAAAGCCCACCAAATCCAAGATTTTAGACATGTTTGAAGATATTAGGCAGTTGATTATTCGGTTAATAGTGAAGCATCAAATTACCTCGTTGCAGAACCGATAGAACCCCATCCACTGATCCACATTGATGACCTTGTAATCAGTTTGTATCTGCAACAAATGTTGACAAATTGTTTATGATAACTAAGTTGATTATACAAATCATGGAAAAACGGAAAAATAAATAAGAAACACGAACCTTGAGATACTGACTAAGTGCGTCTATTAAGGGACGGAATTGTGACCCTAGAACAAGATCCAACAAGAGACATACACTTTCAATGTCTACGCTTTTCTGCTTCTCCTCTGCAAGAACATAAAATACCGATAATCACTAAAAGTAGGAAATAAAGCGTCGAAATTTTAATTTCAAAAGTTGGTGCAAGAAAAATACCGGTGAGGCAATATCTGAAGGAATAGGCATAGAAGTTTGAAAAGTTTGATGGCTTTCTAACCTTTTTGACATCAAACAAAAGCATATCAAATTTAGTATTAATAGTTAATTAAATGTATATCAGTATTTTGAAAGCCATTAATTACCCAGTTTCGTAAATAGTTTGCAGAGAGTTACCTCTTTTACAAGATCCGGAAGTGCCTTCTTGAGTTTAACTATTGTGTCGGCTCTCAGTGCTTTAAGCCCAAGCCGCCACTCATCCTAACAATAAGTTGAAAAGGAAAAGCATTTAACAAGCGAATAGTAATCTAAAAGGAGATCATCTAAAACTTAATTAAACGATCTTTCAACGGATAAAAATGCAACTTAGTAATCTGCAATCATAATGGGGAACGGGGTTATACTACTATATATTCTTTTAACAATCAAATAGGAGCTACAGAGCAATGTGGCTGAAGCCCAAAGAGTTCTACACTTGTTTCAAAAAAAAGTTCAAAGGGTTTTAAAAAAACTATATGTTAAAATTTTGGTTTAAAACATCAAATTACAATATCTGTCGAGCTTTAATTACAAAGGGTTTCGGATGTATATCAGTGTATCTTTTAGGTAATATATTTTGCGAGCATAACTGAGAATGAATGTACTAGAAATATGATGTAACTAAGGGAAAAAAAGTCAAAAAATGTGTATGTTAAGTTGTACCTTTTTTTCGAAAGCATGTTACGTTGTACTTGAGATAATGAGTTAGGGGAAAAAAATCTTGGAAAAATATAAACAAACCCCAAATTTTATAAATTTTGATTACAAAACTGCCGTCAGTTTAACTATAAAAGTTAGAGAACCCAAAGATAAATGAAAAAAAAAAAAAACCACAAGAATTAGCTTCTACAACAAGTGCAGCCCAATAAAGACGGTTTCCTTGCACAACTGAAAACTGTCATAGACTAGAGATCTTATAATGATGAATCATATGCCTAAACACAACTAAATGCTATGATGAAGCACAATTTGTTTAGCCAAATAAAAATTCAATATGTATTGCCGACAGAACTATTCTTACCAGGGTGAAGTATCCTTGTCTTGCTGCTTGCATTTTCCTAAAACAAAATCAGCTGAATTCATTTTCCAGTAAATATGATTTCATATATAGAAAAGCAAATATACAACTGACTCACCAAGCGAGCATTAATATCCTCACATCGGTGTGATCAACTTCCAAATCCGAGCAGAGGGACTCAATTCCCTCAGGACTGCTCAAAAAAAGTTCCAAATTAGAAGAAAGAAACAGGAGAATATGGATAAAAAAATATAAATTTAATTTAAAGCGATGAGTATTGACTATTCCAGTGATTGCAAAAAGTCAGTTTCATGAACTTGAAGAAAGAATTGAATAGATAAATTACAGTCAAATGTTAACCAATTTCTAGATAATGTATACTTCTCTCTAAATACTAATAAAGAATCCAGAAAACGAGGTTTATTGTGAATGGGAAATAAAATATTCTTCTCCAAATTTACCAAATAAGTGAAGTTATCTCACCTATAAGCAAAACTTAGAGGATATTAGGCAAGGTCTTTAAAGCAACTTATAAGATCTTATAAGTGTGTTAATAAAAAAAAGGGGTCTTATATGCTCTCAGTACAAAATATTAGAGCATACACAATGTTTTTTTAAGAAAAGTAAGGAGAACCAATCAAACTTTTAGATTTTATTTTTAAAGATCCTTTATATTTGGTCATTCTAACTACATAATTACATTATAAACATCTTTAAAGCCCCACTATAAATCTATCCAAACTTTAACAGTCTAGTATCAAAATAAGATATAACAACCAGAATAATAGTGCCCTTGTAATTGAAGTGAAGTTTTGACTCTATATGTTATAAGAGAGGGACCGATAGACGGGCAGAAGAGGGGAGTATCGAGAAAAGGGACTTGGAAATGTAAAGCCAAAATACAATCACGATAATACTCTACGCCTCATTCATTCAATTTAAGAAAAGAAAAATGAAAAGAAGATGAAAAATCAGAGAAAACCAATGTTTCCACATTCTCTTTCATGTTAAATAAGCACAACTCAAGTGTTACTATTTAATTTTGGAATTCAAGAATAGAGGCTTATGCACGAAAATTAAATGAAATGTTTTCCTTAATGTTTCCTTCATTCAGATTCATGATGCAAAATGCACGTTACATTTTCACCTTCCAGCAACTTGCACCCATGAACTTCACTCAATAAAATATACAGAAAAGGAAAACACAGAACAGTGTCAATGAGCTTTAATCATTAATGTAAATAGAGGACACTTACTCAATCACACCAGATGCATTGCTAGAATATGCATTGAAGAACTGGTCTATTCGCTCCAGCTCTCTGGCACCTACTTTACCCGAAGCTGGAAAAAAGAAGAGGAAAATGCTTAATAATGGGGGAATGCAACAAAGGGTTGAAAGGTAATGCAACAATCACAAATTGGACAATATTCCAAAAAGTAAATTAGTAGGACATGAAATTTTATAAAGACAAAGTGATACCGTTGTATCACCTCTAAGGGCATGTTTTCATTCTCTACTCAAACATGAGAAGTGCTTTTTTTTTAAAGAAGTTGGGTCACACCAACTTCTAAAAAAAACACTTCTACCCTATTCTTTAGAGTTTGAAAACAGGCATTACGTTGACTAATACCTACTTGACTTTTAAATCTCAATTCCACTATGTCAGAAACTTACACGGTGAAATATACCAAGATAAATTAAATGATACTCCCTCCGTCCCTTAGCAATTTGCACACTTTCCTTTTTGGTCCGTCCCTTACCAATTTGCACACCTTAAAATGGCAAAGAAATCTCTTAAGTCTTAACATTTAAGTGAATCACATCTAGGGTTTCCACTTTTTATCCAATCAATCTCCACCCTCCATTCCCACCAAGGTGAAAAGTCAATGGTTAGGTTTACCAAAAAATTATCAAGATGTTTTTTTTTTTCCAGGATGCTTAATATGTGTATGCTCAATCTCAAGGTGCAAGTTGCTAAGGGACGGAGGGAGTACTACAGAATCATTAGAACTCCTATCCACCATGTCCAGTAAATGCTCATACTACCTTTTCACTTGTAAATGAAAGAGCTTTTACAATGATGATTTGCCTAACAACATACACTAATTCCAAAAGGCAATTCCATAGATATACCAAACCACTCCTTACACTTGCTTCTCAAGCTCCCTCCTATTCTACCAATAAAACCATGACAAAGTTTTGTATGCACCAAATGCACCACTCAATCCAAGTGTATTTTCAATCGGTATTAGTTGTTTTCACTTTATAGTGAAAAGTATTAGTTTTGTACAGTTGCACCGTACAACTGGTGTACAAGAGACTTGCTCTAAAATCACACACTATCACGAGAATTCCACGAATAACTAACTTAACTAAATTCTTGGTACAAAATCTATACACTCTATAGAAAGATCCTGTAAAATTAAATTCAAACAAAACTTCCAATTATCTTCCCACTTTAATTCCCAATTCTATTACATCATCCGCTTAAGCCCCATCTATCAAAATCCAATCTTCTAAAAATAACACCAACTAAGTATCTACAAACAGCACATCAGAAAAGAATTCAACTTCAAACTCCCAATAAGCTAAATAAGATACACCCTGTATATCTACATATATAGATACAAAAAAAAAGTCCAAGCAATAGAAAAAAAAAATTAACCTGAGCGAAAAAGATCCACGTTTGATGAATTGCCGGAAGCCGTAGAATTTGTGGAGCCTTTTCTTGAAGATGTACGAGGCATAATTTTTCAATAATTAACCCCAAAAAAAATTCAGAATTATAAAATTGAGAAATTACCCTTTTCTCTTTCTTCGCAGAGAAAGAAAAAGGGTGGGTGTCAGCGAATCTGCTACTCTGAAGATTTCAGAGTAGAGAGGGTGCGTAATTTAGTGTTCGAATAGCGAGATGATATATCTGGAGCGCGGCGCACGGTAGCAGCCAGTACGCCTTGGTACTGTGTTTGGGTCCATGGATAATTGGGCCTGCACCGATCCAGTTAAATTTGATATTAGGCCCATTCAATTTGTGATCACAATCTCTAATTATATATCATTTTTCCATAAGTAGAGATTTATAGAGAGATGAAACTTTTATAGTATCTTAAATAGATTTTGTTATGATATGTTATCAAATAAGTTAATATATTATCTAAATAAAAGCAATCCACCAAACTATCAATTCTGATACAAGTCCATTATAGAGCCACCCGACCCGATGGACCTGATAGGACCCCAAATAGATTTAGGTTCAATAAGTTAATTAATTTAATTAATCTAATCAGCAGTTAATTTATTAATCGAAATTACTTAATTATAGTATATCAATAATTAACTCCCCCAAATTGATGAATCTAACAATAATAAATTAGGTAGAAATGTAATAAATTCAGGAATACAACGATGGTGGGAAAGGAATGTACACACATAGCTATTCACGTGCTTGGTTTCCTAAGTTGCACATAATAATATTGAAAAATGTTATGGATTAATTAAAAGGCAAATACTGCATAATAATATTAAAACTGTTATGGATTTAAAGACAAATATTACATAATAATATTGAAAATGTTGAATTTAAAGGTAAATAGTTCCACGCACAGTTGTACCGTACACTCTTAAAATATTATTTTAGTAAAATATATTAAGTGATCAAATACTAATTATTTTTACTAAACAGTACTATTAATTATGCATAGTTGCATGTACTGTTAGTTCACCCAAATATCACTTGGATTTTTATTTTACTTTTTAAAAGTAATAAATTACAATAGTTTTTTAACATAATCAATTACAATAATTTTTTCTTTATCTATTACACAAGAACATCATTTCATCTCGTTGTAGACCGAACCAAGAATCACCACAAGAAATGGCATCAATTCAAATTACAATTTGGAATCGCAACCGAAACCGCAACCTAACAACAGAGGTACCACCAAATATCACTTGGATTTGAAACCTACACCAATTTGATAATATGGTTTCGTGTCCATCTTTCAAATCCTTTTGGTCTAATGTATCCAAGAGTTTTGGCAAGTCTCTCGTAAAATTTATTCACAATATAAAATTTATGTTATTGTACTTATAAATTAATGCTATGATTTTTATTAACTGATAGTGTTACATTAACTAAATTGATATTGTATTATTAAATGTTATAGGTAAGTTTATAAAAGTAATGATATTAATTTATTAATGTAATAGTGTCAATTTCGTATACTATAAACACGTTTCAAAGGAAAATTTGTGCTAGAAGTTTATAAAGGAGTATTAAATTTTTTTTTTTCAAAAGATCTCTTAATACTTTTATTATTGTTTTTAAGAGTCCCTAAAATTTTAATCCTTATTTCGAATGATTCCCAACGTATTGAAATATAATTTCAGGGGTCCCTACATCTATGAGAGCTTCTTTTATTGAACTGGTGTCTGTATTAAACTTATATTTTTATTGAAGTTTAATATTTAAAAAAAAATTATTATTGAAGTGTAATTGACTTGAGAATTAATAAAAGCATTTATGATGAAACGTAAGAAAAGGACCTCGTAAAATTATATTTCAACACTGTGATGCTTTTTTAAAATAAAGAATATTTCAATAATCTTTTGAAGTAAATGTGGATACTTACAAACTTTTATGAGCATTATGTCATAGAAGTGGATCTCATGTGCCTTCAGGTGCACCATGCATTAAAATTGCATTTTAGAATCGTACAACTTGTTAAACTGAAAAATGTAACTTTTTTACATTTAACCGTGTAATTATTTTTACATTTTAATAGTTGTACAATTCAGTATAAACAAATTGCATATTTTAATATAACAAATTGCACAATTCTAATATACACTATGAGTGCACAATGCACCTATGATAAATTCTTTAAAATTCAACATCGGTTGAACATTTATTCCCAATTATGGTACTACATATTGTCATGCACATTCCGCACATACAATAACAATATGGTAAAGTTTAGTGTGAGATTAATTATCTCAATAAGATACATTTCTTAATAAATATATATATTTTTTTATTTAAAAATATACTTAAATGTAAGAAACGTAACTTTCAAAATAATATAAAACTATTTTTTTATGAAAAAGACATGTCTTACGATGTGGGTGGAAAAATATTACTCATGAGACTATCTCATTCAATAATTATAATTATTATATTGTACATGTATATTCATATACACATATGATAAAACGTTAGACCCACCCCCACTCGAAGCATAGACTATATAATTATCCATAATTACCATATTAAAATCAATGTTTTCATAACCGAATCGGTGATCGAACCGGACAGACCACCGGTCAGCGGTTCAATCGGTCGGACCGGTTCAACCGGCGGTTCAACCGTTTTCTATGTTTAGTTAAAAAAATAAAATAAGTATACACCTACAAAAAATTAAATATATATTTTATAACTTTTCATATCATATTTTATAAATTTTGTCCCACCTCATACATTTATCCCACATCGAAAGTGTTGGAGAAAAATGTGAGAGGAATATAAGTTTAAAATTTTAAATATTTAATATAAATTAATAATTTAATATAAAAAAAAGAAAAAAACCGGTTATTTCTGGTTGAACCGGGTTTTGACCGGTTCAACCTGAAATCCGGTTATATAGTGTTTTTTAACCGGGTTACCGGCCGGTTCTCGATTCAACCGGTTGAACCGTCCGGTTCAACCCGATTTTGAAAACAGTGATTAAAATATATAAACCACAAAAGAGAATATGATAGATTATTGCATAATTAATAAAAGGACAAACAAAAATGATGTTAAAAGAAAACATAGGAGCCCCCTTTTTGGAGATGGAGTGAATGTGAAGAAAGGAACACTAATTTCACCATCCTTACTTTCTGATCCTTCATCGCATGCGCAATCTTTTCTTTTTCTTATCTTTTTAGCATTATCATCTACTAATTTTCCTTTTATCAAAAAAAAATCTACTAATTTTCCTACATGTACATTTTCACATGTAAAAAGAAATACTTATTTTTATAAGAAGTTGAAACTTTTTTAATTTAATGAAATTTGCACCAGTTTACATGTTTGGCGAAATAAAAGCATTTTAAAATAACTTCAACTAGTGTCTGTTTTGAAACTCGACAAAATTAAGTAAAAATACTTTATTTAAGATGTTACATTCAGTATGTGTTTTTTAAACACAACTCAAACATTGAGAAAAGCATTTATATCATGTTGATAAGTGTTTCAAATTAATTATTAAACAACTTTTAAACTTATTTGAAAAAAAAGTATTATTCTCTTCCAATTTGAGTTTGCATACAAACACTGATAAGATATGAGTAACAAACTTTTAAATTAGGGTTATACATGAACTATATTACTTTGTGTGAAAAAATTATCACTGTTATCCACAAAAACTATTATAATTTAAAAATATAAAGCTTTTTTTATACAGTAATAATTTTTGTGAATAACATTGATTTTTTTATATATATAACAGTGATACTTAAAAAATTGAGTTCACAATGTCCACTGATATGACAATATGATAGAATTTAAAATACCACAATAGGAGAGAATTTAAATCTTTTAAAATGATATTTCTTTTTTTTTCCTTCAACTAGAGTTTCATATGGTATTTTTATTTCGTATATCTGAAAAAAATAGTATTTAAAATGATAAAAAATAGTATTTCTATCATCGTTTAAATATTTTGAAAATTTACCAAAAATATTAAATTTAAATTAATTAAAGGGATAGGATTGAATTCAGCAATGATGTAATTTCTCATAAACATTGGCTGGCACACTTTGTGCAGACAGATAAAAGAAGTTTGGGCAGAAAGAAATTGAGTGGATTTTGAATATAACTAAAAAGTCAGCAAAACTTATAATATACATAGTATTTGTGCATGAGTGATGCTTCATTATCAGCATACCCTCTTTTTAATGCATGAATAATTACAAACTCTTTAATCATGCTACGTTTATTTTTCCAGCAGAAATAATAAAAAAAAAAAAAAAAACTTTAATTGCTTCAAAATAATTAAGACTACAAACAAAAATTTAATCATTATTACCCTTTCATAAATTTTTTCCCATCTCGATCTACTCGACATTCTCTAGAACTATTAATATTAGTTTCACGAAAGTTTTAATTTTTGACGAGGTCTCATGTGCATTCAAGTGCACTATGACACTATTTACTCATAGTGCATTTTAGAATCGTACAACTTGTTATACTGAAAGATGTATCTTATTTACATTGAATCGTACAACTATCAATATGAAAAAATAATTGCATATTTCAATATAATAAATTGTACGATTTTAAAATGCACCGTGTATTTAGATAGATATAGGACTTACCCTTTAATTTTTTAGCACATATATATACATATGTCTAGTAAATACAGTCACATATTGAGTTTTTTGCACTTTTGGTCCCACCAACCACGCCATGTTTTCAATTTGGTACCCACCTCTGCCAATGTAGTCCCACAAGAATTATAATTTTCAAATGTGGTCCCGCTAGCTCGATTTACGTTAAATCAACAGAATGTGGTCCCATAAGTTATGGGACATAATTAATACTCAATTAAGGCTTAACCAACTTTCAACCATTTGTAATTTTAGTCTCATACGTTATGAAACATAATTAACACAAAATTAACCAATTAACTTGTCCCGGCCCACTTGCACATTTGGTCCCATATGTTCCATTTCTCCCTCCATTATTTTTGGCGCTAAAATTCACCAATAACAAAATTTAGGCGCCAAATTATCATCACTTTCAAATCCCATAAGACTAAAATTTGTCAAAAATAGGTGGGAAAATCAAGTTTTTCCCACCAAAACCTAGATTTTCCCTCCGCTATATATATACACACCCACATATATTCACACATTCAACACAACACATTCATGAAAAAAATAAGCACAACACATTAAACCTGCTTTTTGGTTGTACTACTTCTCATTCTTGCATCTAGGGCCTTACAAATTGGTTTGCTTAGTTTCTTGATCCGAATGTGATTCCTATTTTGGTTGTCTTTTTTGTAATGTTCTAGGACTAATATCCTATCTTATGTAATGTCATAAAACTGTCTAATGTAATGTCCCATTAGTAATGTTCTAATGATATCTAATTCAAACCTACTGATCAACCAACATCCATGGCACACCAATACATACAAACAATTCAAACCAAGATACCATCAATACAAAATACAAAATATACCATGAATAGCAAAAACTAAGATCATTAAAAGCCAAATATACCATGAATCACAAAAAAATATACATCACTTCCACCCCATTAATAGCAAATCACCAAGCAAGAGTAAAATATAAGCCAAACATACCACCAATCTTAAGCCACCACAATCTGATGCCATTATAAGCACAAAAGTTGAGTTTTTTCAGTATATTATAAAAGACAATGAGATTGTAGTGGCTTAAAAGACAAAAAACTATCCTAACCTATCTCAACCCTCATCTACTTCTTTTTTACCTTTCCCTTTGTTTGACATGGTTGCTTTTGTGAGACTGTTCTGTGTGATAAACTTCTTACCCCCAATTGTTGTGACACTCATTCCATCCTCATCAGCCACTGTTGAACCTCCCACAGATGGACCCTCCACATCTCCTCCAATGTAACTATTGGGAGTAAAAGTAGCAGAACTCTGAACCTATAATTGAAACAAGAACAATAAGAACATGTTATTATATGAACATATGAATCTATGATACCTAAAAAACAAGAAAAACACTCTTACATTGTCAACCCTCTGTGATGGTCCTCCTCCAATAAAGCTACTGGAAGCAAATGATGTAGCTGACCCCTATATACCCAATGGATTAGTAATGAACATAAAAAGAAATACAATGAAAAACATATAAAAAGTTGACATAATCATACATCCTCTGCTGCACTCCTTGAAGAATCTTCAATTGAGGTTGAATTCTTCTTCTTCTTCTTTGAGACAATAGCTAATTTTGCCCTCCCTTTCCTTGTGGTGGCCCTTTTGAGCAGAGGAACCTCCTGTACATGTACAAGTTTATCAGTTTAGAGAAAAATATAGATAAAACAGAATTAATGAGTGAGAACTTACAACAATAGGTTCATCAACTCCTTGAGTTATTGGTGGAATGTCATCTCCTTGAGTCATTTTTTCATGTTGATCAGCTTCATTATTCTCTTCCTCAGCTATCATAGCCTCATCAATCTTCCTCGTTTTACAGCCCTTCTTGTTATGACCAGTTTCATGACAAAATGAACATTTGACTTTGTAAGGCTGCCTATGCATAGTTTGACCAACATCTCCTTGATTGTTCACTTCTACTTCACCAGCTCCTTCCCTCTTCTTTCTCTTAGGCCTACCTGTTGGGGAATAAGTTGCACAGATCTCTTATGGCTTTTGGTCCTCTTCTTTTTCTTGCCTTCCTTTGGCCTAGAAAATGAAGACGGACCACTTGCCGTCAAAGCTTGAGTTTGGTGCCCCATCAACATCTCTGTCGAGACCAAAAGCTTGCAACAAATCAGCTAGCGAGGCCAAAATGCTCAAAAACTTTTTAGGTAGAGAGTGAAGTACCAAATTCATCTGAGTCTCGGATCATAACTGCGACTCGAGAATCTCAAGTTTGTTCGGGATGGGCCATCTATTTTGAGGACGTAGTCCCTTACGGGTTTGCCCTCCACCATTTTTAGCGACGACATCTCTCGCAAGGTGATCTGACGAGTCCCGCATTTTTTACTCGTCAGTTGGCTCATCTGATTTTGGTGTGTCAAGAATCCACTTGTGCTTTAGTGCGCTTAGACAATTATAATTTTCGCTTTCCAATCAATATAGTTTCCATACATATTGTATTGACTTTAAGTATAATAACAAAGGATTAAAAGGTAACGACATCTTTGAATCGAAATAAATAACTATATGCATAAGCACAAGTATATCACAAGATTCGATCACATGCATCATATTAAAATCTCAAAAAAAAATGAATAACATGCATCACCCAACATCTCAAAAAAAAGGTTTAAATAAGCCACGTGGAGTGGGTCATTATTTAAACACATTCAAGAAATTACAAACAAGAACGAAGCATAAACCTTTAATATCCAGATTAATAGTTGGCTCCCACTGACCAATATAAAATCGACAGGACTTCAGGAAGTATATGCATATCAATTTTATACCTAAGTAATAACCATGATTAAATACATGATTATTATTTCAGATTGAACGAGCCTCGTGGGGAGGGTCATCATCGCCGCCACTAGTAATAACCCACAATCATCCATTTGGAATTCATTCATGTGAAAAAGCTATCTTTTTTGACCGTCCCAAAGGGGAATTTCTCCAAAAGAATTCACAAATAAATAAATCATGGAGGTCAAAATTAATTCAATTTTATTATCCTAATAAAATTGTGAATTAATTATTTAAACATACTTAGTAATTTTGAAGGTGAGATTTTTCATTGGGCAATTCTCATGCAAACACATTTAAAAAAATTAAATAAAGCATAAGATAAAGACAAAATAAATCAAGCAAAAACAGAAAAAATAAACATATTGGGCAATAAATTATCCAATTTTCATGGTTTGATTTTTTTTTGGCTTGATTTTGAAGAAACACCGCCTTTTAATTTCTCCCACTCGATCATCTCAAAAAATACCCCGTCTAGAACGCCACGCCAGCGAAATGCAATGATGCACGCCAAGATCCGGCCACCCACTTGGCGATCGACGATCGCTCTCAGCAGCTCGCGAGCGTACGCCAACGCCTCAGCAGCATACAAGAGGTCGGGCGGCGGCTACAAGGCTGCCAAATTTATCCTCGCCCACGACGGCAGACCGCCGACGCCTCGACGCGCTTCACAAGATCCGCCTCCGCCTCGCCTGGGCCTTTCCTCGCGACGGGTGTGCATGCGGCGCTTAGCGCCCGCCCGCGGCGAGCGAGATCTCAAGGCCGGGCCCTCGGCCACGCCCGTCGCGTGCAGGTTTCGTGCCTCGCCCTTTGGTTTAAACGCGGCAAGCCGACGCCACCTACGCGCCTTGATTTTGTCCTTAATTTTTCGCCTCCTCATAGATTTTCGATCCGGTTACAATTTATTTACAAAATAAATAAGCCTAGATCTAGACTAGTCTATTACATTGATCAAATCAAACAAATCTAAATCTACTCGTGGATTTTTCTCACGAGGCAAAAACGAATCCCAATCTAATCGAATTAAAAACCACAATTTATATGCATGCATAAATAAACATATTAAATTCCATGATAATCGGATACCGCAAAAATGATCTAGCAATTCTACTATCCAATTTCAAATTTAATGTCAACGAATTAAATTACAATTTAAAAAATTCAGAGTCTCAAACCGTGGGTTCTCGATACCGATTGTTGGGGAATAAGTTGCACGCATCTATTCGGGGTGAATATTTAAATACAAATTTAATTTTATAATTATTACTAGCATGAATTAATCCTATATTAATTCAAATAATAATCCAACAACATATCATGCATATAATAATTCACGTAAAACCTACGCATGCGGAATTCTACGAGTTTACGTGACCGTCCTCTTGGGATGACAACGGTGTGGCTGAATACACTAACCGAAAGAACTTCCCAAGTATTCCCTTAGTCCTCGTTCGACTATCCGGTGGTAGGACACTTGTGAACGATTTAACAAAAAGGAAAATAAATTATGTTGCACCACCTTTGTGGATTTACTAATTTTTCCAGCACATGGTATTGTACTTGAGAATGAAAGAATCATCCCCTATTTATAGAGCACAAGGTGGACGAAAATTTTGTGATAAAACAATGTGGGAAAATCTTTTCTTGATCTCCAAGAAATCTTGAATATATCTCCTATATTCTTTTTCCCATAATTATAATATTCCACAAAATCCCACCTACTCTATTTTATGGAATTTTTGAAATATGATGAGTCAAGAATCCAATATTTGAATCTTCTTGAATTTATGAGATATTCTTGTATTTCAAGAAATACATATCTTCCATAATATCTTTTCAAGAAAATCTTTCTTGCCTGCTTTATTTCAAATTTTTCGAAAAATCTCTTATGAATAACCAAGTGGGAGATTTCTTGAATTTAATGAGATAATCTTGTATTCCAAGTATACATATCTTCATTCCATAACAAAATTCAAAGAAAATCTTTCTCCCAACTTATCCATAATTTTCGAAATTAATTGGAAAAATAAGCAACAATATTTATTTTATTTTAATCACCTTTTTCAGTTATTGGACTATATGTTGGGCTACTTAGGGGGCCTTTAGGAGAATTAAGATTGGACCTTCTAATGGACCTTGAATATCTAATATTGAGTCACAATATTATTCAAGCCCATAAATATTAATTAATCCCACTACATAATTAATATTGCACTATCCATCTTAACTCATATTACAAATAATATGGCTCCCTATTATTATTTCCCGTGTTTAAGATTATTTAGCCCATTAATTAATTCAAGCCACCAAATAGCTTTCCATTAATTAATATCTTTTATCCTTGGTCAAGGAACGGTTCAACATTATTATCCATACCTAAAAACTAATTCCACTTGCAAGATTTGGTATGATAAAGCTTATGAACCTCCCAATGGGCAAATCAAACAAACAGATTGCACACGATTCTTCAGATAAATCTTAGCAATCACATGTGACCAATAATATTGCCCAAGATAAAAAGTATTGAATCTCGTTGATTCTCTACCCATGATAAGTCAAAGCAATAGTTACCAATCACACGTGATCCTATTTAAGAACGAAGATTAAGAAATAACGAACCACCGAGGTCTAATTCTTCCTTGTTCGCCTCAAGAATTTGTCCTCCCAGAGGTCCTATTCAAATTACATCACCATGCACTAGTGTAATCTCTTGGTCAAGACAAGCCAATCGAGCCTTACACTTCAACCTTTCACGATGGGTTGTTCATTTCCATCTAGGTCGTGAATGGCGTACTTTTTAGTTACAAGGGATCGTTAATTTAATCTTCGTGATCCGGTATCACTAAATTAACTACAATGTAACACGCATTTACTTATTGAACAGTTATAAAGTAAATATATGTAACATTCGATAATATTTAAAGCATCAGTGATAAACAATTTATTTCAGTAAATAAGTCCGAAATTCAATTTTGATTATACAAAGTAAAAAGCATACTTTCTAGTATAATCCCAACACTACCAGTTTTCCTCTTTGCAAAGTTAGGTGGTAGGGGGGTATGTAGCCAGTTATCTTCCATAACTCCTCACCATTCATGGGAGGAACAGAGTGAGAATACACCTCATTGTACACCTCAACAGAGTAACACTTGTGTATATAATCCTCTACATCTTCCCCTTGAGAACAGATTGCACTGATAGCATGCTTGCATGGGATTCCACTGACATCCCATTCCCTACAGTCACAAATATGTCCCTTCAAGTCAACAACATACCTTGTACCATCAAATCCTGATACTTCATAGTTGCGTTCAGATGATTTTACTGTCTGGCAAACTCTTGATGCCTCCCTCCTCTGTGCTATCACTTTTTGGATCTTGCCACATATCTTTCTCCCTTCCCATTTGATCTCACATCTGTGTTTCTTGACTTGAATTCTTGTCATTATGTACTCCCTGATCCACTCCAACATTGTGAGAATTGGCTTGTCTCTTGCTTCCAGAATGCATGCATTGTACACCTCACACATGTTGTTCACTAGTGTGTCACACTTAGATTCTGGAGAGAAGTGTGATCTTGACCACTGTGCAGGGGGCTTATCAACAAGCCACTCTTGACATCTTATATCTTCCTCCCCTATCCTTCTCATTGCTCTATGAAAAGAGGTTGTGGTCAAAGATTTAGCTGCTCCCCAGAGGAGTTTTCTAAACTCATCACTTCTGTATCCAGCCCTCTTCATGTTCCCATGCAAATGCCTTACACAAAATTTATTCTCAACACTGGGCAGCACCCTCTCAAATGCAGGGATCAGACCTTTTTGCTTGTCTGACATGAAAATGAACTTACCCTGCTGATCACCTATGAAATCCTCCTTCAACAGTTCCAAGAATCACTCCCAATTCTCTCTAGTCTCACTACCAACCACCGACTATGATAGAATATATGGATCATTGTTAGGGTCCATGCCAACTGCAGTGAGAAGTACTCCACCTAAACTCCCTTTCAAGTGACAACCATCAACTCCTATCCATGGCCTTAATCCAGATCTGAAACCCCTCTTACAAGCATTCAAACAAATATAAAATTAGTTAAAGAGTGCAGCCCCATCATTGTTCCCTTCAGTCCTTAGAATGATTATTGATCCAGGGTTGGTTTCAAGCAGGTGATGAGCATAGTCCCACAATTTTGAATATTGCTCTGAACTATCACCTTCAATTTAGATAATCAATATTGCATTTAAATTTCTCCACAAAGTCAAACACACTCACAGTGCCTCCAATGTACTCAAATGGTTCTTCATCTTTTGTCTTTCCACCATGGTACACTTTGAGGGTGTAAAAGCCTAATAAGAATGACTTTTGAGCTGAAATAATAAGAATAATTCAAATCAGTAACAATATGAAGGAAATACTGAAAAGTATTAGTTGGAGTGAAGAGAGGTGCTAGCAGAGAGAGGTCGAGCGCCCGGAAATACAGGCATCAAGAAGCGCTCGACCAAGTGAAGTCGAGCAAAACCACTCGACCAAAATCAAACACCTAACACCCAGGCGCTCGAGCACTAAACTCGAGCATCAAACACCCAGAAAATCGCAAAAAATTACAAAAATCGAACACTAAACTCTAATATCACTATAATCGAACACCGAGCACTGAAAACTAAACCCTAAACCCTAATAAATAATGAAAATCGAAAGCCCAAAAACTTTTATCACTATACCCGAACACCCAACAACACAAAGTCCCAAAAAATTGAATACGAATAAAAAATATAGATACTTACCATAGTCCACAACTCCATATTTAACAAGATTCTTCCTTCGCAGCATTGAGGGCGCACTGGATTGTGACCAACTCGATCGATTTTTTGGGGATTTTAGGATTTTAGGGTTTTCTGATTTTTCCTCTTTTTTCTCTCAAAACGACGAACACCTTTTACTATGTGTTTTGTGTGTGTGTGTGTTAGTTTGTTTAAGTTTAGTTTTGGTTTTAGTTTTTAATTAATTCGTTAACACAGATTAATATTTAATACATTTTAATTATGTTCTAAACTGCCTCCGTTTTCCACTTAACGCCTGCCCGTTAGAGGCCGTCAATTTTTGGGACGACATTTGCAAGTTTAGTTAAACAGTGGGACTAAAATTGACGAAAATAATCTTACAGGACTACATTGACAGAGGTGGTACCAAATTGAAAACATGGCGTGGTTGGTGAGACCAAAAGTGCAAAAAACTCGTCACATATTATAAGGTAAACATGTGTGAACAAGCCACTATAAAATGGAACACGATACCAAAAATGACGGTCTGATCAAACGCCAAGTAGTAATATTTTATTTGATTATGTTGTCAATTAATTAATCATGCAGTTACACTAATTATGCATGAAAGAAATAAGTGTGCAGAAGTAGAAAATCACTATGCGGACGCATCCTAGCCACCTAGCACCTAAAATGTCTAGTCGCCGCCTAGAAGATCCGACTTTTTTAAAAAAAAAATTAGTAAATTACTAATTAAATTAACATAAATCCAAACAAATAGTCCAAATCCAACTAAATAATTAATTAATTACCAAATATTAATATTCAAAACGAAAAGATATAACAATTTAAAAATTTTAACTGAAAATAGATTTACATTTATCAATTTTCTCCAACTCAGAAGTTAGAATATTGACATGCTCATCCCAACTATGTTGTGTAATGTTTTAAATTTGAAATTTTCAATTATTAAATGCTGATTTTTTAAAAAATAAATTGAAATCCGTCTAGCTGAGAAATGATATTTTTTGTACCGATTTTATCAAAATTGAGTCGGTCGCCCACCTAAGCCGATTTTTACATCCATGTAATAAACAAGGGGGAGTGAGGATTTCTAGTACAAAAATAATCAGTTTCAACTTCTAAGATACAAAAGTACGTTAAATGTCAAAAAACTCAGACCCAAAATTGGCTTATTTTTTTTTTTTTTTTCTGCGCCAATTTTGGAGTCTGCTTTTTTGGCTTTCAGACTATTAGAAATATTAATTTTTCAGACTTTGATCTTAGAGTTTTTTGTTAGAAACTTTGTATCTTTGAGTCATTATTTCAATAATAAAAGTTATGATTAAATTAACTACATAAAAAAAATTATCATAGTAATTATAAAATTCAAGAATATTTGAATTTTTTTTCATGCCTCGAGGGGACGTGTTGTTGTGGCATGAGGTCAATCACATGGACATCGTATTCCTATGTTTAGTAAATGTGAAATATCACCCATCTAACATTTGTCATCAATATTTGTCCTAACGCTATTCATCCAATCACCACTTGAAGAATAGTACGTAGCACCACATGCAATTGCCTCTATTACAAAGGCCTTCATCTTTGACAAGGATACATTTCATCTACCCTTAACTACAAAATCATAATTCATACATAGCACTTGGAGTGTGGTGAATTTATAATTTAGGTTGTGTCTCATTTTATTTTGATCATTTGAATTAAAATTAGGAAAAAAAAAATATATTGAACACAAAAGTGACCAAATGTAGAAAAGTAAAAAATAAACATAACCTTGATCATGTGATCTTACTTTTTCAAATTTGATCCAAAATTAAAAGATCAAATTTGAAAAAAGAAATATACGAAATTAAAATTTGACACGTCGTGGGTTATGATATGATTCTTGATTATTAGGGATTTAGGGTAAGTAATGTGTTAATAGGAAAATAAACGTGAATTAATAAAATATAATTAATTAACAAAATTATATCTGTATTTTTTGTCGAATAATAGGGTGATTAAATAATGAATATAATATAATATGAGACACACTTGCGTGAGACGGAGTATAATTTGAGATTCTTTTTAATACTTTGGGATGAGTGGATGTGATTTGTGTTAGTTTGTGCTTCGTTTCATATGAATTTTTATCATGTAATTTTAATCTTAATCTTAATATAAAATATATTGGTAAACCACATTATTCTCTATATAGTCATATTCAATCAGTAATATTTCGTTTCAAAATCGTGTATTATCACTATTATTCATAAACACTATCATTATTATATTTATATACTATTACAATTTTAAAAATAAAATAAATTTTATGCATAATAGTAATAGAGTTCGCCGCATGAGATATATTCTTACAATAACACAAGAGTGAGTCTTCTCTGCACCAAATACACCATACACTCTATAATGTATTTTAGAAATATATAATTTATAATATATCAAAGCATACAACTTATTTACACTGAAACGTGCAATTAATATTCATAAAATAAATTGCATATTTCAGTGCAATAAATTATATGTTTTGAAAATAATGTTGCTGCCATTGGAAAAGGAAAGACGAAGGGTGTGAACAGCCACGTGGGTCCCATCCCATGTTCCATATTTGAAGGCCGCAAAGTAGGCTTACATAAACCCCAACTCCTTCACTGCCACTCTCATTTTCTCTTTAAGGCATTTTCACAAACACTCTGCATTTCATTACCAAAACAGAGCTTTTACGCCATGGCTAGACCTCAGCAACGCTACAGAGGCGTACGTCAGCGCCATTGGGGTTCTTGGGTTTCCGAAATTCGCCACCCTTTACTGTAAATCCTCTTTTCTCATCAATCCAAATTCTTAATTAATGCTAATTTGCTTAAACTTGATGATTCTTATTTACCTGAATTCTCTGTTTTGAATTTTGTACTCTGTTTTCTTGCAATATTGTAATCACGAATGTTTTTAATGATGTGGAAACAGTCGTGCATATATTTTGCAGAAACGTGAAATCAAAGTAGACAATAAAGTAGCTGAAAGGCACGGAAATAAAGCTATCATTTCATAATCCAAGATTTGTCTTGAGGGATTAATGTTGGACAAATATTTGAATGAATGTTGCTTGTTTTTAAGTTTTCAGTTCGAATCTTCTAAATGGATTTTGCATATCGCCTTTTAACATAAAGAATAGGTCTAGTGTGAAAATTTTCATGTATTTAAAAAAAACTTAAACTCATGTTCGATTTACAAAACTAAAAACAAAAAATAATGAACCCTAAATCATGACCTATTCGGGTCGGGAGAACTATTTACACCCTAAACACAAAATAATGAACCCTAAATCATGACCTTTTAAAATGACGGGTGAACTATATAACCACATGTATTAATGAAATGGAACCATGAACCATTAGATCGTGACTTTGTCTTACCTTCATCATATACAGAATTTGCCTTGGTCGTACTTAAAACCACTTTTTTAACATTTTATTTGCACACAGGAAGACAAGAATATGGCTAGGGACATTTGAGACAGCAGAGGATGCAGCAATGGCGTATGACGAGGCAACAAGGATCATGTGCGGGTCACGTGCTCGCACAAACTTCTCGTACGATTCGATGGAGGTCCAATCATCTTCGAGGAGGCTTCTTTCGGCCACTCTGATGGCTAAGCTACAGAGATGTCAGATGACATCTCTGTCTGTGTCCAAGAAACCAACTTTCAACGAGCGAAATCGAGCCGTTGAAGCGATGATTTTCGACACTAAAAAAAAGGATGATGATTGTAAGAAGGGTGGAAATGGAAATGGTTACGGTAGTAGTGAGAGTTCATTAAAAAATGTGCAAGAATTGAAGTGTCTTGAAGATGATGACATAGAGCAGATGATTGAGGAGTTGCTTGATAATGGTTCAATTGAGCTTTGTTCTGTTATGGATAGCTCTACTTAATATAGTACTTAAAAGGCTCAAGAGTAATAAAATCACCATTTTATTTTTCATTAATTCTCTCAAGAACTCTCATATAGAAGGTGGGGTTAAATTAAAGATAGGTATATTGAAACCCAACTTCAGTTATGACTTTAAAATAATTTGATGCGCATAAGTTGGATTTATCTTTTGAATTTAAATAAAACTTAATGACAAATAAGTGTGTGCACCATTTGCACCAATTTAGAATTCGTGCAATTGAATTTCAAGTTTTTTTACTATATTTTAACTTTCGAACAAGACCCAGACTAAACCTGAGCCTGACACGGACTCGACCGACCTGGATCCAACCCAGACCTGGACTCGACCCGAATGGTTCATGGCTCAGGGTTTGGGTTCGAGTTCATGGTTCAGGGTTCGTTTTGGATTCATGGTTCAGTATTTCATGGTTCAAGGTCCATGGTACGGGAATGAAAAAAGAAATGGAGGGTAAAATCACCCAAGTTCTAGTGTGTGGTTAATCCAAATTAAAATTGAATTCAATTGCACCGTGTGCAATTGATGCACACAAATATCACTCAAACTTAAAACTTGAAACAAGCTCGCAAGTGTAAGTGATTTGAATAATATATTGTATTAAAAAATTCAAATTGTTTTGACTCCGATAATATTGTGCTCACTGCTCGCTTAAAGCTATTTAATTTGAAGAATAAGTTGATGATGTGCAACAAATTGTATAGTTTTAAAATATATTATAGCGTGCATGATGCATCCGATGTATATAAGATTTAGTCTAATGATGCATACAAGTCAATATGTATCCAACACTTTAAGAATTGAAGATGTATTTATGATGATTAGAAGAACAACTTTAATAATTCAGATATTTAAGTTTTACCTGATTAAGAGCTGTGGCTTTCTTTCTCATTTGTTGTTCAAATGAATTGGAACCTGACTATATATTTAATATACATTGGGGGCTTAGTAAAGGTGATGTGAACAAGTTATGTGGAAAATGAGGCTCATGATGGATTGTCATTGCCAGAGGAACATTCTCAAAATCTTTATATCCATTTATAACAGCTGCTGCACACTTCTACGGGTTAAAATTAAACAAGAATACTAGAAAACACATAAAAAGAAAAAGAAAAGGCAATCACAGAAAGAAACGCTTGAATAAGTGGGAGATCCCATTTTTCAATAGAAAAGTTAATTATCTTACAATTACAAATTAAACACTGAAAAATATTGCAAGAGAGAATCGATCTCTCACTGAGAAGAGAACGTGAGTCGTGATTACTGGTGAGTCATGAATGTGAAAATGGGGTGTGGCTGAAGAAAATAGCCAAATAGGAATTAATTTAGTTAAATAAAATTATATTTTAGGAAATTAATATTTTTTTTTAGAGGCAATCAATTACAATAGTTTCCTAACATAATCAATTATAATAATTTCTTTTACTACTGGGCATATGACAACATCATTTCATCTCGCTGTACATCAGAATCACAATCACCACAAGAGGGGGACCACCCGAAATCGCAACCCAACAACAGGGGGACCATCACCCCACAAGAGGGAATAATGTTCTCTCTCCGTATCTCGAACCCGGGACCTTGAGCTCTAACCACTTGAGCTATCCACGCTTGACAAGAAATTAATATTTTAAAATGTAAATAAATATATAATTTATATTATAATTATAAAAAAAAAATTAGTTTAAAATTAGAAAATACCGTATTTTACCCACCCCGCCCGCATAGAGACTGTATTTATTTTTTGTGGACAAATACCCATAAGGCCATAACTTTTACTTTTTGACTTCAACATATGGGAAATACCACAACACACATGTACGATCAAAAAAATTTGTGAGCCATGTATGGACCCGCGGTATATTTGTTTCAGTATTTTGTGTGATTTTAATATGATTTCATTGAAAAGCATAAAATATTTACAAATTAAAGTTAGGCAATACTTGATTTTATGTTAGATAGATCATAATTTGGATATAACGTTTTCACATTTTAAAGGAAGTGGTTGTTTTGTATAAGTTCGTAGCATGTCTCATACGATTTCTTAGCATCAAAGTAACATTGACCAACTTTAATGTGTTAATCCATTTGTTAAACACGAAAGTAAGTTGTAAATTTTTAATTTGCTTTTCGAGTAGATTAATTTAATGTATTTATTTGCTCAAAATTAATATTTAATTAACGGTGACGTTAACAACTTATCATTAAGGGGGTGCTTGGTTTGTGGTGAGGAATTGGAATGGATATAGGAATGATATCAATGAAGAATGGTAATAGGTATGCTTATTATTATTGAGTTGTTTGGTTGATAACTAGGAATGACTATCATTACTATAAATGGTGATTGGTATAATTAAGTTTCTTAATAATAAAAATTACCCTTAATTATTTTTTGTGTTAGAAATATATATTTATAAAGCAATAGTGTCTAATTATAATATAATAATTGTTGGTCCCGGTCTAAAATATCTTACATTTGGGGGAATACACGTTTAAAAACTTTTTTCAAAAATAATAATCCTCAAGATTAGGTTCGGAAATCGCTCTGAGTCAAAGTTCTCATTCCCCGAAAATATAATCCCAACCGAGTCCTTTGAGATCCATAGTTTTTCGATAACTAACTTATCGAACCCTCGTAAGAAATACTTCGGTTTGGTAACTATCTGTTCTAATCATTCCCTTGTCTTGAATGGTTTGGCCCTTAGTTTATACCCTTTAAATGAAAACCTTCCCTTTATGAAATAGTGATTAGGTTATGATTCAATATGCAAAAGGATTGATTCCAACCGAATAATTAAAGATGCTTTCAAAATCAAGTCAATGCAAATGGATAAGAACGATAAGGAAAGCAATAAAGAACACAACAATTATAAAATTCGTAGACTCAAGCTTACGTCCATTATAAGTTTAAATTCACTATCAACTTATGAGCTTTACGACTATAAACAAATTACTCAACTTCGTACCTCGAGCTTTACGACTACTCCACGAGTTTACTTACTCAACCCGATAAAATTAACTACCTCCGTAGTTTACTTACTCAATCACACACAAGCTTTCGGACTACCCCTGATTACTAACTTTAGAGTTTTCTCGACTACTCCGTGTAGTTTACTAACTCTTTAAACACTTCAAACAAACACACTCCAACTACCTTCACAAGGGTTTTGGGGTTTTGGTTGGTTTCAACTAGGATGAGATATCCTTTACAATGAAGCACAATGCAAAGGGTTAGGATATCTCGACTAAGATAATTCTTATCAAGTTAATTAGTATAGTGAGCTCTCTTCAAATTGAAGCACTTGGGAAATTCTAAGTTTTTCGAGTGCTTTTAACTTTTACAAGAATAGGCTTGAGCTCTTAAGTTATGATAAATTTCCGAAACCTTACAATGTAGTAGGGTCACCAAAGGATTTATAGGCATACACCAAGGTCAAAAAACTATCCGCTTGGAGAGAAAAAGAAAGTTTATCTTGTGGTGTGTGAAAACGGCTATATTTAGGGTTTGAAACTCCCTAACACTTTCTATTCTATAATCTTCCATGTGTATCTTCACTTTTTGCGATAAAACTTTTGTACATTGTTTCGGAGACCACATCAAAAATTAATAGTATGTTTTTTTCTCTTTTTGACTTTTGTCTCCAGTAGGTAACACCTTCAACGGATAAAGTTACAAACTCATGAGTTTGATATAACCTAAACAACACTTCGACTTAGTTCATTTTATGAATGTCTTGGCGGATATCTATCTTTCTAAGATAATAATCTTCGAAATTTCCTTGAATATTTATATATTATACTGTTCATATCGACATTCAAGACATTCATTCTTAATTTTTATCTTCTTGATCTTTAGTTTCTCGATTTTTTTGTGTCTTGAGTTAAAGAAAAAATACATATTTTATTACTTTGTAGTTTATCTTGACCGATTTTGATCCCTCTCATTTTTTAACAAGATCCTTTGAGTCTTATTTATCCTCAACTATATCTGCCACGACTATACATTCTCATCCATCCCCAATATTAAAAACCAATCCTCACTCACTAACTTATCAAGATCATTCTGAACATGTCATACTCAGAGGTTTTGGGATCTAATCAAAATCATAAATCTTTATTAAAATTAATCTCCCAATAATAATAATAAATAATATATCAAATTATGGGGAAATGACTTTCATTCCCGAAAATATGACTTTGATTCCATAATTTTTGGATATATGAACACTATTCATGGAATCATTCCCTCCAACCAAACATCATACTTTCATTCCATTCCAATTCCTTATATTCAAACCCCTCTACCAAGCACACCCTGAAAAATGAAGTTTAAGAATAAAAGGATGTGTCCAAAGAATTAGAATCTCACACCACTCGAACGAGTGCAATCGGCCCCACCATATAAAATAAGTTTTACATTATAAGTATAATGTTATAAATTTCATACTATAAACAAATTTCACTTGGTGACACTCATATAAAATTAAGCGCAATGATATAATTTTGTTACTATGAATAAATTTCACCGGATTACTACTCATATCAAATTTGATTTATATGTTAATAAAAGGACAAAAACTAGTGTGAACTCAAGTTTACGATAAACTCGAGTTTTTTTAGTATCATTGTTATGTGTAAAAAGTAAAAATTATCGTTCTTATGCATAAAAACTATTACTGTTATGCATAAAATTTGTCATTGTTTAAAAAATTAATAGTAATTTTTTTTATGTATAATAGGGATAAAGTTCATGTATAAACATGATTTACAAGAATGTAACTCTAATAAAAGATAATAAGACGAAATTTCTTGAATATTTACGTATTATACTGTGACAGTACATTTAATTTTTTATCTTGTAACTTTACATTTTTTTATTATTAAAGAAAAATACATATTTTATTACGAAAGACTTAACGCACATTATTTTAATCCCTCTCATTTTTTAACTTTTGATGGTATTTATTCATATGTATCTTTATTGTTCATATATCATTTAAATGCACTATATAACACGTACCCTATAATTATAATTTGCGGAATGAAATTAATGGTTGATTTTGATTGTAAACAATTTAATTACATTTTCAATTATACCACGAGCTATTAAATTTCGCAATTAGCTACATTGTCTTTTAAACTTAATTTTGCAATTAATGGTGAAATCTCCGATATTTTTTTGTTGATTTTTAATCCAAGCCATTTGTCTCAAATAACAGAAAGAAAATACACTAATAAACATTTGGGCTTAACAATTGAAAAAATGACCTTGAGATGTTATAACCGCTTCCAAGAATGTATGTCCAAGCTTTGACAAATGATAAAAAACCGATGTCCATGAAATCGCAACTTGACAAAATTAACCGCATTGCAAGCGGAGACTTGATTCCAAGCCGGTAATAATAAATAATCTAACATAATTTTTTTTTTATAATTTATATTTATTATAGAGATAGACAAATATTTATTAACCGTTGTCCAATATCCTTTTTTTTTAATTATTAATTTATATTTTAAAAATCCTATAATAAAACTATAAACCAAAACTTATATATACGTCCAATACCGTAAACCATAAACCAAAAATCCTATAATAAAACCATAAACCAAAACTTATACAACATATATATATATATATCAAAACATCAAATAAATAAACATACACATCATGAAATAAATAAACATACAATCATAAACATACGTCCAATACACCAAAAACATGAAATATATATCATCACAAATTTATAATTTAATTACATGCTACCAAAATTTCAAACAACGATCACTCAATATCGTATGAATATAAGAATCGATTGTAAAGGTACCCCGTCCAATCGTTTTTCCATTTCTCCAGTCTTTTCTTAGAGTAAGACTTGAGCTCACGTTCATAGACAAACTGCAAACAACGAATCAATCAATATAGTATGAATTTTTATTCAAGCAATAATAATTTAAATAAATCGATAAATTGACTTACATTGAGAGGAATGTTCGTTAGAGAAGCGCAGATTATATCTTCAATAAAGCAACACACAAAATGTCCACAATGGTCATTATCTCGTTGCCTCGGAAACTGTTGATTAACAATTATAATCACGTATTACAATTATGATTTCTTTCTATTAGTTTGATAATTTACTAAATTAAACTTACCTTAATGTTAATCAAGTTCACTTTATTTAACTTAGATCTTGAACCTTGACTCTGAAGGCGACTCTGATACATCGTCATCACACTATTATTATTATTATAATTAAAAAAATAAAAATAGATTAAATATGCATAATTTTAAAAGTAAAACAAATCATTGTATAGAATATTAAAAATGAACTTACGCTTCCATATATGAAACGAGATCGTATGATTTGAATAAACTCCATCCCGAAGTTGGGTTCATAAAATACACACTTAATGTATTCATGTGTATGGCGACCCAAAGACCCAATGGTTCCTATATTATATTGAGAATATTAAAATTAATCGCAAATTTAGCATATATATGTGCAAATATTATAAACATGAATACAAATTTTAACGAAAATGTTTATCACTCACCGCACATTTGTTGGCCAAAAAAAATGAGATGATCGCTCCCAGTTTGATTCGCATATGATTAACTAACTCATCCATGGTCTGTACCCTATCACCCAATATGCAAGACACATGGGGGGAGACGAAGGAATACATTCCACTTGCTCGGACATCTCTGGAGAGATATTCCTCACCCAAATATCTTTAACCAACATATATACGCTTAATTAATATTTAAAAAGAAAATTAAACTATACTGAAAAGTGAATATTGAGAATTAGTAAATACATACCGAGGTAAAGGGCTATGGTGGTTGCACTCAACCACTTCGTCATTCAAGACTTCGCAAGACATGTTCCTCACCGATTTAATTCTTGGAAAGTATTCTCGATGAAAATGAGCAAGCATGGAACCGTGGATTTATCTCGAAAGCATTAGACGATACCATCCGCCAAGCACCCTAGCACATGACATAATCATCGTGATCTAAGTCTCCAAATATGGGATAACCAAGTCTGGAGCGCAGTGGAGTCCCTCGTTCTCCCCCTCCGACTGTCTACGACACCCCTCGATTTCTCTTTAGCCTTTTGTGGTGATTTCTTCCGAGGCATTTGTGGTGTCGGCAGATTCTACAATTAATTTGCAATATTATTTAGAACCACAAATAAGATAATGAACTTTAATAACATATATTTTACCCTCATGGTGCTTTAGAGACCAAGTTGCTCGCCATTCGATGAAGTGCCCGACCGTTGTTCCGATCGTGACGGCTTCATCAATTGGTTTTGCACCGTTTGAATCCTCTTGTCTCGATTCACGGGTACATCGAGTGTGACCCTCACGAAACCGGAGAGTGATGGGATGACCATGAATCATTCCATGGGAGTTGTGCAACGTTCTGTGGTCACCAACCGACGGGATCCTCCAAATAAAGGTAGCAAAAGGTGGTTGGTCGTTGAATAAGATATTTAGTTAGAAAATTTTTAATACACTAGTCTTTAATTAAAACAAATATGAGACATGCATATCGATACACGAGACGTTTTTGAAGTGCCTCAATAAAGTCGTCCCTAGGGTTAGTGAAAAACATAACATTAATGACACTATGTTCACAAAATTGCTCCACTCGATGACATTCTGTGGCTCGTTCTTCTCTCGGACCTCAAACGTTCCACATCTTTAGACAACTTGGCAACCTGTTCCGTTAGTATACCCACCATATTCATGGCTTGAAGACCAGGTGTCATTGCTAACGATGTCTTCGTCACGCCATATCCGACACTCCGTAAGCGGTCGGGATGCTCCTAGCGACCCATAGCCCGTCCAAACAGATCATCAGGGTCGATAATGCGGATGTCGTCGGGTGTCATGGTCTGAGATAGACGCTCTTGAATCACAAAAACAAAAGATTATTATTTAATTATTTATTTATAAATAATAGTTTGTAATTGAAAGATAAATTAATGGATAGATTACCACTTCTTCGATGATGCGTTGTGCACTGGGATCGTGAATATTCTTGTCTCGACCCTTTCTGGTAGTCTGAAATAAGTTGAAACGGGTAACAATAGGCTCACTCTCTCCAGCTTTTCTTCTTTCTTATTTCTACGATAGTGATGAACGTGTCCCTTTATTAGATATATTAAAAGTGAATATATAAAAAAAAAAAAAGTTAGGATTTTGATCTCACCATATTTTCTCTTATTCGTGCATAACCTTTGTTCGATCCACGATATCGTGCCTCCATCGACTTGGCTTGATCGCGATTTTTATTACTTCGATTCTACAGTATAATAAAAATATGATAAACACTGAAAAACTTAGGGCATTAGAAATTGAGGAAAATTTTACCTGGAAATCATCCTCCATAGCTCATTTCACAAAAATCCCCGAAGATGGAGCCACCATAGGGTTATTCGACGACGGTGGAGGCGACTAAGCCGAGTAAATACCAGTTTTTGGATCTCGTGTTTCTTCTCACCACCGTCCGAAAATTCTTGGCCATTACTCCACTTGCGACAATATTTGCTTCTTCTTTTTGTGTGGTCAAGACCTCTTGATATAACATAACAATTTAGTAAATTTAAGGGTCATACTACAACTTTCAATAAATATATAATTAACATACCGTAAGTTCGTCGTCCATAATCTTTCCTTCAAAGGAGTCATTTGAAATTACGCCAATCCTTGGTCAAAAAGACGATAGGGATCACGCTCCCGATCGCAGCTCAATGTAGAAGGACAACGACTCACTCTTTTTTTATTGCATGTCCAAACTCATTGAACGATAAATCGCAATAACATAGTATTTAATTAGGTTCAACGATCAATCAATATATTTATCGATTTCAAATCGCTTCAATTGTAATAAAATTATCCAAGTGTTTTCCCCTTACTACGAGCTCTCTTAATAGATGACATGGTGACTATACCCCGAGTGCGCTTCTCCCCGAGTCATAGTGGTGGTGGGAGCATCGTCACACTCTCTCAAGTCATCGATGATCTTGTCGATCATATGCACCATGATCATATCGCGCCATGATCTCCATCGAAATATCCATCATCATCTCCATCATCTCCGGGATATGGCAAACGAGACATGATCCTGTAAAGCAGAAGAAACATACACCAATACATACAACATGACATATATACACCAATATACATATATACACCAATATACATGATATACATATATACACCAATATACATACACCATACATACAATTAAACAAAGCCACTAACAACAATTAAACAAAGCCACACAATATATATATATATATATATATATATATATATATAAACAATTAAAAATATATAAACCAAGCATCAATTGTTCATCTAACAACAATTAATCCTAACAAATTAGCTAATTAATCAAACCAAACACAATTATATAAACATTTAATCCTAATATATATATACATACTAACATATATATACATATACACAATATTAATTCAATATAGATATACATATTAACATACTTTTGAGAAAAGTATTTCTTGAAAAAAGCACTTATGTACATCCCTAATTCAATTCACTAAAACAGGACCAAGCAATCCATCCCTAATTCAATTCACTAAAACATAACTCCATTTCCTTTTCTGCAAATTTTTTATCACATTCATACATATATATATTGTGTATATGTATATATATGTTAATATGTATATATATATTGAATTACCTATGGAAGGAGAAAGCTAGGCGGCGGCGGGCGGGGAGGGGAGCTTGGCAACAAGGCGGCGACGGCGGCGGTAGGGGAGGACGCCCGGCGAATGGTTCGATTTGGGGGAGAGGGAGGAGGAGGCTAGGGCTTCGATATATATCAGCTGGTTCGCGATTTGGGTGTATATATATTAATTATCCGAACACTTGGACAACGGTTTGGAACCGCTGTCCAAACTATTCCCTTGGACAGCGGTTCAAAACCGCTGTCTAAACACTTGCACAGCGGTTCTCAACCGCTTTCTAAGTGTTAAACTTGGACAACAGTTTTGAACCGCTGTCTATTCTTTTTTTTTTTTTTAATTAAAACCACTCTCCAAGCTATAGCTTTGAGAGCTATTTGAAAAAAAAGGTTGTCCAAGTGCAGCTGTGCAAGCTCAAATGTGTAGTAGTGATAAAAGCATTCTTCATCTTTTTATATCATTAAAGCAGACTTTTGGACACTGATCAATTTTTTTGTTAATCGAGTCATATTTTGAGCATTAGTCAACATTTAAAAAAAAAAAATAATTTCAGTTTTACGTACCATATTTCATCTCGAACATTTGATGGTACGTATTTAATTACTAGTTATCCAAACTATTCATTCGAAATGGAATATACATCATTGCTCATATATTTCGTATTCATTTTCATTTATTCAAGTGCATGCATGCGCGAAAAAATTCACACCTTAACTAATTAAATCTGTCTAAATTCATGTCTCCAAAATCTAAAAAAAAATAAAACTAATTACTACATAAAAACAATTAAAAAAAATAACCAAAACCATGAATACAGAATTCTAGCCTATTCATACGTATCTAACAGATTAGGAATAAGTCAAATACGAAATAACATTTTTTTTTTAAATCCACAATTAAGAACGTATCCGATGGTATTTTTGCGGTGGATAGAAAAAATAGAAATTTTTTAAATATAGTAATACTAAATTAGAATTATTTAATCTGAAAAAATAAAAATTCAACGAAGTTAGTTAGTTATTGAGTAGTATATAAGCCCACTTTATTCACATAAAAAAAGACTACAGTTGCAAGGGAAGGGATTCTAGCTCTTATATACTCAAATAATTATAATAAAAATAAAGGAGCAAACCCTAGAATCAGAGATAAAAAACATTCTTACTTTTACATATCACTATAATATATCGCATATATACATATGCATATAATTTATCTATTTAAATTGTAAAATGTTTTTGATTTTTTAAGAGGCCGATTCGACACTCTTTCTTTTTGGCGTTTGGAGTTTTAGAGAGAGGGACAAAAATGGCGGAGAGTAATTTGGAGGATATCAAGAACGAAAATGTCGATCTGGTAAGTGTTTTTTTTTTTTTTTTTTATTTTAATTCGATCTGATTTTATTTTGTTTTATTTTACTGAATGATGAATTTAGTTTTGAATTTGATTGATTCCATCTTTTTTTTAGAGAGATCTAGTGTTAATAATCAACACCATGCATAACTCTTTTGTCGTTTTGTGCATGTAATTTTGGCTTCAATTTCTTTTTTATGTTAATTTTGTTCGATTTAAATCGATAATATGAGAGCCTGATTAATTTTATGTGTTCATCTCCAGTTTTTTCTGGTTATTTTCCTCCCAAATTGTCCATGTATTAATAAGTTTAAATTAAATTACATAGTGATTGTTAATTAATGTGGTTTTATTTTGAAAGTTAATATGAACACTTTGGTGTAGGTTAACACTTATAAATTTCATAAAAAATAATCAAGTGTCATGAATTTTATGGTTTGTTGTTAGTTGCTACTAATTTTAATAACATGAATGATGATGATTAAATTTTCTGAGACATTGTTGACAAAAACTTGTATAGACTATAAACCTTGTTTTTTATTTATGGACATTTGAACCTATCCAGTGTATGATTTGGGTCAAGTTTAGTGAGTTAGAAAAATGGGTTGGAATGAAGTGAAATGGGTCAAATAATCCAAGTTCATAGCATAGATCTGGTTCATGTGAGACAACTCGACATTGTTTTGCAACATTTTATGTACAAACAATTTGTTAAAATTTCCTTAATTTTTAATTATTTGGTTGGAAAAATAGGAGAGTATACCACTTGAGGAGGTTTTTGCAAGCCTCAATTGCACTAGGGAAGGATTAACAGCTGCTGACGGTGAAAAAAGGCTTCTAATTTTTGGCCCTAACAAACTTGAAGAGAAGAAGGTAATTATTAGTATATATACATTATATTATTTATATTTTAAATTTATTAACAATGATATGTTTGCAAATTAAACAGGAGAGCAAGCTTCTAAAGTTCTTGGGATTCATGTGGAATCCCCTGTCATGGGTTATGGAAGCTGCTGCAATCATGGCCATCGTTTTGGCGAACGGAGACGTAATGATTTCCCTATCGAAACGTCGTGTTTGTGTGTGTTTTGTGTGGGGTTATGATCGTTGATACTCATGATTGTTGTATGATTACAGAATAGGCCTCCGGATTGGCAAGATTTCATCGGTATCACTACGTTGCTGATCATCAACTCGACTATTAGTTTCATCGAAGAGAACAACGCGGGGAATGCCGCGGCTGCTCTCATGGCTGGCCTTGCTCCCAAGACTAAGGTGCACAACTGATACTGTTTCAGTGACTAACTAATACCTTTTAGTATAACAACTGATACTGTTTGATTCTGTTGGTTTGTTTGATTAGGTTCTGAGAGATGGGAGATGGGGAGAGCAGGAAGCTTCGATCCTCGTACCGGGTGACATTGTCAGCATCAAGTTAGGTGACATCATTCCCGCGGACGCTCGTCTTCTAGAAGGCGATCCTCTGAAGATCGACCAGTCCGCACTCACGGGCGAGTCACTCCCGGTTACTAAGATGCCAGGAAGCGGGGTCTACTCCGGGTCCACGTGCAAACAGGGCGAAATCGAGGCCGTTGTGATCGCCACTGGAATCAACACTTTCTTCGGTAAAGCAGCACATCTCGTCGACAGCACTCAGAACGTCGGACACTTCCAGAAGGTTCCGTCTC
This sequence comes from Stenogyne calaminthoides, assembly GCA_037126765.1. Classification (NCBI taxonomy): domain Eukaryota; kingdom Viridiplantae; phylum Streptophyta; class Magnoliopsida; order Lamiales; family Lamiaceae; genus Stenogyne; species Stenogyne calaminthoides. The sequence continues at coordinate 1,121,845 of JBBCBC010000022.1, read as the reverse complement.
TCTTTCTCGTTTCATCTATCGTTCTTCTGTTAAATTCTCGATTTTCTGACCTCGAATATGATTAGGTGTTGACGGCGATTGGTAACTTCTGCATCGGCTCGATTGGAGTGGGAATCCTGATTGAGATCATAGTCATGTACCCTATCCAGCACAGGCCTTACAGAAGTGGGATTGATAATTTGCTGGTTTTGCTCATCGGAGGAATCCCGATTGCCATGCCTACCGTTTTGTCCGTAACCATGGCCATCGGGTCCCACAGGCTGTCGCAACAGGGCGCTATCACCAAGAGGATGACCGCCATCGAAGAAATGGCGGGCATGGATGTTCTGTGCAGTGACAAAACCGGAACCCTCACTCTCAATAAGCTCACAGTCGACAGAAATTTGGTCGAAGTTAGTAACGAATCATTAAATTGGATCGATATACGTAGGATTTCGATCACCTTATAAGTTATAACCGTTGCTACTATTCGTTGCAGGTGTTTGCAAAGGATGTCGACAAGGAATCCGTCATACTTCTCGGGGCTAGAGCTTCGAGGGTCGAGAATCAGGACGCGATCGATGCTTGCATTGTTGGAATGTTGGCAGATCCCAAAGAGGTATTAGTTGTTCCATTAAAAAGTATTAGTTGTTTCATTAAAAGGTATTAGTTTCAAGACCGGCTCTTTTTAACCGTATATCTTGTGCTTGAAGGCAAGAGCAGGGATTACCGAGGTTCATTTCCTGCCGTTCGATCCAGTGGGCAAGCGTACTGCGATTACCTACATCGACAGCAATGGAAACTGGCATCGTGTCAGCAAAGGTGCACCTGAACAGGTAGGTAACCTTGATCATTTTTTTCCAATTTTGTTGAACATACATAATCATATGACTTCAATTCTGCATTTGTTTTAAACTAGATTGTCGAGCTCTGCAACGTAAAGGAGGACATGAAGAACAAAATTCACTCCATCATCGATAAGTTTGCTGACCGTGGGCTTCGCTCCCTTGCAGTCGGACAACAGGTGTGGATTTTCAATCAAATTTCTGTTTCTTTCTTTGTTTCTTTCCGTAAACATATGTGTTGTTTGATGAAACGGGTGTTTTTGTAATTGCACAGAGTGTAGCGGAAAAGACCAAGGAGAGCGCGGGAGGGCCGTGGGAGTTTGTAGGCCTCTTGCCACTGTTCGATCCTCCAAGGCACGACAGTGGGGAGACGATCAGACGGGCCCTGCATCTCGGTGTGAACGTTAAAATGATCACGGGTGATCAGCTAGCTATAGGCAAGGAGACTGGCCGAAGACTCGGAATGGGGACGAACATGTACCCTTCGTCTTCACTTCTCGGCCAACACAAGGACGAAGCGATCGCATGTCTCCCCATCGAAGAACTCATCGAGAAGGCCGATGGCTTCGCTGGAGTCTTCCCCGGTAACCCTAGATAAACTAACTAGCTCGATTTTCTTACATTTTTACGACGGTTAAATGAAACGGGTACGCGTGAATGCAGAGCACAAGTACGAGATTGTGAAGAAGCTACAAGAGAGGAAGCACATTGTAGGGATGACTGGGGACGGTGTGAACGACGCGCCTGCTTTGAAAAAAGCAGATATCGGGATTGCAGTTGCTGATGCCACGGATGCTGCGAGAAGTGCTTCGGATATTGTCCTAACGGAGCCCGGATTGAGCGTCATTGTCAGCGCGGTGTTAACGAGCAGAGCTATTTTCCAGAGGATGAAGAACTACACCATCTACGCTGTTTCCATCACTATCCGTATTGTCCTCGGTTTCATGCTGCTCGCGCTCATCTGGAAGTTCGATTTCTCGCCCTTCATGGTTCTGGTAATAGCCATTCTCAACGACGGAACCATCATGACCATTTCCAAGGACAAGGTGAAGCCGTCCCCCATGCCCGATTCGTGGAAGTTGAAGGAGATTTTCGCCACTGGCATTGTTTTCGGGACCTACCTCGCTGTCATGACCGTCATTTTCTTCTGGCTCGCCAAAGAATCGGACGTTTTCACCGTAAGTTTGAACAACTCACTCATCAATCAAAAACACACACATCACAAGTCAAATAACATTTTTGTCCTCCTTTTGCAGAAGCAATTTGGTGTGAAGCCAATCAAAGACAGCTACACTGAGCTTAACTCAGCTGTTTATCTTCAAGTCAGTATAGTGAGCCAGGCTCTCATCTTTGTGACTCGTTCTAGAAGCTGGTCGTACGTCGAAAGGCCAGGCCTTCTCCTTGTGTTTGCTTTTTTTGTAGCACAACTGGTAAGTTTTACCAAATTTCAATAAAAACAATTATAATAGTGTTGTTGTACAATGAAAAAAATGTAATCTTGATGTTCAGATTGCGACTCTAATCGCTGTGTACGCGGACTGGGAGTTTGCAAGAATCAAAGGTATCGGTTGGGGATGGGCGGCCGTTATATGGATATACAGCGTCGTGTTTTATATCCCTCTCGACATTTTCAAGTTCATCATCAGATATGCACTAAGTGGCAAAGCATGGAACAACATGATTGAGAATAGGGTAAGCAACAAGTTTCTTATCATTATAATTTTAGTTTTTTTATGAAAAAGGGGAGGATTGTGTGTTGATTTTGGTGTTTGATTTGAACAGACGGCCTTCACTTCGAAGAAGGATTACGGGAAAGGTGAACGTGAAGCTCAGTGGGCCACAGCTCAACGAACCCTGCACGGCTTCCAAGCTCCGGCTAGTGAAGAACTCTTCCATGATAATCATAACTACAGGGAACTGTCTGAAATAGCCGAACAGGCCAAGAAACGCGCTGAAGTCGCAAGGTATGTAACTAAATAGTAAATGCTTTACGTGATTCTTGAATTTAAAATCGTGACGTGCATTGCTTTCGTGTGGATACTTTCAGGCTGAGGGAGCTTCACACGCTGAAAGGTCACGTTGAGTCGGTGGTGAAGCTAAAGGGGCTTGACATCGAGACGATTAACCAGAACTACACGGTTTGAGTTTTGAGTTTGAGAAGAAGAACGAGAGACGAGAATTAATGAAGATAGAAGCGGGAATAAAGCAGAGTAAAGAAACAATAAGAAGTAGAAGACTAGAATTGATAGATTGCTTTTTGATGAGTAGTCTTAGTTACTACTACTACTATTTATCTTTTTTCCAGTTTGATTCGCTTTTATCTTGAAGGCGAATAATACCGTTTGTTTCCTGAGGCGTAATTCGCCCAGCAACTCGGGGTTATCTGTCTGTGTATCTCCTTGTGATGGATTCTTTCTTCTTGTTGAAGAACAGTTTTTCTAGAGCTATTTATTAATATACATCATCAAATTGCATATTCATTTTGCCTTCTTGTGTTACTATTCATGATGATGATTACATAACCACAAATTACATATAATCTTGCATAGAAAACAACTAATACTGTTCAGTGAAACCAACTAATACCTTTGAGTGAAACTACTAATACCAATTAAAGATGCACTTGAGTTGCAAGCTGCAACTGGTGCAATGCATAGAAGTATTTGCCTAGTAACAATGCTTTCTAGGCCTCGGATACAAGAGACAATCTCCCTGGTGTTGATGAAGATGACGAAAACGACCCTCCTTTCTTCCTGTTCCTTCTCGTGTTCGTGTACATGCTCAGACTCTCACTACTACTCGCCCTGATTTCCTCCCGTAAATTTGTACTCCCGTTCGTCTCCTTTTCGTCGTTCTTGCTATTCCTAAACAACCAACAGGCGGACGAGCTATCCAAATCTTCGACAATCTTGCCACCAACGGGACGAGGGTACTTGAGTTGAAGTTTCCGTATCGTACCCAAGGGTACAACATAGTACTTATGGCCAAGCACAAGGGTCGTTTCTGGCGAGACAATCGCGTAAGGCTGCTGGAATACGGTCGGGTGAGCAACGCAACATTTGGGGTTACGGTTGAGCAGCTCGGAAGCTAGTATAGGGCGGTCGTGCAGCTCGACGTGACCGCCTGGATGGACTATTTTGACAAACAGGTTCTTGCTGCTGTTGCTACATAACCACCTGGTAATCGACTTCATGTTGCTATCTTTTTGGTCTGTGAGGATACCTGTTTGGTTTTATATGTACTTTTGTTTGTCTGATTAGTGCATGATTCTTGTTTCTGGATTGTTTATCAACTTTGGTGATCTCGAAACCTATGTTTTGTGCTTGTGGATACAGATTTTCTCACTTTGTTGTTGGGCAAATTTTTTGGGAGATTGTGAATGTAAAATAGAGAGAATTTTGTCAATTATGGAGATGGTTTGGAAAATTCGTCATCTCTGTATAAATTAAAGTTTATTCTTGCATTGATTTGTTTTTTGTTGTGTTTTTTAAAAATACGTATCATACATGAGATGGGGTACAACCTAACACAAATTAACGTTCATCTCTTTCAAGTGTGAAAGCACCAACGCAAAATTATACCCCGTCTCATCGTGAGACCATCTGTACAATCTAGCACAAATCAACATTCTTCCCTTTCAAGTGTGAAAACACCAATGCACAAATTACACCCGTCTCATCATGAGACCATCTTACAAAAGTGTGCCTTCACATTGATTTAAATTATATACTACGTGCAATAGGAAAACTTTTCGAAAGTTAAGATGTGGCAAAGGTTTTTTGACAGAAGAAATTTAAAATGAGATTATTAGAAAGTGTGAATTATTAAGTGCGGCATCGAAGATGCTTTTTTATCGATTATATCAAGAATTTATCGCAATTTAAATTAATATTTCATATTTTGTTTGATCTACATCAATACAGCTCCCAGAAAAAGGGAAAAACGTTCCCAGTTGTATACTGATTTGGGTGTGAAAATAAAGTTCACCACTTAATTAATATTCAGTAACTGTAACATATTGTAGTTTTATGTTCTTTTATATATCAGATTCGAATTAGTTTATTGTATTTTTCAAATCAAACTCAAATGAATCTAACACGAACTATCTTAAACTGCCAAATAATTTAGTTAAATAGGTCTTTTGTGAAACTTGTTCACCGTAAAACTGATTCCATAATAAGTCATACATTCAATTATCATGACTAGTACCCTTTGATAATATATTTCACAGATTTTTTGTGTGAAACTTACGAAACTTGCCTAATTGCCTAAGTATATCGTAAAATTAAATTTTGAGACGGTACTAACATAAGATAAAATTAAAAAAGATTGTCTTGCAACCAAAGGAAAATGCCTAACTGTAACATCAGGAGAAATGATTTTGAACCAAAACTCTTTCTCAGGTCACGGTTACACTTTTTCTAGCCCATAACTAGAATAGAAAATGTCAAAAAAATTAAAATAAGGATCATTTTTAGCAGCAAATGCAACATTAAAAAATACAATTTACATTATTGAAAGACCAAAACTATCTTAACTTTTGGAGCTAAGGATATTACAATCATCTCCCTGCAGTTCATCTGATCCATGCCAAAAAAACACCCAAGGCTGGGGGTTGGGGGTGGGTAGGGAAAGAACATATTCTATCATTCCAACAAAAAAATTCACTAGGAAACAAACTAAAACAATCGTCGCATAACTTAAATTTTTTGGAGAGAAATTTTACCCGAGCAAAAGTCAACCTAGGCTTAGGCTTTAATATCAGGGTTGTCACGGAAACCAAACTTGGAAAGAACGAGGCAATAGGAATCCCAGTCAGTTCGTCGCAGATACTTCAACAGCTTCTTCCTCCTTTGAACCATTGCTTGGAGCCCCCTTCGAGAATGCTTATCCTAAAACATTGCACGAAAGAACGTACATATTCACTATTTTATGAATAATATGCAACGAGAAAAACATCAAAACTGAACCTGGATATTTAATTCGGAAAAAGTATATTCTGGTTCTTGTTTGTTTGAATTTCTGGAATTCGGACCATGTACTTAAATTTGTAAGTCTCTGTTGTACCAAAAGCTTGTTTCAATTGGATTTAGCATTTAGGTCCTTTTGCTATAATTTGTACGGTATTAAAATTGTGCTCATGTACGGACCAAATTTTATTTTAAATACAAAATAAAAGTATAAAAACTCAATTTTCACAAAAAAAAATATAAACGCAAGCGAAAAAAATGTAAAAGAATGTAGTCCAGGGACCCAATGTTAACAAATAAGAGTACTTGGATCTAAATTTGGAAAGAAATACTATAGAGAAAGAGAGAGAGAGAGAGAGAGAGAGAGAGATTACATTTTACTAGGTAATTTCAGATTCACAAGAGATGACATCCATGTACATAGACACACTAACCTTTTTCTTTAAAACAGTCGACAGATGTTTAATCTTTGTTGTCAGTTGAGCCACTGAAAAGAATGAAGATTGTTTTAGAAAGAATTTCAGAACAAGTGTAAGAAAGTTATGTACCTACCCTGCAGTTCTTGATCAAAGAAAACTGAAATGTAGGGTGACATAATCAAATTATATCTATCTTAATAAGAGCTAAAACTGCTTTACCTTGAACACGGGCAGAACCACAATCTGACTCCGACATTTTAAATTCATCTCTCACTTTTTTAAGCTCCAACTTTAGTTTCTCAGCAGATGACATATTGTCAGGATGAAAATACTGTTCCAATACACGATAATAAAGAGTATTAAAATTATATCGAAATATAAACTTAGTTATGATTTTAAGCAAAACAACACTACCATTCCCCAAGCCTTTCAGGAAAAGGTTCAGTGAAATATTTTCAAAAAAAAGGGTGAATGTCATGGATACCCCAAACATTTGGTCAATCGGCAATGTTTACCCTAATAGTGTTGATGATTCCCTAATTACTCGAATTTGTCAATCTATCTCCATCTAAACAGTATTTTCTCCGTACAAAATCAAAGTGAACTCAAAATTATATCTCCCTCTTGATATAAGATAGTCTTTTTGTATAATTGCACTGTGATAACATTCAAATGATTCCTAATAAAATAAGGAATCAGGACAAAGTTGGGTAGTAAATTTGTTTTAAGGTGAAACAGTGCATTTGAAAAAAAAAATGTCCCCATCCCTCTCTGTATAAAAGGTAAATAAATTAATAAATAAATAATGCATAAACTGAGATAAACAAGAAACACACAACTGGCATAACAAGAATTATGGAAGGATAAACATGCTAGCAAATATACATGAATGTTCATCCTGTGCAAGACTTCATTGAATGGTTAAACAGGCAGAAGATACATAAGACACGGTAGCACTTACCTTCTCAACTAAATCGTTCTTTGGTGGGGACAAGTCAAAGCTTTGTGTTCCACCTATGATACTCAAACAAGTAAGAGTCTGCACTGTGAAAGTTTAGTCACCAACAAGATGTTAGTTATACAGAAAGATACATAATAATTAATGTCGTAAACTGTTTATCAGAAATCAACACAGAAACGTGTCTAAAAATGTATCTAGAGGAGATTGGTATATGGCATTACTTTCTTAAAGCAACTTGAGAAAATTGCAAGTCTTCAATGATTAAAAAATGTCCAAAGCCAGAGTGGTGCAATTATGCAAAATTAAAAAAGGCAATGATGTTAAAATTGGGACACATGTGCAACTTGACTTAATTAATTAAATTGGTGTTGTTGACAAATTGACATAAGATCCTTTCAGTGCAAATCAAAGGAGACGGAAGCCAACAACCAGAGAGAGAGGTAGTCTCAATACAAAAATTATTTAGGCCCCCATACCATTGGTTTCAATTTTTCATCCCACTTTTCGTATCTTACTCTTTACTTACATATCTAGAGATTTCTCTCTATTCCAAATTTCCAATCATATTTCATTACATCAACGACATGTTATTACTTTTCTCCTATGTGGCTCATACAAATGTCCTTTCACTCCTTTTCTTATAGTAGGCAAAAACATTTCCTGAATCTGCTAAACCTACTCTGTTGACACCCTTCCAACAAAACACATTCAGGGCATGTTTGGACAGCTTCTATCAAAGTGTCATCTTTCAAATTTATTCTCCCAAAAGACATGTTTTACTTTTCTCGCACGTGGACCAAGGAAAGAACTAATGTCCTTTACTTATACCAGAACAATATGTTCCCTAAGACTGCTAGAGTTCTCTAATGACACACTTGCAAGAATAAAAGAGTGAAAAATAATACGATGAATGTGAGGCCAGGAATTTGTTAAAAGAATATGTTTCCTAAAAAAACTCTCCAATATACAACCAAGTACCTTCACAACTTTATGTTTTAATGCATTTTCCCCAACACTTTCCAATACATTCCATCTCAGTTTCTTCTCCAAAAACGATCAAAATCAGTAAAATATATTTATGTAAGTTTTTCTTCAAGCTATATCGCCATCAGCTCTCTTAAATATTATTTGCTCTAGAGGCATTGATCAGTTCTTTAAAAGTGCTAATTTTCTCTGGATTTTTTTTTTTTCTGCTGAGTAAACCTATGCAAATACTTGCTTTCTAGCATTATCTTTTGTATACAGTGCAAACATGCAACCTAACATATAAATAAGAGCAAGCATTTACAGATGTCTATTGTTAATATTAATTGGGTATTCCAACAGAGATTGGCATCAAACATACATACATAAGGCAAACACAAAACTTGTAGCTACAGAACTCTGATAATAAAATATGTGAAATGGAAGTAAATGATGCATAATCTATCCAAATGCAGATATCATAAAACAAGAGCAAGTTGTATAAACAATAAACTACTAGCAGAATATGCCACAAAGATGGTCAAAAGAAGATGCACAAACTAACATCACAGTCAACAAAATCATACATCATAAAATGAAACTCCAATCCCACAAGTCTAAAGTAGTTTAGAGTAGATCAAAGCATTCTTTACAGAACATTCCAGGATGCAGCCACCCGAAGTAAAATCTTGATTGACACTAACCCCAAATTTTATGGAACAATGTCAACCATGATACCATCTCTAATAGCAGGAAAGAAGTGAAACAACATCCAGATGCACTAACTTAACTCTATAAACAAATTAAGCATAAGCAAGCGAAAAGGAATAGAAGAACTTACTCTGGGACTTCTGTTTCTCTCCCTGTTTGGCTATACCAGCTCTGAGTCCTCTAACAGGAGAGTCAATCGCCTCCCTCTCCTTTTTCTCAGCCGCCTTCAATTTAGCAACTCTATTACTTAATTCCTGCAACGAGAACCATCTACCCTTTCTATTCTCTGGCCTCAACTTCTTCAGCTCATCCCCCAATTCTTTACGATCGCGAACCAATCCCAAATCCATCCGTAGATACGGTGTCAGGAAATCCTCCTTTTTCCCAGTGAGCACCCTCGAACCCTGGCTGGCATTTGCATCAGTTTTCTGATTCGAATTCTTTGGCAATTGGAATTTCGACCATCGATTATACAAATTTCCAAGGGCTTCATTTCCAGCGGCAGCACCATGTTCAGGCAAGCTGGAGCGAATCATGTCAATCGAACGGTTCAGGCCTACATTGAGACCAGAGGGATTGACAGAGTCTTTACCCTTGGTCACGTTCTTCTCGAAGAGCTCTAGCAGCGATAAGCCGCCGGATGACGACGGCGGTGTAGCGGGGGATCGGCGTCGAAACTCGGAGAGAAGGCGGTGAGAATCTCCGGTCGAGCCGGCTGTCGACGGCGGCGGGTTACGCGAAACTTGGTGGGGGTTCTGCGGCGGAGGCTGCTGGTAAAGCCTGGTTCTGAGGTCACTCATGGTCGATGATAATGGAGATCGGGTTTGGGGCGCCGGATTCGGATCCGGTTGGGGAATGTCGGGGCGAGCATCTGAATCGGAAGACGAGGAGAAATGGCGTACGGGATACGGATGGGGGCGAGCGTACGAGTGGGAGCTCGGCCGGACATGGAGGAGGCGTTTTGTTATCGCCGCCATGTGAGGTGGCGGCGGTGCGGTGGGGTTTTAGAGAACGGTGGATAGGGTTTTGCGGGAATCCAACGCCGATGAAATAAAGATTTCGAAGCTTGCTCACAATTTCAAGTCATATTACTCGTAATTTAGCCGAGTATTTAATTTAATCACCACAGTTATTTATATCATCATTTCAACGTTTAATCTACTATAAAATCTCATTAAATTAATATTATAGGGACCGTAGATATTGGAGTAATTAATAGAGGTATTTTTTAATAACAAATTTAAACTTAAGTACATCTTCTATATATTGAAGATCAATTACACCACCAAATTTATATGGTGACTTTATTTTAAATATCTGAATTCTTGTTAGAAGTTATTTATAGTATTATTATTATTTTTTTATTTTTTTAATTTCAATTATTTATTTATTTAATTTTGATATTACCTTTCATTTATTTTTATTTATTAATTATGAATCATCCCCTATTTATGTGGTTGCTATATTTAAAATACTTCATCTTCAAAATATATAAATTAATTTAGTATTAAATACATACTCCATAATTTATAAATTTGTAAGCTGACGTACTACTTCTACACGATATTGCAAATAGTTTTTATATCAATAATTTTAAATTAAATACTTTAAATATTTAATTATTTTGATTAATTCAATGATGGATGTATTTTTTTTTCTAATATTATATGGACATATTTTTATTCATTTATTATTCTAAATTACTTCCTCCCATTCTTTTTAATATCTCTTTAGTTTTTTAAAATATTTTATAATAAATATTGTTCGGATGTTCTCTTTCTTCATTATATCATATATACTCATGATAATTAATTTCATGATCATTTAAATTTTCTTATGTCAACATTAACTTTAATTTTTTATAATTAAATATTCATAGTAATAAATACTATTGACTTGAAAAGTTATTCACACAACATATTTATAAAAAATTTATAAATTTTAATAACCATGAAAAATAATCATTATGGGTATATGCAATACTCACTTTTTAAGAACTAAGAGTATGCTTGGTTGGGAGGTTTCAAGGTAGGGAATGAAAATGGAATAAAAAAATATATGTTTGGTTGATAGGTTTCTATCAAACATCATAATTTTATGGAGCATATTCATTTCATTCCCACTACTATCATATCCATTTTTATTTCCATTCCTATTCATTCCATTCTCATTACTATCATATCCATTTTTATTTACATTCCTAATAACAAACCAAGCACCCCCTAAATTTTTTTTTTAGAAAAATTTCAAATTCTTAGACAAATTTGTATTTTCTTGTAGTTTATCAATTCAAAAATACATTGACAAAATCTAGATAATTAAGAGCATTTCTATCTATTCTTGTCCGAAAATTCTCCTTTATAACTCCTAAATCATTAATCTGTTTCCAGAGATTGATGCACTTCCGTTTTCACTAATTTCGCGGCAGGTTAACGAAGATGATGAAAAAAACCCTTCGACGAGGTCCAGAAAGAAGAAGGTGAGCATATTAGATTTCTGACAATGATCTACTATGATTTGTGTAATTTAAATTATCTAGTTTTATACCTTAACCAGAAAAAAAAGTTTATTTAGGCTCCATTTGGATTGATGGATTTGAAATCCATGAATTTCACATACAAATCAACATTCTTCAATGAATTTACAAATACTTAGATTTGAGAGTTTAGTTTAAAATAGAGAAATTTCAAATTCTGGTCAAAACCATGTCATTTGTGAAATTCTTCCTCTCCCCCCCTTCACTCTCTTCCCTTCTCTCTCGTCTAAGCAGTTATAAATTCATTGAAGAGTGGTGATTTGTATGTGAAATTCATGTATTTCAAATTCATCCATCCAAATTGAGCTTTAATGTTTCAGATAGTTTGAGGAATGGAGTATTAATTCAATATTGTACATTGTTAGGATTTTAACTGCAATTATACTGAAATAGATGGAAATGAAATTAAATAGCACATATTTGGTGATCAGTTCGTCAGGAATGACTACGTTTTGGGGCACTACCAAATCAGGAGATTTACTAATATTTTCGGTGATAACAAATACAATGAATCAAATGAGTATTTATAAGCGAAATTGAGTCAAAACCCTAAAGGTCCATTCTTTTTTTTTTTTTTGATCGGACAAAGTTAGTTGTTAGTAGTTAGTACACCAAGCACCCAAACACTCTACAAATTCATCAAGCCACCTTATAACTCTCATAATCCAATTCGTTCCCAAAGGGAATCGAACCTGAGTCTCCCACTCAATTGAGGAGCCCAATGACCAGGTGGCCTAAGCCACTTGGTTCCTAAAGGTCCATTCTAATCGAATACTGCTAAAAAAGCCCAAATTTTTTTATTTTTTTTAAGTTAGAACGTGAATCAATCGATCAGGCTCCATAACCCAACATACATCAATGTTTTTAAACGAGGGTACCATCCATAGAAAGCCTTATCATTGATTACATTTTTGTGCAATGTTGTAATGCCCCACAGATTCTAGCTGTTTTTTAACTCTTTCAAGAACATCAATATTTTAGCTGATAACAGTTACCTTTTAACTTATTTACGTTTCTTCTGTTCGCTATTCTCAGAAGTCAGACCTTGGCACAACTTAAAGACGAAGTGATGATGTAAATGCAATGTCAATGAATAAACCCCAACTAATACTGTTCAGAGTCGAAGCTAATACTGTGGAGTTACTCTTCTTAGCTGATGGGTTTGGCTTACTTGTTCAGCTCATTACTTTAAATCTTTGAAGAAAGGCCCAATACAAGTAGCAGGCCCGAGAGACCAATTAAGGATGAAATGGGACGCTGAGTTCGTTATTTCCATTATAAAGTGCAGGCAACGGAAAGTGAGACGAGTAGTTACACGCCAGAATCTGTTACGGGTTGTTAGGGGGTTTTTTGTTATGTTATATATTAGAGTTTAGTCATTCAGTTATCATCTGGAATCATTGAGAGAACATAGTTCAATTTGAGATTTAGGGTTCATATTCAAAATCGATAGAACTCAGTGAATGCTCTGTGAATTGAGGGACTGTATCTTGTAGTCGGTGATTGTGTAATAGTGAAAGTCGTCCCTGATCCTCCGTGGATGTAGATCACTTCGATCGAACCACGTAAAATCGTTGTTGCGTTCTTTGTTTGATTTGTGTTGTTGATTTTCTGTTTTTTGGGCTAAGGGTATTAGTTGCAGAGGGAAACGGTATTAGTTGATTCTCTTTCAGGTATTACGTTTCTCCATTAACACGAAGAAAGCTCACTACTAAAGGAAATAAGAGGCTTAAAAAGGGTACTTTATATGCTAACCGATTGTTGATATAAATCTTGTCGTATTTGTTGCTAAATATTGAATATAATCGTTACTTTAACCAGGGGCGGTTATAAGGGTGTTCACTAAGCTCACCCGCACCGGGCCTCACTTTTTCCAGGGCCCCTAGACCCAAATTTTCGAGGCCCATTACTAGGTTTAAAAAAAATTAAAATCATAAATCTGATGCTAAGAATATACAACAACCGACAAAAAATCTTCAATTCTTCTTATCATCCTTAATTTTCTCAACCTCCATTAATCTTCCATCAATTTCTCTATTTTCCAATAAAATTCATCCTTAATTTTCTCAACCTCTATTAATTTTCCATCAATTTCTCTATTTTCCAATAAAATTACCGTTGATCTTCTGTCAGTCAGTTTGTGCATATAAATATGTATCCCAAATTAGAAAATAACTTCAATACCATGTTTAGGGTGTTTTTTTTTAATATTACTATATTGTTTCTATAAAAACTAAATTGTTTCATATTCATTTACTTGGACCTCACTTAAGACCTCATTTGAGAGTTCGCACCAGGCCACCAAATTCTCCCAAACGGCCCTGACTTTAACTTCTCAGAGAATAGCTACCATGGGGATGAATTTGGAGAAACAAAGAGCTGAATGTGAAAATTTGAAGAGAATGAAGGTACATTTCCTTTTACATGCTCTGTTGTACTCTATTAAAGGTCATAACACGAAAACATGTGTATCTGCATAAATGTTGGAAAATCTTAGGCTTAGCATCTAGATTCTTAAATCATACTCCCTCCGTTCCGTTTTAATTTGTTCATTAACTGTTTGACTCGTATTTTAGCGAGCGAGTTATTTATTAGTATTTAAAATGATAAAGAGATTTTTAAAGTGGAATATGATAATCTTACCCCTCATCTATCATATACATTATATTTCCTTAAAAATCATTTTATCATTTCACATACTAATAAACAATTCGCTGGCTAAAACACAAGTTAAACAGTGAATGAACAATCTATAAAAGTCGGAGGGAGTAATAGAAATCTTCCTGAAGTTGTCAGAATTTTTTTTCAAGTATGATTAACAATGCACTTTTTCTTGGAATGTGGAGTTGGACTTATGTAAAGTGATTTTACTGTACAACTAGTTCGTAATTATCACTTTATAATATAATAATTAATATTTTTGAATGAAACAATTATTATGTTTTAAGGGCATGTTTGATAGCCCCATGAATTATATGGCGATAAAATAAACATACTACTGCCCCAAGATTGAAACGGGGTAGACTATTTCCATTGTAGTTTGGTATGCACACACTGATACCGATAAATGTATATTTCATTGAAAAAAGTGATGTATTGTAGATGAATTAAAAGACAAAATTAACCTCATAAATATTGATATTCAATTGTACCCTCGTCAAAATAAAATTATTTTTCGACTATATTCTGCCCCTACAGATCGAGGGTTTGAAATTTCATTCATCATCTCCATTGATCAATCTCCAACATCTAAAACAAGGCTGCTAATAAAAAAAATGCTGTCAATTGCCCACAAAATTTTAGACTTTGAATCGCCCATTATGTCGATTAAGCCACGAACCAAAACTCCTTCCTTCAATTTCATCCATCACCTCCATTGATCTTGGAGCTTCAACTACATCGGTCGTTGATCACACACAGTATTGTCCCAGATTTAAAACCCTAGATTACTCACCAAAATCCGAGAGACAATTGGGGAAGGAGCGACATTGACACTGGTGGCGGTTGAAGGAGGCTTGAAAATCAATCGTTATTAGTGTACGGAAGAAACTAGATCTGAGAATTCTAAATCGCCCGTCTTGAGTCGTTAGAGATGAAAGAAAAATGAAATTGGGCAAATGGCGAAGGAGACTATGTCTTGGCATTAAAAAGTAGAGGGGCATTTTAGAATTTTCAGGTCTTCGTCGGCACACTGTTTCAACACGATGGCCAATCTCCGTGTATTTCATCAGATAACTCCATTGAAGTGTAACAGTGTTTAGTGGCGGGCCTGTCTTTTGTCTTGGGCCTGAGCAACATGTATCAAACAGCCCAAATTGTACGATAACTCCACTGTCTTTGGCTTATCATAGCCATCAAAGAGGCCCTAAATGGAACAAGTAATACTAGGACAATAAACTACTCGACTAAAATAAAAAGAAAAGAAAAAACCTAAAACCATAAGACCACAAACCGGCCCAGAGGTCGAGGCCCCACTAAAAACCTTCCTGAAGTAAAACCCTCCTTAGAGCAAAACCTCCAGGCAAGGGGGAAACCCCTCTAAAATAAAGGCATTACCCCGCAGCACAAAGGTAACCCTCGTTAGTGAAGTTAATGAACAATACGAAAATAATCTTTATTCATATCCGAAAACAAAACATCTAACAGGAAATTCGGGCAAAACCCGGTCCATTGATGATCAAAATGCATCTTAGCCAAACGATCCGCACCTTGGTTTCCTTCACGATAAATGTGTGAAACTCGGATATTAAGTACATGCCTATAGTCCCTAACCTGGCTCCAAACTGCTTGCAAACGCCATGGAACTGTCAAGGGACCCTGCATGAGAGCCTGAACATCAAGATATGAGTCCGACTCAATCCATAGATTAAACCAACCCTTCTCAGCAGCATACTTAATGGCATAAAAATAAGCCAAAAGCTCTGCCTCAAAGGGGCTGCAAATCCCGGTTGCACGACAAACCCCCGCAACAAAGAATCCACGAGAATTACGGAATAGGAGTCCGGCATAACCAGTCTCAAGGGAAGAGGAGACGCTAGCATCAATGTTCACCTTGTACCAGCCCGGAAGTGGCGGAACCCAACGAAACCCAAGACAACGAGACGGTTCCCGAGCACGGCCCGTGACTCGAAGCCGGCGCAAGATTCTCAAGTCCTGGATGGAATTCTGCATATGCCCGAATGATAGCGAATCCGCCTCACGAACCATCGACAACAACGTTATCATGCAACCATGATAAGTCGGCTTGACATTCTCATAAATCCATAGGTTACGTGAAGTCCAAACCACCCAGACTAGCGTGACAAAAGTTAAACGCCACAAGTTCCGCACCTGTGCACTAAAGTGCAATCGAGTAGCCTGCAAGAAAATGTCCAAAAAACCATTACCATAAAGCAGAGTACAATCGAAAATGCGGGTCACCTCGTCATACAAACGCCGGATGAACGAGCAGCTGTCGAGGATAAAATCAAGAGTATCCGGACCATCATAGCATAAGAAACAAATAGTAGGGCAGGAAATCCCAATGCAACGGAGCTTCGAGGAAGTCGGAAGCCTAGTCCAAATCGCCCGCCAAATAAGTGTGTTGCGACAAGGAGGAATGAAACTGCCCCATATCCAACCAGACCAACTTGGTGTAATAGTCGGACCTTGAAGAAGAGAATAAGTTGCATGAGATGAGAGTGCACCCGTGGTGCTCAAAGGCCAAACCCTACGATCACCATCCAAAGAAATGGGAAGACGAAGAATATCAATGACAATACTAGTAAACTGAATGAAGAAAGTCTCATCAAAATGCCAACAGCCATCGTAAAAGACGTCCCCCACGTTGTAATGCAGGGTATCAAGAATATCGTGGGGAATGCCGATGCGGTCTGCAATAGTATAGCCAAGCCAATTATCCCTCCAGAAATCGACGTGAGATGACTCCCCAATAATCCACTGAGAACCCAAATGAAGGCGAGGAATGTGTATTCGTATCCCAGTCCACAAAGATGAAGAACGAATGAAACAACGCGGAGCTCCAGTGGACGTGAAGTATCTAGCAACCAATAGTTTGTGTTGTTCATCCGTACGACTTAGAAGATCCCAGGCGAACTTGCATAAGAATGCATCGTTCGCTAGGCGAATCGACCGGATGCCAAGCCCCCCAGCATGAATGGGAGCGCAAAGAACGGTCCCCAAGCAACCCGAACAAATCCCCTCCGAGTGACATCCCCGGTCGAGAAGAAATTACGTATAGCCGTCTCAAGCTTATTAATCAAAGATCGAGGCCATCTATAGACCATCATAGAGTGAACTAAACTTGATGCGATAACACTATTTATCAAGCAACGTCGGCCAGCCCGGGAAAGTGATGACCCCGTCCAACGATCAAAACGGGCAATAACCGTACGCAATTCGAGCAAGATGGCATACTTTAGGAGAACCCCTAAAAAGAAGAGCACACCAAGATAATTAAAGGAAGTTTCCTTCGAGAGATGTTCGCTTTTTTAACAAAGAAGACGGACCCTTGCGGTAACTTTCTTGGATCAAGTATACATGAGATCGCTGGGATTATAATTGAAAAAGTATGTTTTTACTTTGTATAATCGAAAACTGAATTTCCGAACTTATTTATTGAATAAATTGTTTATCAATGATGCTTTAAATATGATTGAATGTTATATATATTTCTTTGCATAAGCTGTTCAATAATTAAATCGTGTTACATCAGAAGTTAATTTAGTGATACCAGATCACAAAAGATTAAATTAATGATCCCTTGTAACTAAAAAGTACGCCATTCACGACCTAGATGGAAATGAACAACCATCGCGAAAGGTTGAGGTGTAAGGCTCGATTGGTTTGTCTTGACCAATAGATTACACTAGTGCATGATCGATGTTGAATAGGACCCTCTGAGGAGGATAAATTCTTCAATCGAACAAGGAAGAATTAGACCTCGATGGTTCGTTGTTTCTTAACCTTCGTCCCTTAAATAGGATCACGTGGGATTGGTAACTATTGCTTTGACTTATCATGGGTAAATAATCGAGAGATTCAATACTTTTTATATTGGGCAATATTATTGGTCACATGTGATTGCTAAGATTTAATACGAAAAAATCATGTGCAAGCACGCTTTTGCTTGATTTGCCCCCTTGGGAGGTTCATAAGTTTTATCATACCAAATCTTGCAAGTGGAATTAGTTTCCGTATGGATAATAATGTTGAACCGTTCTCGACCAAGGACAAAAGATATTAATTAACGGAAAGCTATTTCAAAGGGCTTGAATTAATTAATGGACTAGATAATCTTAAACATGGGAAATAATGACCGAGAGTCATATTGATCGTAATATGGGTTAAGATGGATGGTGCAATATTAATTATGTAGTGGGATTAATTAATATTTATGGGCTTGAATTATATTGTGGCTCAATATTAGATATTCAAGATCCATTAGATGGTCCAATCTTAATTCTCCTAAAGGCCCCCGAGTAGCCCAACATATAGTCCAATAACCTAAAAAGGTGATTAAAATAAAATAAATATTGTTGCTTATATTTCCTCTAAATTTTTAAAAATTATGGATAAAAGAGGAGAAAGATTTTCTTTGAATTTTGTTATGGAATGAAGATATGTATTCTTGGAATACAAGATTATCTCATTAAATTCAAGAAATCTCCCACTTGGTTATCTATATAGTAAATTTCAAATTTTGAAAATATAATTGGGCAAGAAAAAATTTTCTTGATTTTCTTGAAAAGATATTATGGAATATATGTATTTCTTGAAATACAAGAATATCTCATAAATTCAAGAAGATCCAAATCTTGGATTCTTGTAACACTTAATTTTCTAAAATCATCCATTTATTGAGGAGGTGGGATTTTTGTGGAATATTTTAATTATGGGAAAAAAAGAATATAAAGGATATATTCAAGATTTCTTGGTGACCAAGAAAAGTCTTTTCCCACATTGAAATATCACTAAAATTTCGACCACCCTCCCTCTTATAAATAGGGGATGATTAGTTCATTCCCAAGTACAATTCCATGTCTTTGGAAATATTAGCAAATCCACATAAGTGGTGCAACAAAGTTTATTTTTTTCCTTTTTGTTAATTGTTCATGAGTATCCTTCCACCGGATTGTCGAGCAAGGGCTAAGGGAATACTTGGGAAGTCCTTTTGGTTAGTCCGTCCGACCAAAGCCACTTTGCCATCCCGAGAGAGTACGCTCACGTAAACCCGTAGATTTTCGTGCGTCGTGGGTTTTACGTGGCTTTTTATATGCATGATATGTTGTTGCAATTATTATTTGAATTAATATAGGATTAATTCATGCTAGTAATAATTAATGAATTAAATTTGTATTTAAATATTCACCCCGAATAGATCTCGTAACTCATTCCCCAACAATTGGTATCGAGCCACCGTTTTGGGCTCAATTTTTTAAATTGTAATTTAATTAAATGGACATTAAATTTGAAATTGATAGTAGAACCTGTTAGATCTGCTTTTGCGTGTATCCAATTGTCATGGATTTTAATGTTTTATTTTGCATGCATATAAATCGTGGTTTTTAATTAGGTTCGTTCGGTTTGTTTTGTCTCGTGAGAAAAATCCACGAAGTAGACTAGATTTGTTTGATTTGATCAATGTAATAGACTAGTCTAGATCTAGGTTTATTTATTTTTGTAAATAAATTGTAACCGGATCGGGAACAAAGAGACGAAGAATTAAAGGACGAAATTCGAACTGACGTAGGCGGCGCTGGCGCTGCTATGGGCACGCGCTGGCGCAGGGCGCAGGCCGGGCGCCGAAATACCTTGAGATTTAGGGCCACGCACACGGGTGGTGCGCGCCTCGAGCCTATCGGACGGGCGGATGTCATGGGCGCTGCATGATACGCTGGCGTGCCGAGGACGCGGGCGAGGCGGGAGGCGCTTAAAAATACGCACATGATGCGAAGTGATGCTGCCGCCTGGGCGAGAATCGTCGGACCCGCCGATACCGCCGAGGCATGCCGAGGCATCAAGCGAGGGCCTGCCGGGCGGCCGAGTCCGCCGAGAATCAGTCCCCAAAGTTAGTGGCCGCCGGATCTTGACGCGTCATCCCGCTCTTGAAAGCCGCTGGGCGTGGCGGTTGGAGACGGTATTTTTTTCGAGACGAACGAGTGGGAGAAATTCGAGACGTGTTTCTTCAAGATCAAGTCAAGAAAAAATCAAACCATGACAAATTGGATAATTTGTGCCCAATATGTTTATTTTTTTGCTTTTGCTTGATTTATTTGTGTTATCTTATGCTTTATTTAATTTGTTTAAATGTGTTTGCATGAGGGTTGCCAAATGGAAAAATCTCAACTTCAAAATTACTAAGTATGTTTAAATAATTAATTGACAATTTTATTCCTGATAATAAAATTGAATTAATTTTGATCTCCATGATTTATTTATTTGTGAATTCTTTTGGAGAAATTCCCCCCCGGACTCCGGTCAAAAGATAGGTTTTACATGAATGAATTCCAAAAGGATGATTGTGGGTTATTACTAGTGGCGATTTATGACCCTCCCAACGAGGCTCGATCAAAGCGAAATAGTAATCCTCAGTATTTAATCATGGTTATTACTTAGGTATAAAATTGATATGCATATACTTCCCAAGTCCTCGTCCAATTTTATATTGGTCAAGTCAGAGCCAACTATTAATCTGGATATTAAAGGTTTGTAAATCGTTTTTGTTTGTAACTTTGCTTGAATGTGTTTAAATAATGACCCACCCCACGTGGCTTATTTAAACTGCTTTTGAGATGTTGGGCGATGCATGTTCATATTTTTTTTTTTTAGATTTTAAATATGATGAATGTGATCGAACCTTGTGATATACTTGTGCTTTTTGCATATAGTTGTTTATTTCGATTCAAAGATGTCGTTACCTTTTAATCCACCGTTATTATACTTAAAAGTCAATACAATATGTATGGAAACTATATTGATTGAAAATTATAATTGTCCTAATCGCACAAAAAGCACAAGTGGATTTTGACACACAAAAATCGATGAGCCAACCGACGAGTCAAAACATGCGGGACTCGTCGATCACCTTGTGAGAGAGATGTCGTCATTGAAAATGGTGGAGGAGGAAAAACCCGTAAGGGATTACGCCCTCAAAATAGATGGCCCATCCGAACAAACTTGAGATTCTCGAGTCGCAGATTATGATCTGGAGACTCAAATGAATTTGGTACTTCATTCTCTCGCCTGAAAAAAGTTTTTTGAGCATTTTGGCCTCGCGCTAAATTTGTTGCAAACTTTTGGACTCCTGCGTGATGATAAGGCACCAAACTCAAGCTTTGACGGCAAGTGATCCGTCTTCATCTTCTAGGCCAAGGGTAGGCAAGATAAAGAAGAGGACCAAAGGCCATAAGCAATAAAACTCAATCATTGCTGCCAAGGGCAATGGTAAGATGAGGAATGCTTGTTGAGTCAAGGAAAATCCAAAGAGAGGAAGTGCTTAAGCTGCGAGAGAGGACAATGGAGGTTTTGTTCTGTTCCAACCCCAAAAAAGGGACGAAAAGAAAGATAATTCTCACACACTAGTTGTTGAAACTTGTTTAGCGGCGTATATACTTCTCATTCGTGGGTGGTTGATACGAGATCCACTAATCATGTTGGCTTCACGGGTTCTAAATGATCCCAAGAACGTAGTGGGAGTGAGATCCTCATCACACCGGGCAACGTTACAAAAAGTAGAAGACATTGCAATGCTATGTAAGTGGCGAGATATTGCAATGCTACTAAGTAGTAACGATTATTGCAATACTACGCAAGTAGAAGACATTGCAATGCTACATGAGTAGCGATTAAAGCGATGGGGAGAAGTGCACCTATCTTTTGAAGATAAAGTTTTTTGAGATTATCTTTGTGTTCCCGCTTTTAGAAAAAATTCACTTTCGGTTTCTAAAATTCGATTAAAGGACACTAAGTTTCTTCTAATAAGAATGACATCATTTTTTAAATGATGAGTGTATCTGTTACGGGACATTGATGGAAAATCTCTATACAATTAACTGTGCACACCACTCACAAAATGTATCCTATAACACATCAATTGTTTCCGAAAAAAGAAAACGTTCATCAGACGTGAACGAGACACTTCTTTGGCATCTAAGATTAGGTCATATAAATCCAAAGAGGATCCAAAGGTTGGTGAAAGATGGTTCACTGGAGCGTCTCCAAAGTTGAATCGATTCCAACCTGTGAATCATGTTTGGAGGGTAATATGACCAAGAGGGCATTTGGAGCCAAGGGGAATAGGGCCAAAGAAATGTTAGAGATCGTTCACACAGATGTATGTAGTCCAATGTCAACCAAAGCAAGAAGAGGTTATGAGTAATTTTATTGATGATTACTCAAGGTACATTTTCCTTATGAAGCATGAATCTGAGACCTTTGAAAATTCTAAGAATTTAAGGCTCAAACAGAGAATCATAGGGAAAAACGTATCAAGTCTCTACGATCTGATCGTGGAGGCGAATACCTCAGCGATGAGTTTTTGAACTGCTTATCTGATGAAGGGATTGTATCCCAGCTCACTACACCCGGAACCCCTCACCAAAACGGGGTTGCAGAGCAAAGAAACATAATTCTTTTGGAAATGGTTAGATCAATGATGAGTTATGCGGATCTTCCCGAGTCGTTCTAGGGTCATACCTTTGTAATAAATGACTTATATTCGAACTTGGTGCTATCCAAATCGGTTCCCAAAACTCCCAAAGAATTGTGGACCCATGAAGCCTAGTATGAGACACATGAAGATTTGGGGTTGTCCGGCCTACGTGTTGGATAAGGAAGCCGGTAAATTGGATCCTCGATCAGAATTAAGGTTGTTTGTAGGATACCCCGAGGGAACAAAAGGGTGTATGTTCTATGGTCCTGAGGATCAAAAGGTGGTCATAAACACCCACTTTAGATTTTTGGAAGAAGACTATAGAACCAAAAAAACCCGTATGAGATTACCTTAAATGAGCTTAGAGGGCAAACCTCAAAGGCCGATTTGTCTTAGATGATATACCAAAATGATACGTTTTCAAAACGGAGCCTCGTTATAGTGGGAGGGTTGTTAGACAGCCCAAGAGATTCATGGGAATAGGAGAGTCCTCGGACTTGATTCCCGGAATCAGACCCATGGACATATGACGAGGCACTCCAAGATAAGGATACAGATTCTTGGCAAACAGCAATGAAAGTCGAAGTGGGTTCTATGTTTCATAATAGAGTGTGGGAGCTAGTCGAACCACTTAATGGGGTCAAACCCATTAGATGCAAGTGGGTATATAAGAGGAAAAGAGGATCGGACAGGAAAGTTGAAACCTTTAAAGCAAGACTAATGGCGAAAGGTTATACTCAGAAAGAAAGGGATCGATTATGAGGAAATTTTTTCGCCCGTAGCCATGCTTAAGTCCATCTGTATTCTCTTATCGATTGCTACGCATTTTGACGTTGAAATCTGGCAAATGGATGTCAAGACAGTTTTCTTTAACGGAAGTCTTGATGAAGAGATCTATATGCAACAACCCCAAGGTTTCATTGAAACAGGCCAAGAACATCTTGTTTGTAAGCTCAAGAAGTCCATTTATGGACTCAAACAGGCATCCAGAGCTTGGAACCAATGTTTTGATCATGTTATAAAGTCTTATGGGTTTGATCAAAACGTTTTTGAAAGTTGTGTGTATAAAAGCGCGTGTCGGACCGTGATTGGTATTCTTAATCTTTGTCGTAGATAACATTGTGATCATCGGGAACGACGTGAAGGTGTGATTAGACGTAAGGGCATGTTTTTAAAACAGTTTGATATGAAAGACTTAGGGAAAGCCGGACAAATCCTTGGGATCAAGATCACTCGAGATCGCAAGATAAGGATGATCGGGTTATCGCAAGTTTCATACATAGATACTGTCTTGAAATGCTTCAGCATGCAAGATTCCAAGAAAGGATTCATACCTTTCAGACTTGGAATCCATCTATCCAAGAAAATGTTCCCTAAGACGAAAAGGAGATAGATGACGTGAAAGGTATTCCTTGTGCTTCGGCTGTCGGAAACCTTATGTATGCATTGCTGTGTACGAGACCGGATATCTGCTTTGCCGTAGGCATGGTAGCAAGATATCAAAGTAACCCAGGGAAAGCGCATTGGACGACAGTTAAAAACATTCTGAAGTGTCTGAAAAGAACTCGAGATAGAATGTTGATTTATCAGTCAAATACTCCAATCCCCATCGGCTACACGGACTCGGATTTCCAATCAGATATAGATTCCAAAAATTATCTGCCTCAGTTAGTGTGGTTCCATTTGGGAAGTGTAGCCATCAAATGGACGAGTGTGAAGCAGAAATGCATCACTGACTCAACCATGGGACTCGGGTAAGTAGCTACTTGTGAAGCAGTGAAAGAACCGATTGGGCTCTAGATCTTCTTAGTGGACTTGGATGGTGTTCTGAATTTGTCTAGCAATATCTGCTAGGGGCAGTTGCAAATTCAAGAGAACCAAGAGTCCACGAGTCAAACAAACACATTAAAGGAAAGACATCTTATACGAGAAATCGTTAAGAGATGAGATATAGATGTGGCAAAAATAGCGTCTGAGGACAGCCTAGCAAATCCATTCACAAAGCGTCTGCCTCAGAATACATTCGAGAGACATGTGAGTGGAATGGGTGTCAAGACCGTTGCCAATCTGCTTTGAGTATAAGTGGGAGAGATTATTAGGTTCGTGTAGGTGACATTAGATGTCACGGACTACTCGAGACGTGTTGTAGTATACATAAAAGCAGACTTTGAGTATAAGTGGGAGATTGTTGGATTATACTGAAAAGTATGCTTTTTACTCGTGTAGGTGACATTAGATATCACGGACTACTCGAGACGTGTTGTAGTATACTTAAAAGCAGACTTTGAATATAAGTGGAAGATTATTGGGATTATACTGAAAAGTATGCTTTTTACTTTGTATAATCGAAAAACCTAATTTCGGACTTATTTATGAAATAAATTGTTTATCACCGATGCTTTAAATATGATTGAATGTTATATATATTTCTTTGCATAACCGTTCAATAATTAAATGACGTGTTACATCAGAGTTAATTTAGTGATACCGATCACGTAAGATTAAATTAACATCCGCCTTGTAACTAAAAAAGTACGCCATTCACGACCTAGATGGAAATGAACAACCATCGCGAAAGGTTGAGGTGTAAGGCTCAGTTTGTTTGTCTTGACCAAGAGATTACACTAGTGCATGACGATCTTACCGAATAGGACCTCTGGGAGGATAAATTCTTGAACCAACAAGGAAGAATTAGACCTCGAAGGTTCGTTGTTTCTTAACCTTCGTCCCTTAAATAGGATCACGTGGGATTGGTAACTATTGCTTTGACTTATCATGGGTAAATAATCGGAGAGATTCAATACTTTTTATCTTGGGCAATATTATTGGTCACATGTGATTGCTAAGATTTAATACTGAAGAATCGTGTGCAAGTACGCTTTTGCTTGATTTGCCCCCTTGGGAGGTTCATAAGTTTTATCATACCAAATCTTGCAAGTGGAATTAGTTTCCTGTATGGATAATAATGTTGAACCGTTCCTCGACCAAGGACAAAAGATATTAATTAACGGAAAGCTATTTCAAAGGGCTTGAATTAATTAATGGGCTAGATAATCTTAAACACGGGAAATAATGACCGGGAGCCATATTGACTGTAATATGGGTTAAGATGGATGGTGCAATATTAATTATGTGGGATTAATTAATATTTATGGGCTTGAATTATATTGTGGCTCAATATTAGATATTCAAGATCCATTAGAAGGTTCAATCTTAATTCTCCTAAAGGCCCCCTGAGTAGCCCAACATATAGTCCAATAACCTAAAGGTGATTAAAATAAAATAAATATTGTTGCTTATATTTCCTCTAAATTTTCGAAAATTATGGATAAAAGAGGGAGAAAGATTTTCTTTGAATTTTGTTATGGAATGAAGATATGTATTCTTGGAATACAAGATTATCTCATTAAATTCAAGAAATCTACCACTTGGATCTATATAGTAAATTTCGAAATTTTGAAAATATAGTGGGCAAGAAAGATTTTCTTGATTTTCTTGAAAAGATATTATGGAAGATATGTATTTCTTGAAATACAAGAATATCTCATAAATTCAAGAAGATCCAAATCTTGGATTCTTGTAACACTTAATTTTCGAAAATCATCCATATATTGAGGAGGTGGGATTTTTGTGGAATATTTTAATTATGGGAAAAAGAATATAAGGGATATATTCAAGATTTCTTGGTGACCAAGAAAAGTCTTTTCCCACATTGAAATATCACTAAAATTTCGACCACCCTCCCTCTTATAAATAGGGGATGATTAGTTCATTCCCAAGTACAATTCTATGTGCTGGAAATATTAGCAAATCCACATAAGTGGTGCAACAAAGTTTATTTTTTTCCATTTGTTAATTGTTCGCGAGTATCCTTCCACCGGATTGTCGAGCAAGGGCTAAGGGAATACTTGGGAAGTCCTTTTGGTTAGTCCGTCCGACCAAAGCCACTGCCATCCCGAGAGGTACGCTCACGTAAACCCGTAGATTCCGCATGCGTAGGTTTTACGTGGCTTTTTATATGCATGATATGTTGTTGCAATTATTATTTGAATTAATATAGGATTAATTCATGCTAGTAACAATTAATGAATTAAATTTGTATTTAAATATTCACCCCGAATAGATCTGTGCAACTCATTCCCCAACAGAGACTTCCCAGGATTAAATATTTGTCCTGAAATGCACCCATAATCATGCAAAATCTGGCTGAAGGTATTAACATTAGCCACCGTACCCGTGAGAAAGATCATCACATCATCTGCATAAAGAAGGATACGTGAAATGCGAGTATGAAAGTGTAAATTCCCCGTACTTGCTCGCCAGTCAATCCATCGAGCCAAGGCGTCTTCAGCGAAGCAAAAGAGTAATGGAGAGATGAGATCCCCTTGACGAACCGCTCTAGAGCAACCAAAATAACCACGAGGGGACCCATTCATAAGAATCGAAAGACGTGCCGAATCCAGAATGGAAGAAATGAGGGTGCGAAACCCAGGAGAGAAACCCATCTTATTAAGAACCACATCGAGAAACTGCTATGATATAGTGTCAAAAGCTTTGGAGATATCGATCTTGAAGGCCATATTACCATCCCGGCCCATGTTAAGACAATTGATCGCGTCCGAAGCAGATGCAATGCACGTGTGAATGTGGCGGCTAGGAATGAAACCGAACTGACCCGGATGTAGATAGGTAGCAGCCATGCCTCCTAAACGAGAGGCCAAGATTTTGCCATGCCGAAAGGAAACGAAACAGACGTGGTGCAGGGGGGCCTAATTTGTAACAGACACAACACTTGTAATATTAAAAGTACAATTTATATTATGATAGGAATGTTAGTAGTAATAACCGAATAATTGACTTTTGTTTTAAAATAATATTAGTTGTGATAATTTAAACGTCGGGACCATAATTATGAAATTAGTTAACCACTACTACACATTTGAGCTTGCACAGCTGCACTTGGACAACCTTTTTTTCAAACAGCTCTCCAAGCTATAGCTTGGAGAGCGGTTTTAATTTAAAAAAAAGAAAAGAATAGACAATGTTCAAAACCGGCCCAAGTTTAATGATTTTAGAAAGCGGTTGAGAACCGTTTGTGCAAATATTTAGACAAATGGGTTTTGAACCATCATCAAAAATATAGTGGACAATCGGTTCCAAACCGTTGTCCAAGTGTTCGGATAATATTAAATAAGACCCAAATCGCGAACCAGAGACTTATATTTTTCCCCAAATTAAATCGCCTCCTCCTTCCTCTACCCTAAATCCCGAACTTCCGTCAAGGCCGTCCTCCCTTCCGCCACATTGCCAGTAGTCTTCCCATTAGCTCTTATTTCCCCAAATCGCGAACCAGAAGCCCTAGCCTCCTCCTCTCTCTCCCCCAAATCGAACCATCCGCCACGTGTCCTCCTCTACCGCCGCCGCTATCGCCTTGCCGCCAACCTCCCCTCTCTTGCCAGTCACGCCTTTCTCCTTCCATAGGTAATTATTCTTATATATATATATATATTGAATTAATGTGTATATGTATATATATGTTGAATTAATGTGTATATATATATATGTATATTGGTGTATATATATCATGTTGTATGTATTGGTGTATGTATATTGGTGTATGTATATTGGTGTATATATATTGGTGTTTGATGCACTCAAGGTGTTTGATAGTATGCTTGTGTGAGGATTTAAGCATAAATTAGTGTTAAATTATTAGGATTAATATTGTTAGTGTTAGAGATGAACAACTTGTTAGAGATGAATATATATTGTGTGGCTTGACTTGATTTTTTATGCTAACTTAGATATGAACAATTGATGCACTCAAGTTGTTTGATAATATGCTTGTGTGAGGATTTAAGCATAAATTAGGATTAATACATTAGGATATATTTTGGTTATATTAATTTGATGATTTGATGAATGGATAGTAGTGTGTTGCTTTAGATGATTAATGATGGTACATTAGGTTATATACATTGTTTTGAGATGCAACAAATCCTTAGATACATGCAATATACAAACCTTAGGTACTACCACATTCTATATGCAAGTTTTATACATTAGGATTGTAATACTTTTAGGTTTAATACATTTTAGATACATTATCTTATCTTGAGAAACACTTCATATTGCATTTTCTATAGGCATCTCTAGTTCTATATGGATCGAAAAGGGTTCGAAAGCGGATCGATTATCGAGATGAGTATAGTAATGGGGTGAAAGAATTTTGTAATCATGCAATTAGACACCTTTTGACCCTCGGTACATTCCATGTCCGTGTTGGAAATGTATGAATGGAAAAAACCGTTAGTGGTCGAGAAAGTTTGTTTGACCACTTGATGATTCACGGTATTGATAAAATATATACCGCTTGGACATATCATGGTGAGAGAAGAGATGGATGTAGCTCAAGCAACCTAGAAACCCGACTTTAGGTTTGAAGATACAATGGATCGCGGATATTTTTTCGATGATGTACCGATTGCTGATACATCGAGTGGTGATGACAATGATCTGCGAGATCACCCTTATATGTCGAGAAAAGTTAAGGGATTCTCGCCGATTACCACTTTGGGTCTTGATGTAAGAAGACAACAAAAAACTGTCGGTTGTGTTGATATTGTTCAACCTAAAAGCGCTTCATCGGTTGTCCGATGAGTGCTTCACAAGTATCTTTGAAAGCGATTAGTGGTCTATTGCTCGATGGAAATGTACGACTTAAGAGAGCATATGATGCTAAACAAATGCTCAAGTCCATCGGGTTAACACATCGTAAAATTCATGCTTGTCCCGTGATTGTATCTTATTTTCGAAAGGAGTATGCAGACCTCGATGAATGTCCCAAGTGTGGGAGAAGCGATATAAGAAAAATAAATCTCCCCTGAAAGGTGTTGTGGTACTTTCCAATAATACCAAGATTCGGGAGAATGTATAGTAGCGTTGTGGATGCTAGAAATTTAACTTGGCATCATGATGATAGGATCAAAGATGGTATGCTAAGACACCCTGCTGATTCACCCCAGTGGAAGACATTCGATGTCAGACATCCAGAATTTGGCAACGAGCCACGACACTTGCGTCTTGCACTCTCAACCGAAGGAATGAATCCGTTCGGTATCTAAAGTACCAATCATAGTACATGGCCAAAGATTCTGCATTGGTTTATAACCTTTCACCCGAAGTTGTGCATGAAGCGCACTTACATGATGATGTTGTCTATGTTGATATCAGGACCCAAACAACCTGGTAACCACATAGATGTATATCTGACTCCTTTGATAGAGGACTTGAAGCTCATGTGGGATGAGGGTGTCGATGTGTATGATGCTTGTAGAAATGAGACTTTCAAGTTGAAGGTCATGCTGTTTGGAACTATCAATGACTTTCCCGCCACGGAATCTAACCGATATATAGTGTGAAAGGGCCGATGCATGTCCTTGTTGTACCAAGAAGACACATCACATTCGCTTGAGTCATTGTAGGAAGACCGTTTATATGGGACATAGGAGGTGGTTGGACCCAACCCATAAGCACGTAAACAATGGCGATGCATTCGATGGCACAATTGAGACAATTGAAGCACCACGTTTATTGTCGAGGTTGAATGTATTGAATGAGATGAAGAATATCGACACACGATGACGGAAAGATCTTCGCAAAAAGAGTGTCCCCACTAGCGGTTGGACGAAGGAATCAATTTTCTTTCAATTGCCCTATTGGAAAGAGTTGTATGTTAGACACTTCATTGATCTAATGCACGTTGAGAAGAACGTTTGTGCCAGCTTGCTCAACACTCTCCTAGATGATAAGAAGTACAAGGATGGTTACAATGCAAGAATGAATATGATTGATATGGGAATAAGAGCAGAATTAAAACCTATGCCTAGAGAAAGGGTCAATCTTCTTACCTCCCCTGCATTACACACCTTGTCCAAGAATTAGAAAAAGAGTTACTTGATTCTTAAAGGATGTGAAAGTATCGAGAGGGTTATTCGTCCAAACATACGAGAGACTTGTATTAGACGATGGCGTGAGACAGATGAATCAGAAATCGCATGACTATCATGTCATCATGGAGACTTTCCTGCCCATTGTAATACGTTCTATCTTGCCTGAAAATGTGTGCATAACCATAACAAAGTTATGTTGGTTCTTCAAGACAGTGAGTAGCAAGGTCAAAGATCCTAGAAAATTGCTTGGTTTTCAGAGGCAGATTGTGGGGACTCTCTATGAGTTTGAGATGTATTTCCCTCCATCATTTTTTGATATAATGGTTCACCTAACAGTTCATTTGGTACACGAGACAAGGATGTGTGGTCCCGCTTTCAGATGCGATGAATGTATGGTGTACAGAGATATATGAAAGTGCTCAAAGGATATGTGATTAATAAGTCCAGTAGGAGGGATGCATTGCGTAACGCTATTTAGTAAAAAAGAAGCGATTCAGTCTTCGGGTCTGAATTTATTCCGAATGTCGATGCAATTGGACTTCCAGTTACCCGGTACACCGATAGGATGGATGGTGAAGGCATTACCGGTGGTCAACCTATAAGTGTTAGCATGGAGGAACTAACACGGATGCACTTGTGTGTACTTCACAACACGGGCCGACGCGTCTTCCTTTTATCGACCAAGACATGCGATCACTTGTCGAGAGAAATCCCACCGTAGATAGATCATGGATTGAAGTTGAGCACAATCGCACGTTTGTTGACTGGTTCAATGGTTATGTAGCAAAATATGTTGTCACGGAAAATAGAATCAGTGAATGAAAGAGTTAAGTGGTTATCCAGAATGCCTGATAGACATATGTATTCATACAAGTGTTATCTTAGCAACTAATACACATTTTATATCAGAAATCATGATGTCACAAGTACTATGCAGAATAGTGGAGTGTCCATTATCGCAAATCAGAAGGGATCAATCAAATACTACTTATTTTGGACATGATTGTCAACATTTGGGAACTCGACTATATTGTTCACCGTCAACCAATCTTCGAGTGTAGTTGGGTGAGGATCCCTAACGGGGTCCAAGTTGAAAGTTCGGGTTAAACGCTGATTTGAAAAATGTGGGATACTGAGATGACCCTTACATAATGGTCGATCAAGCTCAAAAAAAATTTTCTATGTCCCCCACCGCTTAATAAGAAATGGTCAATTGTGGTTCTGTCAAACAAATTTAACAATAGTTTCAGATTAATGACCATGTCGATGAAGATGTTGACACAATTGATGATCCTTTTCGAACTTCACTCATTCTCACCCATCTTTCGATGATCCCGCAAATCCACGCCCATACCGTAGAATAATTAGAGATGAGGATGAATATGACAATCCGGATCTTGTTAACATTTATGGTCATGAACGAAAAGGTCAACCAAAAAACGAAAAAGAAAAAACAAGTGCTAAAAAGAAAATGTAAGACTTTATTGAATGTTGTTTCTTCTTCGCTATATTAAATGTTGTTTCTTTTTTGCTTTATTAAATAAAGTGAATCGGATCAACAGTTCCGAACAACGAGATAATGAACATTATGGACATTTTGTGTGTTGCTCTATTGAAGATATAATCCGCGCTTCTCTAACGAACATTCCTCTCAATGTAAGTCAATTTATCGATTTATTTAAATTATTATTGATTGAATAAAAATTCATACTATATTGATTGATTCGTTGTTTGCAGTTTGTCTATGAATGTGAGTTCAATTCTTACTCTAAGAAAAGACTGGAGAAATGGAAAAACGATTGGACGGGGTACCTTTACAATCGATTCTTATATTCATACGATATTGAGTGAACGTTGTTTGAAATTTTGATAGCATGTAATTAAATTATATATTTCTGATGATATATATTTCATGTTTTTGGTGTATTGAACGTATGTTTATGATTATATGTTTATTTATTTCATGATGTGTATATTTATTAATTTATTTGATGTTTTGGTATATATATATGTGGTATAAGTTTTGGTTTATGATTTTATTATAGAATTTTTGGTTTATGATTTATGGTATTGGACGTATATATAAATTTTGGTTTATAATTTTATTATAGAATTTTTAAAATATAAATTAATAATTAAAAAAAAGATATTGGACAGCAGTTAATAACCACTGTTATGTAACATAACAAACGAAATTAAAAAAAAAATAAGTTAGACAGCGGTTGATAACCACTGTCCAAACCTTTAGCTTGGATAGCTGTTATTAACTGCTGTCCAAGCACACACTTGCAAAGCGATTGAAAACCGTTGTCCAAGTGCGATTTCTTGGACAGCTGTTACTTGGAGAGCGGTTATAACCGCTCTCCAAAGTTATTTTCACAGCTGTTCAAGCTCAAATGTTTATTAATGAACTAGTAGTTACACTTTAAACAAATTTTACAAGAGACTGCTCAAAACAAACAAAATGGAACATAGAAAGTAAAATACATATAATAAACAAAAATGTCATATCTTAGACCGTTTAAGTTTTTGGCTAAATCCATATATCACATTACATGATAGCATAACCCAAGCATACCAAGGCAAAAAAGCAAGAGCCCCCAAAGTAGTGGGAAAAGGGGGGGTTTTGCTTAGTAATTAAACCACCGTTAATGATCTAATTATAGTATTAATTTAGTGATAACAAATATAGCCATAATCGTCAAATAAATCATAGAAATCAGTAACGAATTTCCAGCCCTGATTCATGATTCCCCAATTTCAAACCAAGATCCAAATCAAACCCATTTCCAGCCCCAATTAACGAATTATTAGGGCTAAAAAGATTAGCAGTACAAGTAACAACCGAGCGTTTCCGTTTACAAACCCTAATTTTCTGATTCGCTTTATAATCACAAGCCTCGATTGGAAGAACCGGAGGGATCGGAAAATTGGTCCTCGCTTTCGAACCCTTCAACCGCCGCGCCGCCGCGTCGTAGGCGCGCGCCGCCTCCTCCGCCGTGTCGAACGTGCCGAGCCAGTGGCGGCACCGACCCACGCGGTCGCGAATCTCCGCCGACCACCGCCCCCACGGCCGCTTTCTCACGCCCCTGTAGCTCTTGTCTCTGTTTAGCTTCTCTGCGGTGCCTGCAGTTGGAGAGGGAGGGGCCCCGAAGAGGACGGATTCGCCGACGACGGCGGCGATTCCGTCGAGAATGCCAGGCGGCTTTTGATGATCTGATACAAGTGAGGATGAAGAGAGAATTGGAGGGAAATGGGGCCATTGGTGCGGTTCGTACGGTTCTGGAGTGGGGAAGAAAGGGACGGTTTGAAAGAGATGATCAAACTTCATTTTTTCTCTAGTGTGCGGAGAGACAAATGAGCTCCATAATTTATAGATGAAAAAAATATGGTAATTGTTAATTTATAAAACATGTATTGTGATTTTTTTTATATATAATTTAAGTATTCGGTGCAAGGATCAATTAATTCAGGTATAATTCACCATTCACTGACGGGATCACAGGGTTTCATTTGAAGTCCGAGCAAACTTCTACATAAATTATGATTTTTTTATTACTTTGTAATATGTATAATTTTTTAATTGTATACTATAAAATTGATAAATAAAATGTGCATGTTGCAAATTGATAAAAAATCCATCACTTTATTTTATCACATAAAATACTTAAACAACTCAAATTGATAAAAAGAATGGGATATATAAAGCAAATACCACTTTTTATCAAGTTAGAATATGTATAACAATTGATCAATTTTATATAGTATAGATTACAATTGAATAAAAGATTGCAAAAATTCTAAATAGTTAAATAAATCGTACTTCACCCGTCTCTGGTTAAATTTCTCATTTTGCCAAAATAGGAGTTCCAACTAAAGTTTCATATATTATTTTTAAAACAAAAATACTAGTAAAATATATTTAAAGGTTTCAATTAAAGTTTCATATTTTCTTTTAGTGGAAAGTAAATGTCCCCAAAATCTCTAATTTTTATATCTATTATTCATGTTATCTCAACAATTATCACTCAAAAAATAATGATAAAAATTCGTATGAGACGGGATATAATTTAGTACAAATTAACACTTATTTTTTTCAAAATATTAAAGTGTTATATTAAAATTATGTTCCGTCATATCGTGATACTGTCTCATGCATGTGTGCTTCAAAAATAATATTTCATTCGTTCCAAACTTAACCCTACAGTTTCCGTTTTAGACGTCCCATACTTAACTGAACATTTTCTTAAATAGAAATATTCACTTTATCACTTTATCACATAAAATACTAATAAACAACTCTTTCTACCCCCAACTATTTATCACTTTATCATTTTATCACATAAAATACTAATAAATAATTTTTTCTACCACCAACACTTTATCACTTTTTCTTAAAACCCGCGATACAGTAACCGTAATGATGAGTTCGGGACGGAGGTAGTACGTTATACCTAATTATAATATTTTTCTCCCTTCTATCACACCCCTATATATAATTATACATTTTATCCTTTAATTTTTTGTGCATGGAGCAATTAAAAAACTTCACATGGTAATGAAGGAAAACAAATTAGTTAATATTAACCGAGATATTGGAATTGTTCAAAATGATTAAAGCAACACTACTTATATCTTATACCGTGAAATTATCGGGAAGAGATTCAGTGTTGTACAGGATGGTGGGATCACATATACCCACACGAGTGTGTGTGTGCATGTGTGATCCAACGTTGCTTGTGTGTTTAGAAGGGTGTTGTACTTACCAAATTTGAATCCGAGATTATAGATTCAAGTCATAATTAAAAAAAATTAATATTAATTAAGAGAAATACATATTTAATTGATAAACGTATATAGAGATAGATTTGGTGTGAAATATGAAATGACAAGCAGAAAATCAATCAATCGTGGAGTATTAATTAGATTGCAGGGATATACTCACTCCATTTTGTAATGACAGCATGGATATTGCAATCACTCTTTTTCAGTCAGATTAATATTTCTGACCTCATATTTTCGTCTCAATCATAATGGTAAAATTATTTATACATTTTATTACTTTATACTTTATCATATAAAATATTAATAAATAATACTTTCTACCCCCAATTATTCATCACTTTATCATATAAAATACTAATAAACAACTCTTCTTACCCCATCACTTTATCACTATTCTACTTAATTTTTATGAACAGTAAAAATGTCAGCTTAGGACGGAGGGACTATATACTAACATTGATTCACTGCACCTATACTAGCCCTACCTTCTCTGTTTTCTCCCCCTTACCTTTTGGGGGTAATTTATGGGTTTTTTTTTTCACCGCTCTCTTTCGATTAAACAATTTTAATTCAAGTTTCATCATTTTATAGAATGAGATTGCTAACAGTAACTGTTACCTTTATTAATTTCTATATTTTGAATATTTGAACATCATAGCGAATACTAATTTGTATTATGTGTTTATTTTGAGATTTTTGTTGGACAAAAAATTATTTTATGTTAAATATAAAAGTAAGTGATGATTTATTATTATATTAGCAAGTTTTTTTATAATAAATACTTCATCCGTCTCATAATTACTGCAACATTTGTCTTATTTGGATGTCCCAAAATTACTGTAACACTTCCAAAATATCCACTAAAAGTCAGCATCTTCACCTTTATTTACTCACAATACTCATTTTTTATTACACTCAAATCCACTTTTCACATTTTTTCTTAATTTGCGTGCTATTTTTAGTGTTGCAGTCTTCATGAGACGAAGGGAGTAATCGATTTATTGTATAAAATTATATGGATGTGTTATTTTAAAAAGTTTACAAGGTATGTTATATTGAGAAGCATAATAATAGCCTATATAAGTTTTACTGGAATGGGTTGTATTGCTAACAAAATTTTAAAATTCAAAATAGAATATGACATGGATACAAAATCATCTCAAACTCATGTGTATGAAACTCAATTTAAAAAAAAAAAAAATACATCAGAACTTTTTTCCATTTACGGCAAACGTGAGTTCATGATAAACTCTATCATTACTAATGTAATTTGAGTTCGCATAAGTTTTTTTATTCAAAAATTACTCCACACAACTATTGAAAAAATAAAAATAAAAAATGTTGGTAAATTTTGCTAATACACCTCAAAAACCAACCCTCAAATCCAATCTTTTTTACATGATATAATGTTTGTCGTGCAAAACGGAAGAAGATCATGATCCTAATTTGTATTTGTGTAGCCTTAATTAATTTTGAAATTAAATGTGAAAAGATGGAAAGTTTAGGGTTTCGTGAGTGTAGAATTTACAGGGTTGATGGCAAGATATAGGTTTTATTTGAATGTTGATTATGACTCTAAATCTTTTGAGTGAAGTGAAGTGACAATTTGATCGTCCATTTAGCTTGTGGATGTTGCCAATAAAATTTTGCTTGGATTTACATATAAAATATTTAGCTTTATTGTTTTATGATTAGATCGATCTATTAAAACTAATCAAGTTATTGATAGTACTCAATTGCATGTATAAATGGTGGGTCAATTTTTACAGTTTGTTCGAAGAAATTTATAGTTCCAAGAGATTAATACAGATATATAGCTAATTAAGCTAGGGCTTTTATGATTAGTTCCGAGACTAGAAGAATGATTAACTGTTAATTCGTGACCTAATTAGTTAAACAATTAATTTCAGAGTCTAAAAGATAGATTCTGTAAATTAAAGACCCAAAAATGTTAATCTATTTAACATCTTGTATTCTTTTATATGATTTTAATATTTTTTTTCTTTTTTGCTCGGAATTAAACTTATTCATTTATAATTTTGTTACGGATACAGGATTTCGTCCCAAGAGGGGCGAAATTCTTCATTGAATTAGGGCGGCAAAATTTTAATATCCAAAGAGAGACAAAATGACAAAATTTTACTATTTTAAAATATAAATATAAAAATTTCTACATATATAGTACAAAAAAAAATTAAATCTCAAGGGGGCGACAGCCACCCAGCGTCAACCCCTAGATTCATCCCTGTTTTAATATGCTTAGGGGGTGTATTGGTTGTGGAGTTTGTAGGATTTTTTAGACTTTCAAAGTTTGGGGGTATTCAATCCGAATTTTCAAAAGTCTTTAAAAATCCTGAGGTATTCAATACGAATTTTAAAAAATCTTTAGGTATTCAACAGTTTATGAATTTTAATACTCTATGAATTTTCTTTGATTCTCTTCCAAAAATATAAATAGATTTCACTCTTCAAAATCTCTTTTAACAACTAGAGATTTTAACGTATTCTCTCAGATAACTCTGAAAATGAAAGGTCAGAAGAAAAAAACCTTCATTGTTCTCCTACCATCGCCACCGCCCACTGCCGCCGCCGTCGTTCTCCTGCCACCGGATGACGCAGCGCTCACCCCCGTGCCCTGCACTGCTGCACGACGCAGGGTGCCTCGCACCGCTCGCCGAAGCGGTACCGCTGCCCGCCGCTCGCCGCCCGACGTCGTCCTCCCTCGCAGCCCGCCGCAGTAATGCAGTTTTTTATTTTTTTTTATTTTCATTGGCAGAGTGCTAATTTTAGTTTTTGTTTATTGAACCCTCAGTTTCTTGGAGTTTTTTGTTTTACCAAATGAGATTCTTGATTCGGCTGCATGTCTATTGTTGTAAAATATAATTGAACATCATGAAGAAGACATTCAAAGTAGAACAGACTGAGTTTGGTCAAATTGATTGTGCAAGACATTGATGAAATGAATGAATAGTATGCATGGAACTTATTTAGAATTCTAAATTTGCTTTGAGATTTTTATGTCTCACTAATAAAAATCGCAACAGAAAAGAGGATTTGTGGCAAGATTTGTGTGATTATAGAATTTTATAGATTTGTGTTATGAATAGTTTCAACGTCGTAGTCTATGAAAATCCATGTAAATTAATAAAAAAAATGTATTTCACAATCCTGACAAGTTGATGAAAATCTATGTAAATTAATAAAAAACTATGAATTTTCTAAATTCATAAACTTTTTAAAGTTAAAAAAAAACCAATAGAATCTCAATTGAATACACCCCTAAATAACGTCTTAGATTTTGTAGGTCATTAATAGATAGATTTTATTTTCTAGGCTCAGCATTAATATTTTTTATGAATAGATTTCTTATATAAAATACACTCTACAACTTAAATGTATTTTTAAAATATGTATATTATTTTTAGACAAAGTTTAGTATGAAATTTTTTATAAATAAAAAACTTTAATTTACAATCAAATTTTGTAATTGGTGAATGTAAGACAAAATTGAGTGTTCATGGTTCACTCGGCCCAAGTGGTTCATGGTTCACCCGACCCGAATAGATCATAATTTAGGGTTCATTATTTAGTATTTAGGGTGTAAATGGTTGATTTATGACAATTTTATAGATTTTCATACATGAAAATTTTCATACTAGACCTAGTATTATTTTTAATGACACATAGCTAAAGTTTGTTCAAGTTTTTTGAAAGTTTACATTTTCTTTCATTTATTTTAAAAGGAAAATTTAGTAATGTTTGTTTGGACTCTTGATCGATGCCACAATCAATAAGGGTATGTTCGTTTCGGGCTTATAGTGAACGTGGAAAATTCGGACTTTGAAGTCTTAGTATTTTAAAATCTTGATGAATAGTTAAGATGTATGTTTGTTATAGAAGTATTATTTTAAGTGTATTGAGAGAATAAAAAGTAGATGATGTGAGTATATTGGGAGAATAAAATGTAGAGTAATAGTATGTTATGAGGTAGAGTAGGATTAATAGAATTTCAAAATCCTTACTTAAAGTCTCAAAACAAATGGAGTTTGAGATTGTAAAGTTCAAAATCCGTCGGAATAGTCGCGAAACGAACATACCCTAATGGACGTGGCTAGATTTAATTCACAAAATTCAATATTCAAGTTCTTTAATTTGCTTGGCTCAAGGGAAAATGTAAAAGTAGATATTAGTAATTTTCTTTTTAATATTCTTAATTTGTTCACTGATTTTACAAGTTGAAAAATGATGTACCAGAAAATGTGAGTGATGGGATTGGTAGGTACACTTGATGATTTCAATTATTCTTAATAACCTATACAATTAAATGAATACGAGAAATCAACCTCTACGAATATAAAAATTACAAATTTTTTTTATTTGTCCTTCTATCTTGGTGCAATTATCTTGGTATATATATATATATATATATATATATAAAACAAATTACAAAACTTAAAAGCATTTGAAAATGATTAATTACTTTGCTTTGAAAATGTAAAAGACATGCTCTTTTAAAAAATTATAAAAACAGAACAACATTGAGTCAAACTGTTGGGCCCAGAATATTCTCTTGGCCCAACGATTGTCAAAACCCATATAATTTGGCCCATAAATCATCTTCTGGATCACAATTGTAATTAATCTCAGCTTCTGCCCAGAAAAAAATATCATTGTTAAAGTTGTTTGAAATTCTATCGAATTATTCAGAAAGTTATTTTCCACCTTTTTTAATGAGTTTAAATGAATTTGGAATAACATATGTTCTAAAATTGATCCTTGGAATACATTTTTGTTTTCTCTTGTGATCTGTTCTTTTAACACTTATACAACAATTCAGTCAAGTCAAGCTCTGAGTATTATCAAATGTAAATTATATTAATTCAAGCTTATTTTATCAAGTTCAATTTGAACTCAAAACACTCTTCACATCTGTGTAAAACATCTGAAATATTAAAATACAGACACTTAATAGTCGATAGTTGACGCATCTTTCAAGCCCTACACCGAGAAAACTCCATAGTCATACTGTGTTGAAATAAAGCTTACATGAATATATTACATTAAAAAGTTAAAAAGTACACAATAAGAAATCCTTTAATAGATGCCATGGCAGCTAACTTTTACTAGCTTGATCAAGTACATGAAGACAGTTCTTCAATATCTCAACTGCTTGATCCACTTCCTGCTTTGAGATGATCAACGGTGGAACGATCCGAACAACATTTCCTTTTCCAGCCGTTAAAACGAGAAGCCCCGCTTGTTGACATGCATCCACCAACGGGGATGCAGGTACGCCCAGCTCTATACCAATGATGAGCCCAAAACCTCGTATTTCTTTAACATGACTGTTTTTCCCTAGCTTTTCGACCAATAAATCTTTGAAATACTGACCTTTTTCACTAACACCGGATAAGAAGCTTGGGTTCGATATTTTGTTAAGCACTGCAATTCCAGCACTGCAAACGAGAGGGTTACCCGCGAATGTGCTTCCGTGATCTCCATAACTAATGGCGGAAGCAACACGTTCAGTGACCAGTACAGCTCCGATGGGAAGACCTCCAGCTAGAGGCTTGGCAAGAGTCATTATATCAGGGTATACACCGAATGCTTCGTGAGCCCACAGATAGCCCGTTCGACCTAAGCCACATTGTACCTACCATCGAAAAAATATATACAGAAGAAACAGCAATGCTTAATTATGAGCATAGAAACGATGATGAAATAAGGCATAATACGTCAAAAGGTTCCTACACTATCAATTTATGTTTCAATAGGTCCCTAAACTATTTTTTTTTTTAAATATCTCTTTTTAAGTATCAAACTTTTATTTCACGAGCTCCCTAAACACAAACATTGAGATAATTTTTTGATTCACCCTAATGACCCCATTAAAAAATAATGTACATGTCAGCTTAATTTCATTTTAATTATAGGTATTAATTACCTAAAGTATTGGGGTTAAAATGGCTTGCACAAAACATATCTATCTAGATGTTAATAAATTAACTTACATAGTATTTAACAGGACCATTAAGATAAACTGAAAAATTTCGTAGAATTGCGTCTCGAGAGAGCTCGTGAAATAAAACTTCAACACTTGAAGGGCTTTTTTTAAATAAAAAATAGGTCAAATGGTCAGGACCTATCAATACAAAAACTAATAGTTTATATAGGGACCTTTTGATGCATAATGCCAAGAAATAAATGAAACTTAAATGTTGCATATGACCATATGTAGATATTCATCATATTCATATTCTAGTTCAAAAACTCTGCCAAAGTTGGCATAACCTTACTGTGTGTGCCCAGTGATGATATGGTGTATGTTATGGGCCTTATGGCTACCATGGGCAGGGCAGCGGGAGCAGGAGCAGGACTGTCTAGTTAACTATTTTAAAAAATATATTCTGAAAGAAACGACCATCTTCTCCATCTAGAAAATATATCTTGAATAATTCAAATAACTACACTAGATGTCTTTCTTTAATGTAAATTAACTACCCTATAAAATGATTACCTCGTCGAACACAAGAAGACATCCAGCATTATCACACGCAGTACGTATGGATTTCAAGAATTCCTTTGTTGCACTGTATATACCACCTTCCCCTTGAATTGGTTCAACAAACAGCGCAGCAATTTTCCCACTCTTGATCAATTCTACTGTTGCTTGAGTATCACCATATTCTAAGAAAGTGACCCCAGGCATAACAGGCTGGAAAGGTGTTCTGTAATTCTCTTTGCTCGTTAATGCAAGAGCACCCATTGTTCTACCATGGAAGCTATTGCTGAAGGCAATAAACTCCATAGGAGGATCCTTTTCATTAGGATGTGCAAATCGTTGGAACTTTCTTGAAAACTTAATTGCAGCCTCATTGGCCTCAGTTCCGGAATTGCAAAAGAATACACGATCAGCAAAAGACCCGGTAACCAGACGTTTTGCAAGCTCTACCTGCAGAAGCAAAACTAGTTACATCCATGAATATGATAGCTTAGAACTAGTTAAACTATACTTCAGAAACAACTAACAATCAGTGATCTTAGTTTACCATCACGAGTTATTAGAATTTTGCACATACATAAATCCAGAGGTCAACAGAACACTTCTTCCTAAGTGCAAAAACGCTTCAAAGAACAATTTAGTTTAGTCTAACAATGTTTTGATCTAGAATTTTACACATAAGATAAAGTGATACGAAAATTTTATAACATTTTATGGTTGATTAAGGTCCACAATACAATGCCTATCCATGTATTTACAATCATTATAAAGTACCAAATCATTCCAGAAATCAGTAACATGCTTGAAACAGGCTCCCTGGATACATTCAAACAGAGAGTATTCAATTTGAAATTTGACAGAAGAATAAAGAATAATCCAATGATACATTCACCACAACACAAGATACAATTTTAAAAACTGAAAATGGAAGGAATTATAAAAATGAAAAACTGAAGAATCTTTTACCTGTGGAATAGTGTAGTAAACATTGCTAACGTGCGCGAGCACATCAGCTTGCTGCGTGACACTGCGCACCCAATCGGGATCCCCATGGCCGAGGGCATTAACGGCAATACCCGAAGTCAAATCCAGATACTCTCGCCCTTCAACATCGTACAATTTACACCCCTTGCCACTCGATAACACCACCGGCGCCCTAGCATACGTCCCCACGATGAATTTCTTCTCATCGGCGATAATTTCGGCGCTCCTCTTCTCGTGAATCGACGGAATTTGGTTGGAATCGGGTGTGCGCACGTCCACGTTCAGGCACGCCGC
This sequence comes from Stenogyne calaminthoides, assembly GCA_037126765.1. NCBI lineage: Eukaryota > Viridiplantae > Streptophyta > Magnoliopsida > Lamiales > Lamiaceae > Stenogyne > Stenogyne calaminthoides. The sequence continues at coordinate 1,078,792 of JBBCBC010000022.1, read as the reverse complement.
GGGCGCGACGGAGTAATTGGTGGATTTGAGGGTTAGAGAGCGGTGGAGGGGGGAAGTGAGAGCATTGTTGAGAGAGAAAAGCGGCGACCAGCTCATATTTCGAATTTGATTTCTTTATGGCTACAGGGAGCGGTGGTGGAGTTGCGCCGCCGGCTTGAGTGGTGATTCTGGGCGGCGGCTGTAGCAGGAGTAATTGTTGAAGGGTAAGTGGTCTTGATATTGAAAATGTGGAGTAATTTTAATACTAACTTTATATAATATTAAATTCATAGACATTTCATTTTAGCAGAATTTTGTTTGAGAAAACCCCCTTCTCAATAATATTTCCAAATGACAAAGTCTTAAGTATGAAAATTTTCACTCATGAATTTTTTTTTTTTTTAATTTACAATCAAATTATGTAATTGGTGAAGGTAAGATAAAATTAAATTTGTTTAAGGTTTCACTTTACCAAAATTGTTCATGATTCAATCCCTACCTGATATGTCATAATTTAGGGTTCATTATTTAGTATTTAGGGTGTAGATGGTTGATTTAGGGCAATTTTATAGATTTACATACATTAAAATTTTCACACTAAACATACTTTTTCCAAATATATGTACTTGTTTAATTATTCGTTAATTTCGGCTAATACCACCATATAAATTCGGGTGTCAACGAGCCAAGTCGAATCGAGTAATGTTGAGCTCAAACTCGACTCGATTAGAATACTCGAAGCTCGAAACTCGACTCGAACTCAGTCGAGCCCAAATTTTTAAGCTCGAGCTCGACTTGACAAGAAACTCGATGGACTCTAGTTCGGCTCGAACTTGACTCATTTACCTGTATAATTTTATAAAATTAAATATAAAATATATTATTAAAATATAAGTATAAATATTTAGAAAAATTAATGGCATAATAAGAATTCTTTTCTAAGAACTCGACACGCTCATTCGTTAAACTCTCGGTCGAAGATTTATAAGCTCGAGCTTGAGCTCGAACTCGACTAGACTCGATTATGCTCGAGTCAATTTCAATCTTTTTACGAGTCGAGCACAAGTAGCTCGAACTCGACTAGACTCGATTATGCTCGAATCGATTCCAAACTTTTTACGAGTCGAATACGAGTAGCTCGCGAACAGGCTTGACTCACTTACACCCCTACATATAAATAAGCTTGTATTAAGTTTATATCATCGCTCTCTCCGTCCTAGGATTACTTGCACAGATAGATGAACACACATATGAATTGAATTATGTACATGTGTAGGGCTAAAAATAATGATATTTTGTGTAAATTTATAAATATTGTGAGAGTGAAATTTATAGTATTTTTCTCAAAAGTATAGAAACGCACAATTTGATTGTATATTTATTAGTTAAATTGAAGAAATAAATTGCCTATTTTTAGGTAAGAAACTTGCATAAGATTCCAGCGGGCCCGACGGCGCACACATATATATAAGAGCAGGCAATCTGATTCATCTCCCGCGAAACTCAGAGTCTCAATTAGGAATGATGGAAGAGACTTCAACTAGTTCAAGGGCTGCTGCCGCAGCTATGCCGGACGATTTGTTCCGGCCTCCAACCGCCGTCGAATCAGCCGGAGGTTCCTCCACCTCTGCTACTGCACAGGTTTTGCATTTCACCTCCGGAAACCCTAGAATCGAGGAGATCAGAGGCGTCATGCATCTCTTCCGAAACGATGTCGCTTCATCTTCCGCCCAACTTCCGGTAAATTGACTTCACTATTTACCTTATTCCGTAATATTGAGAGGAAGATATAGACTTAGTTGAATCTAATCGTTACTTCCTCTGTTGGAATTTTGAGTTTACGCCCTGTGTTTAATTGCATGATGTTTGTGCGAATAGTTGGTTTCATCTAGTGTAATTGGCGATGCTTTTAATTTTATTGCTGCTGAAGTAAGCAGGTAGGAGCTAAAGCGTGGTAGAAGTATGTCTGTTTTGAGGAACTTGAAATTAGGACTGCAAAATTTACTAGCAATACTGACAAAGAAAGGTTATAATTATCAATAGCAGATATTGATCCTTCACTTGTGCATAGTTCTTCTCTTTATGTGAATCTATTATGTTATGTATAGTAGCATGTAACGTGGAGTAGTTGGTATTAGTGTTTTACCCCACCCTTATTGTACTCATTTATCCGCATCACTCTTAGCACATACATATTACATATTAGTTGCTAATACATATTAGTTAATAAATCAGTAAAAACTCCTGTTACTACTTAGAAAGTTGCAATATGAACAAAAAATGAGGGAGTAGTGTAAATCCGTTGGCGTCTGTACATATTTCTCTTGTTCATGACATTTCTTTTCAGATTTGAAAGTTTGGCAGTTATATGTGTAATCTTGGCAAATGAGTATCTTCATATAATTCTTCAATGTCTTTTAGGTTGAGAGGAAGCCTCTTCTTTGTGTGCATGGTGTTCCAAATCACATGACATATGCAGATTTTTGTCAGTTCTGTGGCTCGTTTATTCAACATATCTTGGAAATGCGAATTGTCAGGTTGGTTCATGAATGTTATGGCAGACATGTATCTGCTCGTATATATCGTCATGATTTTATGATTTTATCCACCTGTGGTAATGCAGGACCACGGAGGGATTGAGTGATAGCTACAGTGTATTAATAAGGCTTGACAATCAAGAATCAGCAGATTCTTTTTACAAGCATCACAATGGAAAGCTTTTTTCATCTCTTGAGGTTATTTTGCTCTTTATTTTGTGTCTATATTGTCTGAGATATTGGCACTTAGACGTATGAGTGTACTCCCTATTCTTGACCGTTTCTCTCTTTGTACACAGGAGGGGGCTTGCCTCATGTTTTTCACTGTAGATATACAGTATACTGGATCAATTGAGCACTCACAACCTTCCCATGCAAGCTCTACCGAGCAGCCCTCTTGTGCAGTTTGTCTTGGTAATGTTTTTTAACCTTATTTTCACATGTTCTTGTGCAGTTTGTCTTCAACATGTTTTTTAACTCTTAGATTCCATATTTTCAATTTCCATCAACATTTGAGGGAATATATTTTCAATGTCCATAGCTTTGAGGGAATAACTGATCCATATCTAATGGCTATGCGGGAAGAGTTTGATTTTTCATTATCTGTAAGAAGACTTGTTGAAATTGTACCACATGTCTAAACCACTTCCCTCTGTATTCAGAATTAAGAGCTCAGTATTTGGTTTTTTCTTTTATTATTATGCTTCCTGTTGGAGCTTATAGTTCTCAATTCTTTCAGTTGTATTGATGTATAAATACATGTGTTGTTTTCACATATCATTTTATATTTTATATAATACTGAACATTCATTCCTAAATGCATGAAAAATAATTAAACATTTCAAATCAACTGCTCTAAGCTTGCCTGTTTACGTCTATAGTGCTTGTGCATATCATGTATGAAACTGATTTAAGATTTCCAGTTAGCTGGCTTGAGCTTACAAATTTTCTTACTAATGCCACTTGCAGAGAGACTAGACCAAGATACAGCTGGAATTCTTACTACAATCTGCAATCACTCCTTTCACTGCTCTTGTATATCTAACTGGGGTGATTCTTCTTGCCCGGTGGGTGCTAATGTTACTGCGATGAAATTGTTAGGGATGTGAAGACTGCTTTTATAGGGATCCAAAAGTTCGAAATTGTTTTTGTTTTCAAGATAACTAATTAACTGCTATAGGTGCTTTAGGGAATGACTTGTGTAAGTCAAGTCTAAGTCAAGACTTGTAATTAAGGGGGTGAAACATCTGAATTCAAATTTTCTCAAATGATTTGAAGTAGTCTGTTTTCTGATTAGAAAAAAATCTATTGGTGCTAATAGCCTTCCCTAGCTACATTATAGTCATGTGCTTTTGCTTTAAGTTGTAAAATGCCTTTAGACATCCTATCTAGACTGATTCCACTGATTGAAATGTGTTTAGGTGTGCCGATACTGCCAGCAACAGCCTGAAAAATCAACATGCTATGTTTGTCAAACTGCAGAAAACCTTTGGATGTGCATCATGTGTGGCTTTGTTGGCTGTGGGAGGTATGGAGTTTGTCTTCCTTTCAGGAGACTATATCTATGATATTAAAGAAAATTAGTCATTGCTATTGAGAAAGAAAAAATAATATTTATGTTGGATTTCATCATGTAATAGGTACAAGGAAGGACATGCCATCAATCATTGGGAAGAAACAGAACATTGCTATTCCATTGAACTGGAAACACAACGTGTGTGGGATTATGCTGGTGACAATTATGTTCATCGATTGATCCAATCTAAGACTGATGGAAAACTGGTTGAGTTAAACCACCATTGCTTACATAATAATGATGGTTACGATGATTGTACGGAAAACAGTGGCACTTTGGACAATCAATTTGAATATGTACTGTTTTATCTTTGAACTCTTCTATTGTTTATCTTTACTTTGATCTTTCTTTGGTCCCTTTTCATTCCTTTATAATTTTACAATTTCTGTTGCAGATAAAGAACGAGTACAATGAGCTTCTTATTTCACAAATTGAGAGCCAGAAAAACGTAAGTTCTTCCCTTTATTGTTCAGCCACAACATTTCATCTTGCCTCTTTTATCTATAGTTGATTATTTGGTATAATACTAAAACATAATAGAGTTGCACATTTCTCGAGTTTAGCAGTAGAAAGCTGTTTTTGTTTGGACTGTGTCTCAAACTTTTCATATTCTGCTGCTATCATCTATTGTGGACAGTACTGTAATTACTTACTCCTCAAGCTCTCTCTACCTTGGTCACAGTATTATGAGTCTAAATTGCAACAATTTGAAGAAGATGCTGAAAGAGAATCTTCTATAGCTATTGAGAAGGCTTTGAGTCAAAACCCGAAATTACAGAAATTGCAGGCAAAGCTAGATAAATGCATTGAAGAAAAGAGATTTCTTGATGAGGTGAGTAAATTTGACTGCAACTATCTTTACATTGGGCGCAATCTTTAGATTTTGACATATTTCAAAGAAAAGAAAGAAAAGGAAAACAGACATGTGTTGAATCTATATATGAGTTGTTTGTTTGGGTCTACTGATCTTACTTGTGGTGCTTTTGTTCAATTAGATCAATGACAATCTTTCTAGGAACCAAGGCATATGGGAATCTAAGATCATGGAGACTGAAGAAAGGTAATATACTATATACAGGATATGAAGTGCAACAATCATGATTTCGAACATTTTAGGCCCCTTAATGAGTTCATGGGGGTTTACCATTCAGAATGCATGCATGTATGTAGCCTCCATCACAAAACAGCGTATTCTAATTACTTTAAATTTTTTTGTACATAAGTACTTTTATAGTTGCTTATATAATTTTGTGGGCACTAATCATATGGAGCCTGATTGATTTTGTATGTTTCTATTAATCTAGAAACGGCACCACCTAATAATGGAAACTAAAAGGACGATGTATACAGTCATCTATAGCCTTCACTTTTCTGCACCTCAATGGAACTTTGTTAGACGAACCTCATGCGAGGCCATTCACAAGAACATGTGAAGGTTTTGTGAAACAATGGCTCATTCGTTGCCTAAATGGGATTTTGGGGGATAATACGTCTCTCAGATATGGAGAATTACAGTCAACTCAACTAGATCGTCCTTAGAATCCAACCTTTTCATGGTTTTGGCTACTAAGAGTAGATTTGCATGTTTACCACATTTTGCCATGGAGCTTTCCGTTTTAGTTTGAGATGTTGTATTTGCGTTTCCCTCTTATAGATCTGACCTTTTTTCCAATTTATATCAGGGAGAATAAAGTTTTGAAACTAAAGAACAAAAAGATTGAAGAATTGGAGGAGCAGGTATACATCCTTTTCATTGTCTCGTCTTTGGCTCTTTGTCTTCGCCTGTTCAAAAAGGCCTCACTCTGAGTCTCCGGCCTGCGCTTATCAAACTCCATATGTGATCATTGATGAATCTTTGACTTTCTCGGTTACTCACTTGCAGTTAAGAATTATGATGGCATGCCTCGAAACTCAGAATGCAGAGCAATCAACTCCAAACGAGCACAAGGATAGCAACCCTGAGCCTTTAGTTGCTGAATCATCATCCGATAAAAGTGGTGGTGGAGGGACCGCAAAGACAACCAGTCGAAGGAAAAGCAAGAGGTGAACCACAGGCCGCTCGTTGGTTTTTGTTCTTCTGAGCGTACAGATTGCTCTAACTGAAACGTTGACTAGCGGGTCGGGCCGGGTAGGTTGTGTTGGTTAATACTACTGAAAAAATCTCCTTGCTAGATTCACTTATACGTTATGGCATTAGAGGTGTTATGTATAATCAAATTGAGAGACTTTCAAATGGTAGAAATTGATGAAACACATGGAAAAATTGTCGATATGCCTCTGCAATTATGCATCACACGATGTTTTTTTTAGTTAAATGAATGAAAAAAAATAAATAAATAACTTTGCTCTCTTAAAACACATTTCACAATTTACCGTGGGTTTGCCTTGATAATGCATATGAAACCTCTTTTACGTGTAAAACGCATTAATGCGTTTAATTAATTGTACTGTTTATTCATTTCACACCACTGCAATAAATCCATCTTCAGTCTACCTTCAATTAAAACTTAAGAAACTGCAAAAAAAAATGTCATCTTCCCATCCCTGCCAAAGCTCGAATTCAAATCCAACATTCGACGAACAACGTTGGATCACCCACATTCGTCGATTGCTAGACGATGAAGATCTTGATCAAGAATCTGACATCCCTATCTCAATCTTTGATATCCCCAGAACCCTTCTGCTCACTAGCCCAGAATCCTACTTACCACAGGTTGTAGTATTAGGCCCGTACCACCATTGTCGGCCCGAGCTCCACGATATGGAAAGGTACAAGCTTTCTGCAGCTAAAAGATTCCGAAAACATCTCAAGGGTCCGAAATTTCACATTCTTGTAGATCAGTTAACCAAATATGAGCCACAGTTCCGGGCCTGTTACCAAAAGTACCTAAATTTCAACGGCGAAACACTCACCTGGATGATGGCGGTGGACTCGTGTTTCTTGCTCGAGTTTCTCCAGGTTTTCACTGTTAAAGAAGAGAGAACATCAAATCAGGTTGATAAAACGGGCCGAAAATTAGGCCATCGTGATGCCATTGTTAGGGACATTGTGATGCTTGAGAATCAGATTCCATTGCTTTCGGTGAGGAAAACCATGGAATTTTTATCGAGTTCACAGGACGAAGCTGATGAACTAATTTACACGATGATGATTGCGTTTTTTGAAGAGGTTTCGCCTCTTAAGCTGATCCAAGAATTGCCTGGAATTAATCAGATCACTAAATCAGCTCATCTCCTGGATTTTTTGTACAATTTGATCATTCCAGGTTTCCAGGGATCATCTGAAATTGGAGCAGAAGCTGAGGAAGAAGTAAGGAACGAAGGCGAAAAAATGAATTTTCAAAAGATTATTTCCAGGATAAAAACAGGCCCTTTGAGTTTGATGAAAAGATTATTCATTTCAAAACCTGTCATGTTTATTATAACATTGCCCTGGAAAATCATTTCCAATCTTCCAGGGATTATATTAATCAAACAGGTTGGATACTTATGTTTCTCCGAAGAACAAGAGCCCGAAAACGAAGCCCGTGATATGAACATGCATCCATTGATGGAGGAAATAGCAATCCCTTCTGTAACAGAACTCTCAAATGCAGGTGTACAATTTTCAGTCACAAATGCAGGAATTTCAGGCATCAATTTTGACTCAAAATTGGTTGTGTTTCATTTACCACCAATTGTTTTGGATTTAAACACGGAAGTGATCATGAGAAACCTCGTCGCCTACGAGGCATGCAACGAATCGGGGCTCGTTGATTTTCACGCGATACACGGAGTTGATGAACGGGATCATTGATAGTGAAGAGGATGCAAAAATTATGAGGGAAAAAGGGATTGTTTTGAACCATTTGAAGAGTGATGAAGATGTGGCTAATTTGTGGAATGGTATGAGCAAATCTGTTAGATTGACGAAAGTGCCCCTATTGGATAAAGTAGTTGAAGATGTGAACAACTTTTACAATGGGAGTTGGAGGGTTAGAATTGGGAAGCTCTTGAAAAAGCGTGTTTTTGGATCGTGGCAATCTATGACGTTTTTTGGTGCTATTTTGGTGGTGTTTTTTATGAGCTTGCAAACGTTTTGCTCTTTGTTTGGTTGTGTTCGTTCGTTTTCTCATCGTAGGGGGATGAATTGACTGATCGATAGATATATAAATAAATAAATATTATTTTGAAATTGTTTTCTTATTACTTTTTGAGTAAAGAAAATAAACTCGGTTATTTAAGTATCATTGTTACATACAAAAACTCTCATTGTTATGTATAAAAACTATCACTGTTATGAAACAATCACTGTTTAGAAAATATTTTATATTTTTAAACAGTGAAAGTTTTTGTGCATAACAGTGATAGTTTTTACACATAACAATGATAGAGTTCATGTGTGAACCTGATTCACATGAGTGTTACTCTTCATAATAATGATAATGACGACTTGATATGATCCAATAGTTTTTTTTTTAAATATAGAATAACACACTAACAATTATATGCACCAGTCGCACAATGCAACTAATTAACAATTAATATAATAGTTTAATGAAATAATTATTGTTCAATAAAAATTATTAATACTAATTAATTAATATTGTTCAGTGAAATAAAAAATATTATTCACTGAAAATAATTAATAATGTTCATGAAAATAATTAATATTGTTCATTACAAGTAATATTATTTAGAAAAAAAAAATTAATATTGTTCAAAAACACACTAATTGCACCATGCATGCAATTAATATATGCAAGAATTTGCATTTTTACTAACGTTAATATTCAATAAATGGAAATTTGATATTCCATATTGAAATAATATTTTCCAGACGAAGTCTCATCTGCAACTGATGCACAACAATCGTCCCAACCCTACCCATATATCCACAGAATATATATAATATATTCAATGAATCAAGGTTTTTTTTAATGGGTATTCAGTTGTATGAATGCACTGTGCATTTAAATTCTCAAAAGACCCACACTATTTTCCATTACTCCACAAGAATTTTTTTTCCATTACAATGAACACATTTTTTTAAGTAACAAGAAAATTGCAGTTTGTTTTCGATATATGTCAAAGTATAGATCGTAACACGTGTTACTTTGTATTTACAACTTTTTTAACTAAAAATAATTAAATAAATAAAAACATGTGTGCACTATTTGACTTAGAAAAAATAACTCATATTATTGTCACCGTGAATACGTATTTATGACTTGACGTGAACAGTTTCATGTCATTTAAACTCAAGTATTAAGTGGCACATAACAACGAACTAGGTGATTAATATTATCACCCTAGTCAATCTATTAGGACGTCTATTTTCAGCTTCGTGTGGATGAAGTAAATTCGAATGAAAAGAAAATGAATAAAGAAAATCATGTGAATAATAATTTTTATTTATTTTAGATTGAATATGGAAAGGGTGGATGGAGTTTTATATCAAATTAATATTTTTTAATGATGATGTATTATTTTATTATTATAAATTAATGATTATATGAAAGAAAAAGTGTACAAAAAAATATGAGAGATAATAAATTGTTGTAAAAATATGAAAAAAAATAAGTTAGTGTAAGAAAAAATAATTATATGATAATTTTAAGGTGTACGTATATTTGAATGGTAGATTGAATGTGTAAATACGAGAAGTAGTCAAGACGGGGCCATCCCGATCTCCAAGCGTGAAAACAAAACACAAATTTTCCATTTTAAGAGAAAAGGAATAGGCAAAAAATCAACGAGAACATTTATGAAAGAAAGGAAATCTTGTTTAAGATGTGGGAAGATATTTCTATACATTATTTAATTAATGAACTCTCACAAAAAACCTTAGCGTTATTATTGCTATATTTTGGTATTAATGAGCTAGGCCCTTTTATTGCTTTACCTTATTGTGTTTTAATATTTGAATATCTTCACGATAAAGTTTATTCACTGTGAAACTGATTTCGTATGTAATTTTTAGTGAGCAATTCAGAATATAAATAATGCAAATTCTTTTGTAATAAGACGGTGTATAATTTTATTCACTTACTTATAGAATTTGTTCTGTTGCATGTATGATTCGATCTCATAAAAATGTACAATTTTTTTTGTACTACTTTATTCATATTAAGAATTTTAAACACACTGAAAAAGGGTTGTAAAAGTCCCAATAAAATCTCTATTTAAATGACAATGATGTCCTAGGCCCAAATTGTCATGTAGCCAAATTGCTGCACGTTTCTCTCAGCTTCTGCACTCAAATAAACTCTCTCTCTCAAAATCAAAGAAACCACTGCAAAATTCTGCACAAAAAAGGATCAAAATCAAGCAAAAATGGTAGTGCTTAAAGAAGGCAGCAGGCCGCCATGGGTGGGGTTAGGAGCTGCAGTTTGGGTGCAAATAGCAGCAGGAAATGCTTACACTTTCCCTCTCTACTCTCCCTCTCTAAAAACAGTTCTGGGTTTCAATCAGCAGCAGCTAACGATTCTTGGAGTGGCGAATGATATTGGAGAAAATGTGGGAATTATTCCAGGAATAGCTTGCAACAAACTCCCACCATGGCTTGTTCTTCTTGTTGGTATTTGTGCTTCTTTCTTGGGTTATGGCGTTCTGTGGCTTGCTGTTAGTGGAACTGTCAAGTCTCTCCCTTACTGGGCTGTAAGTTTCTTTGATGATTTTAATGAAAGATTGGATTATTATTGTTGATTTTGTTGTTTGGTTTGTTGGGGTTGATTCTCTGCCTTAGTGGGATGTGGGTTCTTGAAATTGTGGGATTTTATTGTGTTTTGGGATTTCAGTTGAAGAAACGTGTTTGGAATGATTGCTGTGAATTGAGTTGAAGAAACGTGTTTGGAAATATTGTGGGATTTCATCTGTGATTGAGTTGACTTGATTGCATATATCTTTTGAATCATACAGTGTGCAGATGATTATTTTTTTCGAAATCGTTTATATGAGAACATGTATGATCAATATAGCAACCCAATGGAGTGGATTGAAGTCTTAAGTTGTTGCTGCAAATGGAATCATCTGTGGTTCTTCAAATGTTTATGTCCTCAAAAAATGATCCTATATAGTTCACATTTAAATAATTCAATCTGTTTACCCCATTAAAGCATTTCAATGTTGATCATAAACTGCTTGCCTTATTGTTTTCGATCATCAACAGCTGTGGATCGCTCTATGCGTTGCCACTCACGGAAATGCGTGGCTAGGCACGGCAGTTCTTGTAACCAACATGAGGAACTTTCCTCTAAGTAGAGGCACCGTAGCTGGAATACTCAAAGGCTATATCGGTTTAAGTGCTGCAGTTTTCACAGAGGTTTACACAATGGTTCTCAAAGGATCATCTTCGAATCTTCTTCTTCTACTAGCCTTAGGTATCCCGTTTATCGGTCTGGTGATGATGTACTTTGTCCGACCCTGTACTCCAGCTTCCGGAGAAGACTCGGGCGAGCATTGCCATTTTCTTTTCACACAAGGAGCTAGTCTCTCCCTCGCCGTGTATCTTATCACAACTACGTTTTTAAAGGACGTTCTTTCGTTTAGCAACACTGTATCCTATATTCTTGTTGCTATAATGGTTGTTCTTTTATTGGCTCCTTTAGCAATTCCATTAAAGATGACGTTATTTCCTGCAAATCTTAAGAAACCTGGCCTACCAGCTGATTTAGGAGAAGGAGATTCGAATCAAACGGTGGATCCTTTGTTGGTACCTTCTGCATCAAAGACGTATCTTGGGAGTTTTTACGAGCCTGAAGATATATCTGAAGTGGATTTGCTTCTTGCTGTGGGTGAGGGAGCGGTGAAGAAGAAACGAAGGCCGAGGAGAGGGGAGGATTTTAGATTCCGTGAAGCTGTAGTTAAGGCAGACTTTTGGCTTCTATGGGTTGCTTACTTTGTGGGAGTCGGTTCGGGTGTGACTGTTCTTAATAATTTGGCACAGATTGGAGTTTCGCTCGGTGTGAGTGATGCAACAGTGTTGTTGAGTTTGTTCAGCTTTTGTAATTTCTTGGGTCGTCTTGGGGCAGGAGCTGTTTCTGAACACTTTGTTAGGTACTACGAATGCTTTCTCACTTTTTTTTGTTCAAATGGTCTCGATTTGATGCTTGTTTTGGGTTTTAAGTGGTTTATAAAACCGGTTTTTGAAAATAGGGGAGTTTGAAATCCTAGTAAACAGTAAGGTCAGGGTTTGTTTTTGAGTGGGTGGGATTTAACTTTTTGTCAAATCAATGTGTAAGAATAAATAATGTTGTAGAGTAACACTTGGGCGCACCAGTTGTACCACTATTTTTTTTTTGTTCAATGAAAACAACTAATACTGATAAACTAATACCTTTTAGTAAAAAAACTAATACCTTTTAATGAAACAACTAATACCAGTTAAAAAGGCACTTGAGTTACACAATGCAATTGGTGCATATAAATTTTGCCAATGTTGTATTATTATTGGGTGTGATTATAATGATTGGTTGGTATGAGTTATGATTTAAATATATTATAGTATAAGGAAGATAATTGATAGTACGGGAAAGTCTGATAGCAGGTTAGTGTTGTGGTGGTTCTATAAAACCGAATTTCAAAATCCCAAAGTAAAACCAGTTTTAGATTTCAAAATCCGAATCCTGGTTTTTAAAACCCAAAACAAACATCACGCTAACTCTTTAAAATCGTTCTGCTTAATTTTTTTGCAACTTTTGCAGGACAAAAACGATTCCTCGAACATTTTGGATGGCCGTCACTCAAGTAATCATGATCATCACATTTCTTCTCTACGCTTCAGCTTTAAGCGGCACTCTCTATGCCGCCACAGCATTGCTCGGGATTTGCTTTGGCGTCCAGTTCGGTGTAATGATTCCAACTGCATCTGAACTTTTTGGGTTGAAACACTTCGGCATAATCTTCAACTTTATGCAGCTGGGAAATCCCGCTGGTGCCCTTCTCTTCTCGGGTTGGCTTGCGGGTCAAGTATACGACACCGAGGCAGCTAAGCAGCTCGGGTCTTCCTGCGTGGGCCCCACATGCTTTAGGCTCACGTTTCTCATCTTAGCTGGGGTTTGCGGTTTAGGAACTCTCTTGAGCATAATTCTCACTATAAGGATAAGGCCGGTTTACCAAATGCTTTATGCTGGAGGCTCGTTTCGTTTGCCTCAAAACACTGGTGGTAACTGATTGTAGAAGCCATCTTTTTTGGGATATTTATATATAGATTATAGTTTAGGCATCATACCTTTTTTTGGGGCTCTGGTGACACTTATATAATGCCAACGCTAGTTATTTAGTTGATATAATTGTGATCCCACTGCCATAATTATCGAACCTTATGATTCTCGGATTAAGAATTTAGGTTCGATCTTGTTAATTTGGCAGGAAAAACTCTAATATCTTGTCGTCTATGAGAATATCAGCTCGTTTTCTTGAGTTATGAGTATTAATTTTATCGCTTTCTGTCAGTTACAACTCTCGTCTTCTTTCGTAATTGTGACCTGCGACTATCCATGTGGCAAACGATCCATTTTCCATGCAAGATTACAGTTTAGAGAAGCAAATGGTGAAGTTCATGTGAATAATTGATATCTGATATTAGAAGAGCTGCTATTTAAAATATTACATGTCAATGTTATACTTTCTACTCCTATCAGGCTATCACCATATGCCATGCCTATCTATATAGCATATGGTTTCCACAAACATGGATTCTTTTATTACAGGCAAAACGTACGAGCGTGTAATGTAAGAGACGAAGACGATCAGTTCAGATCCGTGAAGCTACATCCTAAAGCGCTTTAACAGAAAGGTAACGACTTATATTCATGATGGGATTAAAGTTTTATTTCGTTCGTCCCTTATCTTTTTACCTTTTCTGAAATGAACTTGCATTTTGTTTTATTTTTAATTTAGTCTCGTTGCTCTTCAAATTGTACAATTTACGTGCCAAATTGATAGGAAACCGCTTAAACAATGTCGTCTTACTCGCGTGATTGAATAAATTTGGGAGTAAAACGACGCCTTTTAAGTGGTTTTTGGCGATTTGAGGCGTAAATTGTACAAGTTTAAAAGTAGCGAGACTAAATTGAAAATAAAATCAAACGCGGGACCGTTTCAGAAGGTAAAAAGATAAGGGACGAAATAGGCTCTAATCCCAATTCACGTCGGGTTCAAATTCTTGAACATCGAATCCCACTTGATTTCTTCTGCACTGCTCGACCAGTACTCGCCCTCAGGGGAACGAGTCGTAGCTCTTGAAAAACGGCGCAAGTCATCTCCGTTGCCTTCCGAGTCAACCCAGCACGAGCTCTTAGTCGACCCCGAGCTTCTAGACTCAACCATGGGGCTCCCGTTTGTCAACATCAGAACCCCGTCTCCAGACACGAACACAGGACTCCCATGTCCTAACATCGGCCATTCCACCTTCCCCGGCTGTGGGCCCGCCCTCTTGTTCCTCTGCAGCATCGCCACCTTCCATCTCAAACTGTGGTGCCTCTTCGGGACAACAGAAAGACGTGCGCTCTCACGACGCACCAATGTCTGAATATGCTTACTTACGTAGTTCTTGGTTCGTTTCAAAACGGACATGAGCCATAAAACGGGGTGCACTCCAGTACTCCCCTTGTTTTTTCTCGCTAACTTTAGAATCTCTAACCGATGTTTTGCTACAGAAACGCCCATGCTCTGAAGAAACTCGTGGCTGAAATACGTGACGTCGTCTTCCACCAGCTCGTTGTGAGCGAAAGTACGGGCGTACTCGTAGACGAGAGACGGATCGAGGTTGGTTTGTGACAGCCAAGTGAACCAGTCCATGTTTTTCAGAGGTAACTAACTCTTTTATGTCCAATTCTTGAAATATATATGAGTGGAAGAAGATGGATAATAAAATGGCAAGAAAATTGTGAAGTTGTTTTAGGTTATTGTAGAGTTATTACGTCCAAGCTATATTATTGGTTGGTATTTGAACTTGAGAGTGACAAAAGGCTAAAAGTGACATTGGCCAATTTAAGGCCCCATGTTCTTTTGAGAGATAAATCAAGTGAGTCGCGCTTTTTCCATTGGAGTGAAGGCTAAGGCATTCTGTGGAAACAAATTTACTTTGTGGGTCACTCTCCCTTACGTTTGCAACGGGGCGTTACAGTTTGTATCAGAGCGGGTCTCGTTTACTTGTTCAAGCACTTCGTTTCTTATTCGTAAAATATACGATAATTAATTTTTAGGAAAAGAGAATTTCAATTTGGAAAGTTGGGCTCAGGATGTAATTAAATCAAGTCATTCGGGAACTATTTGGGTTTTAGTTTGGAAAATATTTATTTGAGCTCGTTTAATAATGCTTGTTAAAATAAACAAATAAATATAAATTCAATGAAATTTAGTTTGTTAGTTCGTGAATAATGATATCTTTAGTAAGCTTGTGAGATAATTCGTATAAATTATAACTAACAATATGACTGTAATATAAAAATTTCAGACTTAAATGCTTATGATAGAATTTTAGTAAATGCATTGATTTTTAGAAATATATACTTTTACAAAATATTTTTGTAATGAATTGATGAATAATTAAATTTATAAGAGTACGTGTCATATAAATTCGAGTTCACAATAAATTTTATCCCCGTTATGCATAAACACTGTCACTGTTATGTTTAGCATTATCACTTTTTAAAAATTGATTGTGCATAAACAAAACAATGATAGTATGTATATACAACAGTGGTATTTAAAGAAATAAAATTGACTGAAAATTCGAATTTACATAAGTTTTTATCAATTTAATTGATAATTATTATGTTTATAGGCTCGATTAAGCACAAAAAGGTTTGTGAACTAACAATATATCTGATTAATAAGTTTGATCTTTTGAAAATAAATGAGTCATGATTAATCACTCTAAGGGTATGTTTTGAAACACTTAAAACAGCTTCTAGAAGCACTTATTTTCAAAAGCTGTGAGAGGGAGCTTTGAAAATAAGTGCTTCTGAAAACTGTTTTAAGTGTTTCAAAATACGCCCTAAGTTTGAAGTTAAATCTGTTTCTTTGTTGGCCTAATTTGATGACTTGTTTTTGGGGTGGCTAAAGGGTCACATGATTCCCCTACCACCTTGGAGGTAGGTTCCAAAGTTACAAAGTGTGTTTAAATTGAAACTGAAATTGAATTTGAAATGTTAATACGTGATTCAAAAATTCAAAATTGAGTATAATCAAGGAAAAATGTCAATTCAGGGCCTGAAAGATGACAAAACTATCAATTTAAGGTCTTAAAGATTTTTCCTATCGATTCAAGGCCTAGAAGATAAAAAATTATCGATTCAAGGCCTGAAAGATAAAAACTATCAATTTAAGGCTCACACAATTTAAGGTCATGTTTGACACTTATATTTCATATCCTTTCTTATTTTTTTTATTTTTTTTAGGGTTTTCTGCCAAGGTTTACTGCGGTTCGAGGGAGGGTTAGGGTTCATGGTTCAAGGTTTAGGGTCCATCATTTAGGGTTTAGGGTTTAGGGTTTTAGTGCCAAACATGGCCTTAAAATTTATAAGTCTCGAATTGATAGTTTCTATCTTTCAGGTCCTGGATTGATAGTTTTCTATCTTCCAGGCCTTGAATCGATAGGAAAAATCTTTCAGGCCTTAAATTGATAGCTAAACTATCTTTTAGACCCTGAATTAATAAAACTCCTATGATCAATTATTTGAGATCAATTTCCCAATTAAAGCTCGATTGATTATTAAACAGTTCTTAAAGTTTGGTAAAAGGTTAAAGGAGTGAATTAATTTGACAGAATAATTGAAAATCAATACTGCATTTTGAAAAGTGGTTTTTTCTCATTTATGATTTCTGCTCAGCCGTCATCACTTTTCTAGTAATTAATTTGGTCCAGTTTCTCCATACAGATTCAAATTGTCCACTTTTGAAATATTCAAGTTTTTTGAATTCTCAATCCAAGTTAATGTCATTTCAATAAACGAGAGCATCGTGGAAACCTTTATAAAAAACATTGATGTGTTATTTTTTTATAAATATTTATTTTATTAAAATTTACTCTATAGAAATATCCTATAATCTTTCGTGAAACTTATTAATAGGAACAATTTTTTTATCCAAATTATTAATGGGTACAAACTGAATTGCATATATAGTCAAAGTTGCATACGAAAGTGCAAATATACTTATATATTATTTTGTATTCATTAATAAATTACAATTCTGAAATGTACTTATTAATAAGTATCCCTAATCCCTTTACAAAATACAACAATAAATTGAGACGGTTAAAAGTTATAATCAACCGAAATTAGGAGAGACAAATTTATTAGCCTCACACACTGAAACACCTACTTTCTCTAAACTCAACTTTCTAACTTTTAAGCAATAGAAAAACACAAATGCCTAAAAATAGACATTGCAAACATTTTCGGTTAACTGTAAATACTGCTACTAACTATTGATTTATTTGCAATAATTGAATTTATAAAATCATTTAACTACGTTCACATTATAATCATCATTCTGCAAACTGCACATATTAAGAGGATTATTAGTAACCAGATCTCTTCTTGTTTGCAACCTTAATATGGTGGGGTAGAAATATTTTTTTAAGACATAGGTGTGACCTAATTTTTTTAAAATATAAAATATTTTTAAGATTGGATTTGCAAATTCTATGAAGTAGGACTTTTTTCTAGTTTTCGGATGAAAAAAAAAAAAGATTCTGAATCCGTCACACAAATTTTTATTTTCGTCTATTCCATAAAAATAGACCACTTAATATATTTAATATGTCATTAATGTTTTATTTCCACATTTCTGTCCCTGATTAATGTACCTTGTTTTTTTTTCTCAAATCAATATCTAAGTACCATTAATGAGGGCAAAATGGGAAAATAAAGCAAAACTTTAATATTTTAATTATAATAATTTTCATTTCTTAATTTGTGTGGAAATAACTATAGGTCTATTTTTGTGGGACGGGTGGAGGGAGTAGTAGAATATATAAACACATGTTATATTCTTAGGATGTCTGACCAATCACTACAATTGACGATTTAGAACTTCCTAATAGGTACATATGAACAAAAATATTGCACATAAGCAGGTATATTTGCACATTTTGTGCAATTTCGACTGCACGTGTACAATTATTTTATATTTGTTAGTAAGTTTTCAAAAAAATTATGCCTATTAATAACTTAACTCAAAATTTTGTATCCACAATAATTATTCCCTATTCTTACCACAAAATTTCAACAATATGTTTGTGTCCGTGATATGCCATTATGTGCACTATCTTCATTATACAGAAGACTCGAAGTTTAAAAAAAAAAAAAAGTGTTCCATACATCTATCTATTAAAATTTTAAAACAATGATTTTTATCAGCCGTAGTAAAGAAATAAACTATCTTATTCGCAAAAGTTTGATATATGAAGAAATAATTACTTAGCTACTTCTTTTTCAGTGCGACTCATTCAAAAAAAGGAAAAAAGAAAAGTATAACAAGTCAAAAAAAAATAAAAAATCCTTAGATGTGCCACATGGCCTTGTGTGACGTGCTAGTAATATACTTGGAAATTCTTTAGTGGCCACAATATACTAAAATGATTTTTTTAATGGGAATTTGGCTTGACTTATGGGGACATATGAAAGTCAACCCACTGGAATCAAGGTAATGTGAAGAACTAAAAGAAATCTTGCAGATGCTACAACTTTAGAAATACCAACATGTATCTATATATATATATATATATTTGTAAATAATATATTAAGCCTTCATTTGGTAGTCAGAATATTTATTGCAATTGATTGGGGGATCACAAGCCTGAAGGTGGATTGCATAATCATATAAAATGAAGTTTTCGAAAATGGAAAAAGATTATTCTGTGGAAACTTTGATTTATTGCTCTTTAATTCATATTTATCTTTCAAACCCCAAATCGATAGTTTCATTTAAGTAATTACCAAACAAGTTATATAACTTTTGTAACTTATTGATATTTTAATTGGGCCTGAAAAATTGCATTTAATTCACAACCCAATTCAGAAATATGAAGAAAACAAGCTGTAGAAATACCAAACTGGATATTTCAAGAAAGAAAAAAAAAAAAACATAACTGTACAGATTATTGTTTGCAGACAAACTGAGACAAAAGACTAATGTACTTGAGATTCTTATTTCTTCAACAAACCAAATCATCTGCATATGATATCAGAAGTCACAGATATAGCAAATCATAAGGACATGAAACCTAAAACAATTCACTCAAAATGAAAATTAAAGTGGATTTCATAAAAGGACTCCATGAATCTTGACATTTTCAAAACATTTGCTTGTTTTACAAAGACAAAGCATTAGTAACATATTCATAATTAACATTTTTCACTTCACAGATTGCAGTAAATCGAACCATTTACACAGCACAGTAATAATCGAGCTGATCACAAGAACGAATACTCTATCTAAAATACTGGAAATGAGAGAATATATCCGTTCTGTTACGGAAAGAATTATAAAAATATAAGTTTCTGCACTATTACATTAACTCCAAGAAACACTTACATATGGTCGTATTTACTATAAGCAGTATTCCATCACGAGCAAACTCTGGTAATCAGCTCTATAAGCAAAGAATAATATCAAAATCTTGAAAAAGAAACAGGTTAGTTGCAAATACTAGGATACAACAATCATCCCCGATGAATTGAAAATTACATTGCTATATTTCTGAATCATTCAACCAAACCTGGCCTTTCTCAAGCAGAATTTGACGAGCATTATCATCAAGAATCGAGGCTATAAATATTGCCAATCAATCCAACAATACCAACAACAGACGCCATCCCCAACATAAACCAAACCAAAAACCTATCTGAACGACTCAATCTATTGCTCCCTTCTTTGCTTAACCTCAATGCAACAAGAGCAGGAAAGGTGAAACCCAACAAAACTGCTGTTGTTGCCCCCGTAAACCTAAAAGCTGTCCAAATGTTAGGGATCATAGTCGAGCCCATATATATAAACGCTAAGAGCACGAAGGTCAACACTAAACATCTCTTCCTGCTCTCGGATAAAGGATTCAAGCCTTCAAAAATCAAAGCATCCACCGATTGCCTTAACGAAAAATGAACCACGGGGAACACTAGAACCAAATGAAAAACATAACCGATACGGACAATGTAGTTCAAAGCTGCGCTAAACCGAATACCCAGATCATTATCAAAATTAGTGAGGATATCAGATTCGGTGTCCTTTCCAAAGAGTAAATAGCCAGCTATAGAAGTCGAAGCATATATTAAGATGCAAATAAAAGAGGTGATCCTTCCCACTTGATACATTTTCTTGGGGGAGGGTTCCGCGAGCTCGTTATAAATAGGTTGAACATTAAAGTGGCATACATAAGCATTCGACATGATGGGAATCACCACAAGCAAATCAAGAATCGCTTTCTTGGACCCAAAATCGGGCGTCATTCTCGGAGGTTCGATTTTCCCCTCAACGAGCTTTATCAAAGCCACGATAAACACAATAAAGACAAACAACACCGCAAGCGCTACAGAAGCTGCTGAAGTCGAGCTCAATGAATCGATCTTATCAAGTGTACATAACGGTGCAAGAAAAATCACTAGCACAATCAAAATCAACACTTTCCTATGGTCCCAAAACCCATGCCCTAACCATTGATCGAAAACGCCTATATGATGAAGGGATCCCGACATCACATCCCCTATGATTATCAAGTAAACAACCAAAATACCAGCATTATTAATCACTATGCAAATTTCAGCAACAGTTCTAGCAGTTCTACCCAATGCAGCCTGAACAACCTCCCCATATGAGGTTGCCTTACACTGGTCCGAAAATCGAATCAGCCATTCGACGCTTATTTCCGATATAATACCCATAAAAACTATAAAGAATATACCCAAAACTATGCCCAAAACTTTCATTGTAGCAGGCAAGGCCATGAGGCCAGCCCCTATGATAGATGTGGTAAGATTAAAAACAGCACCAGAAATCCCAGAGCCTGATTTTTTATTCTCACCAAAAATTAGGGGTAAATCGTCGAAATCTACACCATCTTCAACATCCAAATCATCGGCATTGCGCTGATTCAAACGCTCATGATCCGGAGAAATCAATTTCAAAGATTGACTTTTTAATTGATTTTTTCCGTCTTTCGCCTCTAATTTAGAGTAATTGCTATCCATCTCTGTTTCTAACACTACAAAAATACCCAAAAAAATACCCCCAAAAAATCCCCAATCCTCTCTCTCTATATATATATATACATACAGTAGAGATGCGAAGGTAAGAGAAAGAAAGATCAACGGAAAACTACGGAGAAACTTACAGAAAAAATCGATCTGGGAATTCTGTGGAATGAATTTGGTAAAACGGAGATTAAATCTGTGCGTTAATGGCTTGATTTTTGTATCTGAAGATTTGGGGGTTCTTGCCTTCGTGGTCTCTGCAAATTTTTCTCGGCAGATTGGATTTGATTTTTCTTTTTTTTTTTTTTTTTTTCGTGGGAGGGGCTTATAAAGTTGATTTATTCTAAAATATCACATAATTTAAAAGAAAGTTTCACTTTGCCCCTCCTTGAAGATTGGTGCTATTTCCATTAAATAAATAATTAAAGTTTGGTGCTAATATACTTCAAGGCACAAGCTGTGAAATTGGACTTTCTAGAAAGAGAAAAATGGTTGTGTTATTTTGAGTTTTTATATTTATATCTAAATAATTTTTTTTTAAGTTTGAGTTATAATTTCTATGAGTATGAAATATTGAAATATATTTTTCTTTTCCTTTTTTAATTTACAGTTATACATAAGATTCTTATTTTTTAAAGGATATATATATAACATTCTTTGAATTTGAATCATGTTTAAGCTTTTATTTGGAGTCTTGGACTTAACAAATTGAAACGACTAATTTTTTATGAAAAAGTAAAAATAAGAATAAATAACTTTTTTTTCCACATTTGACTTTTAAAAAAACAAACTAATATTAACAAGAATACGTTTCAAGATAATAAATGTAATGAAATTCTAAAACTTGTTGAGATATGATATCCCCTAAATTTCGAAGAAAAGAAAAGAAAGACAATGAAAAAATAAAAATAAAGTACATTACACACAGGACATGATTTCAGTAGATGCAGGAATTTCCTTTTTTTTTATGGAAATAAATCGAATAATCATAAGCGTGATGCTCGTTAATAACTTAAATGGGGGGCACAACTAATAATTTTTTTCCCTATTAAAAGATATATTGAGGTTCGAAATCATTTTATATTCTGTGTTTATAAACAGAAAATGGTTCTAACTTCTAAATAGAAAGTATAAAAGCATATAAATGTTTTATGAATAAGATATCTATAGTTATTTAAAATAAAAAAATAAGAAGTTTTAGTATGTAGTATTTTTTAAATGAGTATCAATTCAGGGCCTGAAGATGGTAAAACTATCAATTTAAGACCTGAATGATTTTTTCTATCGATTCAAGACCTGTAATATAGAAAACTATTAATCCAGAGCCTGAAAGATAGAAACTATCAATTCGAGGCTTATAAATTTTAAGGTCATGTTTGACACTAAAACCCTAAACCCTGAACACTAAACTTTAAACCCTAAACCCTAAAAGATGGACCATAAACCTTGAACCATGAACCCTAAACCCCCTGAACCGTAAACCTTGAACCATAAACCCTAAAAATAAAAAAAATAAGAACATGAATAAGGATATGAAATATAAGTGTCAAACATGATCTTAAAATGTGTGAGCCTCAAATTTATAGTTTTTATTTTTCAGGCCCTAAATCGATAGTTTTCTATCTTCTAGACCTTGAATCGATAGGAAAAATCTTTAAGGCCTTAAATTGATAGTTTTATCATCTTTCAAACTCTGAATTGATATTTTTTTTTTTAAATGGTGTGTCTAATGTTCATTTAAGTATACCGTCCACTTATAATGCATTTTAAAAATATACAATTTATTATATTAAAAAATGCAATATATTCACATTAAATCATATAATTATTTTTTTATATTAATAATTATATAATTAAATATAAATAAATTATATCTTTTAATATAATAAATTGTATAATTTTAAACTACATGAAATTCGAATGTCGGTTGCATGATGCATCGGGTTTAGCTACCCCGTCATTGTTTCCATTGGCGAAGTGGATTGGAAAGTGTTGAATTCTTTCTTTAATGGGTCTTACTAAATTATTACTTATAATATACCACACATAACTTATAGGAAATTTTCAATTTTGCCCCTTCCAACTTTTCTTCTTGTTTTTTTTTTTTAGTAAAGACTTTTCTTGTTGTTACACTTGGTAAAATTAGGTTTTTTAGTTTCTTCCTCGTGAATAATAATGAATAGATCTCCGGTGAACACTATTTTTTAGCTGTGAACTCTATTTTTTAGCAACGCTGCTATGTATAAATTGTTAGGAATTAAAGCAATTATAGGAGAAAATAATGGAACAACGAATTAAGGAACAACAATTTGATTACCCAGTTCGTCATGAATGACTACGTCTGGGGGCACTACCAAGCCAGGAGATTCACTATTTTCGTGTGTTTTTCGTACAGTACAAGAGATGCAAATACAATGAGTCAAAAAGTATTTATATGAGACTGAGCCTAAAAACCCTAAATCCGTCTGGGCTTCCGAAATCGCCGACTGGGCATTTGGTCGAGCGGTTACCTTCGATCAACTTGCTAGCTCGAGCGCCTCGATGGCGCTTTGAATGGGGGAGCGCTCGACCGAGCAATAGTGCTTTCGACCTCGCACCGGGCGAAGGCGTCTCCCGTGGTCTCCGCCTCCGGTCCACAACCCAACAATCTCCCACCGAGACCGACTCTAATCAGAATTTGTCTCCATCCGCTTCAATGATCTCTCTCACTGGTAGTAGTGTTGGGCCTTATGCTCAGTTTCCAAGGCCAGTTGAAGTCATGCATAACTTCAACTTCTCTAAGGTCACAACCTTAGTCAACATGTCAGCAGGATTCTCACTTCCCTGGATCTTCATCAGCAGAAGATCTTGTTCTCAATGAGGTAACGAATATAATGATACCTCAACTCGATGTGCTTCGTCCCTCGAGTGAAAGGCTAAATTCTTCGCCAAGTGAATAACACTGATCGTCACTATACAAAATACTATCCTTTTGCTCATTCCCCAACTCACACGGCATGATTCTCGAACCAAACCATTTCTTTACTAAATTTCGCCGATCGCAACATACTCGCTTCAAGAGCCGGATCGAGCTACGATCTTTTGCAACTTAGAAGCCCAAGATATTGTTGTACCACCAAAAGTAAACACATACCTCGTAGTACTCTCCTTTTTGTCGAGATCATTTGATGCCAAGTCCGCATCAACATATCCTCGCCAACCCAACGCTTTTTGCCCTCAAAGCACAAAGCTTGTTCAAGAAGACTCTCAAGTATCTAAGGATCCACTTCATTTGTCTCCCAAGTCGCTTACCGGATTGCCCATAAACCGCTAACAACTCCCACCGCCCGCGCAATATCCGGTCTTGTACACACCATTGCATACATCAAACTTCCAATTGTTTGAAGCATACGGAGTGTTTTGCATGTAGGTCCGCCTCCTCTTCGCTACTAGGTGAGTCCTTGTTGGATAAATTGAATCGATTTCTCAATCGGACCCGAACCGGGCTTTTGCATCTTCCATACTAAATCTCTCCAAGAATTTCTTTATGTATTCAAATGTGAAAGATACAATTTTTTCTCATCACCTTGTCACGACGATTCGCATACCCAAGATTTGCTTTCGCCTCTCCAAGGTCCTTCATAAAGAAACCTTTCGGATAATTTTTCCTTCAACTTGCTCACCTCCCGAGCACTAGAGTCTGCTATCAACATGTCATCAACATATAATAGCAAAATGATATAACCATCATCATATCTCTTGAAGTAACAGCAATGGTCAGCCTCACACTTATTGATCTTAATCTCATGCATGAACCCATCAAACTTCTTGTACCACTGTAATGGAGCTTGTTTCGGACCATACAAGCTCTTCTTCAACTTGCAAACTAACTCACTACTCCCCTTAGACAAGTATCCCTCCGGTTGCTTCATGTAGATGTCCTCATCTAAATCACCATGAAGAAAGGCGGTTTTCACATCCATCTGTTCTAACACCAAATTTTCTACAGCCACCAAACTCAGAACTAATCGAATGGTAGTTAGCTTCACCACTGGAGTAAAAACATCGGTATAGTCAATACCATGTTCACAACCAATCTTGCCTTGTAGCTTTTGCTTCCATCAGCCTCCTCTTTTATTATGTAAACCCATTTGTTTTGCAGTGTTTTCTTGCCCTTAGGAAGCTCAACTAGCTCCCAAGTTCCGTTGGTCATCAATGAATTCATCTCATCATCCATTTCAAGTTTCCACTTGTCTGTCCACATGTTCACTATGTGCGGCATCTGCATAACATTCAGGTTCACCACCATCAGTTAACAATAAATAATGAAGGGAGGGTGAATACCTATCAGGAGATCTCCGATCTCGTGGATCTCCACAATGAATTGTTGGCGGTGGTGTACTTGGTTCTTCCTCAACAATCACCTGATCATCTAGAACCCCCTTGCTCCCACCCGAGTTCGAAATGTCTAACTCCACAACCTGAGACTCAGAACCACCTTCTTTGGATATCCCCAACATGTCCTTGTACATCACCTGTTCATTAAATATGACATCTCGACTATGAATTATCTTTCGGTTTTCCTCATCCCAAGATCGATAGCCAAATTCATCACCACCATATCCAACAAACGTACACTTAACAAATTTAGTATCTAACTTACTTCTACTCATAGCATCAACATGAATATATGCAACACACCCAAATACTCGAAGAAAAACCAGATTTACCTCCTTTCCCGACCAGGCCTCCTCTGGTATGCCATTTTCCAAAGGAGTTGAGGGTCCTCTGTTTATCAAGTAAGCTATTGTTTTATTAACTCTCCCAAAACATCTTTGGTAACCCACACTTCAATCTCATGCTTCTAAAGACGCTCACATAGGGTCCTGTTCATTAGCTTACACACGCCCATTCTGCTGTGGGGTTCCTCTCACGATTTTCTCCATTCGGATTCCATTCGTCTCCACGTAATCCTTTGAACTCAAGGAGATCGTGATCTCCACCATTATCGGATCTCAAACACTTCACCTTGAGACCCGCTTTCATTTCTCAAGAGAGCCTTCCATTTCTCGAAAGCATTAAAGGCATCGACTTATTTTTCAAGAAATAAACCCATACCTTCCTCGTAGAGTCGCCAATGAAAGTCATGTAATATGATGCTCCACCAAGGGATGTCACTTGTGCTGGATCCCACAAATCATCGTGAACTAACTCTAACTTCGCTTCTTCAAAGCCCCGCCTCCCTTCAAAAAAAAAACTCACCCTTTTTTACGCTTTTTAGAATACACGATCCTCACACAAACCAATGTCAACTGCCTTGAGGTCCGGCGGTTTACCCTTCGAGTACATAACTTTCATCCCCTTTTCACTCATGTGGCCTATACGACAATGCCACAAATTTGCATTCCCTTTTTCACTTGCAAGAGCAATGCTATCCCGGGTGTTGCCTGTCATATACAACGTCTCCTCTTTATTTCCACGAGCCACTACCATGACACCTTTGAATATCTTCCACAAGTTACACCCAAAGGTCACCTTGTAGCCCTCGTCATCAAGTTGCCCAACTGAAATCAAATTCCTCTTCAAACCAGGAATATGTCTCACATCTTTCAATTGTAACACAGTCTCATTTGGTGTCTTAATCCGAACATTCTCATTCCCTTTGATTTTCAGAGGCTCATCATCAGCTAGATAAACCTTCCCAAAGTTCTCGTAAGTGTACTTTTCCATTACGTCAGCACTGCTGCACGAATGAAACGATGCTCCAGAATCTAACACCCACGACTCCAATGGACTGCTTACACTCATAATCAATGCATCTGAGTCATCATCAGTGGCAACGTTGGCTGACTTGTCATTCTTCTTTGGTTCATTCCCTTGTGCCTTGCACTCACATTTGTAATGACCAAGTTCATGACATTTATAACACTCAACTTTACTCTTATCCTTCTTGGGCTTATCTTTGCCCCTTGACTTCGATCTACCCCGATTTGGCTTCCCCTTGGATTCAGATCTGCCTCTGCTTCCCGCACTCAAAGCAGATCCTGTGGCCACACCCAACTCTTTCCTGCGAATTTCTTCGCTCATGACCAGATCCCTAACCTCATCAAATTTCAGTTTCACTTTACCTGCTGAAGCACTAACAACCGTTACCGTCCCACTCCAACTTTCTGGTAAAGAAGACAACAAAATAAGGGCTTGAACCTCATCATCAAAATCAATCTCAACCTAGCTCAATTGGGTTATGATCATATTGAACTCGTTGAGATGGTTGGCTACCACAGTATCCTCCGCCATCCTCAGGTTGAATAACCTCCGCATCAGATGAACCTTGTTCGCTGCAGACGGTTTTTCATACATCTCAGTTAATATCTCCAGCATCTCCTTTGTGGTTTTTGCTTTCACCGTATGTAGGGCGACGTTCCTAGATAATGACAGATGGACCACACTCATCGCCTTCCTATCCAGCAACTTCCACTCGTCGTCCTTCATCTCTTCAGGTTTTTCACCCAACGGTTGATACAGATCTTTACCGTACAGGTAATCTTCGATCTGCAATTTCTAGAATCCAAAATCCGTTCCATCAAACTTCTCAACAGGCGATTTCCCTTCAACCATCATAATTGCTCTCCACAGATCCCTTTAACCCGATGCTTTGATACCAGTTGTTAGGAATTAAAGCAATTATAGGAGAAAATAATGGAACAACAAATTAAGGAATAACAATTTGGTTACCCAGTTCGTCAGGAATGACTACGTCTGGGGGCACTACCAAGCCAAGAGATTCACTATTTTCGTGTGTTTTTCGTACAGTACAAGAAAGGCAAATACAATGAGTTAAAAAGTATTTATATGAGACTGGGCCTAAAACCTAAATCGCGTCACGGGCTTCCTGAATCGCCGACCGGGGCATTTGGTCGAGCGGTTCTGCTCGATCAACTTGTTAGCTCGAGCGCCTCTATGGCGCTGGAATGAGGGAGCGCTCGACCGAGCAATAGTGCTCGACCTCGGGCACTAGTCGAGCGTCTCCCGTGGTCTGCCTCCGGTCTCCACAACCCAACATAAATATTATTATTGTTATATTTAGGGGGTGCTTAAATATTATCAATGTTATATTTAATAGAAGTCGATTGTGTTTGTAAAAAATGTAAAGTGAAGTTGATAGTATTTTCAATATAAAATTAAATACTTCATCCGTCTCGTAATACATTGCGCCAACTTTTGGGCACGTAATTTAAGAAGAATGTATAATGAGTAGAGTGTTGAAGGATAATTTTATAAATTTTTATGTATAAAATAAATAAAGTAGTTTGATTGAGTGTATGTGTGGATCTCAAAACGAATGATATTTTGTGTAAATATGTGAATATTGTGATAGTGTAATTTAATGAGGAGTTTCCTTTTTAGTTATGCAAAGTGTTGTAAGACGTCCCAATAAAAAAAAATATACAATTTCAGGGACGGATCCAGAATTTTTTTACAGCGGGGGTACAAAAATATATAAATACAAAATACATTAAGAAAAAAAGTTGGTCTTCCATGAACCAGGTCTATGTTATGAACTTGGATTATTTGACTCATTTCACTTATTTTCAACACATTTTTCTAACCTACTAAATTTGACCCGTATCATACCCTGGTAGGTTCAAATACCACGAATTAAAAATAAGGTTCATAGCATGAACCAGATCTATACAAATTTTGTCTAAAAAATAAGATGATGAGAAGTGGGATTTGTGAACATTATATCAGCTACCATATTAGAGTTTGGAGGGGTGATTAGATTATTTTCTACAATACGAGGATCCTATGCAAAAAATATATTTAGATTTTTTGTATTTCGAATAAATAAAAAGGTTATTAATTAATACAATGATAATTCATTAATTATATAAATAAAATGAACAAAAAATTAAAAGAACAAATAAATGTTCTAATTTAGTTATTAATTATCACAGAGATAATTTCATTAATTATATAAATGAAATGAACAGAAAAAAAGTAAAAGACCTAATAAATGTTCCAATTTCATTAACTTACAAAAATATATATAAATGAAATGAACAAAAAAAGTAGGACAAAATAAATGTTCCAATTTCATTAACTTACAAAAATAAACCATTGGGCTTTTAACACATGACCTACAAGCAGGTAGACTTGGCACATTACCAACTCAGTTGGCCAGCGAATCATGCAAGGAATATATAAAATATATATAAATGTGTATTACATGAATATAGTAATAAAATATTTCAAAAAATTTGTTGGACATGTGCCCCTGTGTTGGGGTGCGTGCGTCCGTCTCTGTGCAATATGTTGTGGGACGGAAGGATTAGTATTTATAAAGATTTATAAGCTACCAAAAGCCTTGATAATACAAATTTTAGCTTATAGTTTTTTATGATTTATTTAATCTAATAAAAAAGTAACAAAACACATCAAATTATTCCTGCACACAATTTTAAGTGATTATAATGGCTTATTATTTTTCTAAAACTTCGCCTAGTACACTATCAATCAACTCCTTTTTTTTTTTTTTGAGAAACTATCAATCAACTCTTTGAATATACATAATGTTCATCAAAATTCTCCCTCCATACTTGTTACAACAACAACAAAAATCAACATGCAATAAATAACTTTTGCAATTTTGAGATTTTTTTTGGTGACTTTATGAGCCCATATAAACTGGTTAATGGGCCCTTTCTTATAACTTATAAGCCCATCTGAATATATTTTTGGAAAAAGCCCATCTCAAAATAGTCGGTATTCACGTGCAGCAATCATTTCTGCCCCTTGTTCACAATCCTTGTCTATTTCTTTCCTCTCGCACAAAAACAACTTCTTTCGTTCCAGTGAAATTCCATCTGGGTTATCCCAATTATGGCCGGTGGTAGAGGAAGAAGAGGAAAAAAGATGAAACTGTAAGCTTATTTTCTTTCCTCAATTCAATTGATTCTTCTAATTATGCCTTTTGCGAATGAATTTTTTTTCAATTTATTAGGTTTCTTGATGACAGTACCCATATCATGCTTAATTTAGTCTTGTAAGCTGAAACTAATTGTCTGGGAAGTTCAATGTTTCTTAATTCTTCTTGTATGTCATCAGATTTGAGTCGAATTTGATTGGGCGATTCTCTTATTCGGAAGTATTATTCAATTTACCAAATTGAATTATGCATTAGGGTTCTTGGTTAACTTTTTGTAAATTCAGTGTTGTTCTGTTCAATTTGAAGTTAAAACCCTACACAGAAGACAAATTTGGATGTTTCGTTACATTTCTCACTCACAGTTGATGTTTTGGAGCTTTAATTTCAAAATGCAAGGAAAACCATGGATGGACACAAGTCTTGTTTATGTTTCCCTTTTCTATCTGATACTTAATTCATGGAAAGATGTGTTCTCAAATAAATCAAGATTTTAGGTTTTCCTAAAAATTAAGTTGTAGCATATGTGACAAGATGTTTGTTTACTGGCTGGAAAATTCTTAGCTTTTCTAAGTCATCTCGAACAATGGAAATATCTTCTACTTCAATAAATATGTGGATATTGGCTTTCTAACGGTTAATAGTGACAACTGTTGTGGAATGATCAGTCTAGATTTGTTTCTCTCACCGACATTCTAATGGGCACGTGCCTATAAATAATCGCCAGTGGCCCTGCACATTTATGTCTTTTGTCCCTAGGTCAATAAATTGATGTTGTCTGTATGCGCGCAACCAATCAGGGAGCTAGCTTTTTCGACCTTTGGTGACTAAATAAATGCAGTACAAAATTTTGGGGTTTAGGGTTAAATTTGGTAGTTTCTAATGACAATTGTCTTTTTAAAGACTCCTGTGGAATTGAATATCAGCCATTGAGTGTTTAAATAGCAACAGTTTTGAGAATTATGCGGCTGCATTTTCCAGCCACCCTGCAATGGTGATCTTTCATCTCTTAATATTGAATCAAGTTGTCACGTAATAACTGTTATTGATTAGCTATATAAGTAAGTCATTTGGGTATAACTTTTTTTGCAATTTCATGGTTGTAGCTTGGCTGAAACAACCAAAGAAAAGATAAAAGTTTCAAGGCAAGAGCCAGATGAGCAAGAAACAGAGTCTGAGCTCCCAAGTGAGCTTTTGGAACTAATTCTTTGCCGGTTAAATTTAACAGACAACGTTCGTGCCTCTGCTGTTTGCAAAGGATGGCTAGCTGTGGCTACCTCTGTGAGAAAGGCCAATAAGGCTCCTTGGCTTATGTTTTTCCCGAAATTCGGTGACTTGTATGAATTCTACGACCCTTGTCAACGCAAGACATATTGGCTTGAGTTGCCAGAGCTACATGGCTCCAGGATTTGTTATGCCAAGGATGGTTGGTTGCTGTTATACAAACCTAGGACTCAGTCTGTGTTCTTCTTTTGCCCTTATACGCGAGAGTTGATCGATTTGCCTAGCCTAGAGTTAACATACCAAATAGTTGCTTTTTCTGCTGCCCCCACATCTCCTAGTTGTATCCTTTTTACAGTTAGGCATGTGAGCCCAACGATTGTTGCAGTCAACACTTGTCATCCAGGGGCCACCGAATGGACTACCGTCAATTACCAAAACCGTCTGCCCTTTGTTAGCAGCATTTGGAATAAGCTAGTTTTCTGCAAGGGTCTTTTCTACTGTTTGAGTCTTACTGGTTGGCTAGGGGTTTACGACCCCGAAAAGACTACTTGGGCAGTTCATTCCGTGCCTCCACCTAAATGCCCGGAAAATTTCTTTGTCAAGAATTGGTGGAAAGGCAAATTCATGGCAGAGCATAACGAAAATATATACGTTATATACACGTGCTCTGCCGTGAACCCTGTCATTTACATGTTGGACCAGAATCTTAAAGTGTGGATCGAGATGGTGAGTTTGGGAGGCATGACACTGTTTGCAAACTTCTTGTCGTCTCATGCTAGGACGGATCTTCTTGGATCAATGAGAAACAATGTCTACTTCTCCAAGGTTCGATTTTACGGGAAACGCTGTGTTTCGTACTCTCTCGACAATGCCAGATACTATCCCCGCAAGCAGACTTATGATTGGGGGGAACAAGATCCGTTTGAGAGCGTTTGGATCGAACCGCCTGAGGACCTTTCGACTTTTCTATAAACCTAGCTGTTGCAGTGATGAAGTTCACTTTCATTGTGTTGTAAGTTTGTCGTACTATATTAATGTCAGTTTATTAATTTCATAATCAAGTCAGTGTATGTTAACTAGACCTAGACTTGGGACAATGTTGTAATAAAAGATATTGTGTCATTCCCTTGGATTTCATATCTTCTTCCTTGCTAGTATTATTTATTATTTTTATGATTTTGCAGTAATAATTTCAGATGCTTTCTGCGAACTAATCTTTGTTTTACTGTTTTGGAAGTTCTGCCAACTTGAATGATTTTGAAGCTGTCTGGGAAGCATAAAGGAATAGTTCTACAGATTTATTTTGCCTACTTTCTATTTTCTTTTCAATTTACGCAATACACATTCTGAAATCTTTGTGAGTTTATTACTGATAAGTTTACATATTATTTCCATAATCCTTAGTTTAAATGGGGGTGTAAGTAATATATTTCTTGGTTTTTCTGATGAAATTGAAAAACATTTGACTTCTTTTTGTGGTGTAATAAATACAGGAGAACTCAAAACATCAATGCATGAACCATAATTAACCACTTGTTTTCTTAAAATGTGATTTGGTGCCTCAAATTTGATAAACAACTAAAAGACATTTTAAAGTAAGAACAATGGCTGCCATAGCAACAGGAACAAAAACCATCAATAGAGGGTAAAAGTCTCCAGTTCTTGGTTATAACAATTCAGACCATATGCTCCAGATCTCCCGCAAGACATTTAATCAGATGAACAAGTGTTTGAAATCCCCATTTGCGAGCTGGCAAACATTATTGTAGCATGCAGTATCTGGAAAGAGAAAACCAAGTCAGAATGACTAACACACAAATGTAACAGCAAAAAAACATATTGCATTTGCTTTAAAGTTTCAATTACATGGCCAAGACAAAAATAAATAGCAAAGCAATCAATTCTAAAGCACATCTTCCACTGTAGTACTTTTGATTACCCACTATACAACTAAGCATAATAATACCAACCATAATAAAACATCACCCTGATTATCATCAGGCGATTCTAGTGTTTTTCTTTAGTAAAACATCGCTATCCCATTGAAAACTTGCAAGGAAAAGAAAGCATGGAGCATAAAGTTACCAACATGAACCCATCAGACAACGGAAATTATGGTTTATACAGGCATCCATTCCTTTTCATCTCCCCATATTATCTTTCTTTAAAAATAAAGCTCTTTTTAACTTCTAATGAAGGATAAATCATAAAACAACCACAGATGTTACCAACTCAGGGGTCACTCCTCCCATTTCACTTGAACAACATCACCAGATATGAAAAAGGAAATCATTGTTATTATCATTCCAATGAAACTAGATGAAGGATAAGTCATAAAACAACCACAGATGTTAGATATCATGTCCTCATTTCAGGGGTCACTTCACCTATTTCACTTGAATAGCATCACCAAATATGAAAGAGGAAGTCATTATTATTCAAATGAAATTCATCTAAATCATAAAACAACCACAGATGTTAAATATCATGTCTTCAATTCAGGAATCACTCCACCCATTTCACTTGAACAACACCACCAAATATGAAAAAGAAAATCATTATTATCCCAAAGAAACTAGATGAAGGATAAATCATAAAAACAACCACAGATGTCAGATATCATTCTCCAATACAGTGGTCACTCGACCATTTCACTTGAACAACATCACCAAATATGAAAAACGAAATCATTATTCTTCAATGCAACTAGATTCCAAATAAACAGGGAGCATACGTAACAGCAAAATAAAATGTATGAAAACCTAATATACGGATAAAGGAGAAAAAATAAATCAGATACCTAGATCATCACCGAAATTGGTCCAGATTTCAGCCGTAATAGATTGGTTAGTATCAGCAATGCCGATAACCTCGACGAAAGTTGAAAGAGGGGCAGTAGGATTTCCTTTGACAACTAATTGCTGTTCATCGGTGGATTTTCCAACAACGGTGCCTCCTTCAGATCTGAGCACCTGAATCACTGCGCGAACCCTGCGCCCCACATACATCCGCAGGAGCTCCGCGTTCACAAAAACCGCCGGATTCGAAGTATCCATTTTCTTCACACACAAAAAACCCTAAGTATAGTGAGAAATAACGCAGTACGAAAGGAGGAGGAGAACTGAACGGAGAAACTTACAGAAAAATTCGATCAGTGGAATGAATTCGGTAACCGGAGATTCGATCTGCGCGTTAATGGCTTGATTTTTGTTTCTGGATCAATTAAAGAGCCAAATGGGAAGAAGATTTGGCGGGATTCTTGCCTTGTGCAATTTTGACCTAATTGGCTTTTGCCGCTTTTTATTTTTATTTTTTTGCGGGAGGGGCTTATAAAGTTGATTATTCTAAAATCTGTCGCATAATTTAGACGGGAAATTAATATACATCAAGCTATGAAATTGGACTTTCTTAGAAGAAGAAAAAAAATGGTTCATTGTTTTGAGTTTTTATGTGTATATCTCAATATTTTATTTTTTATATATATTAATGAGAGATCGATATTTAATTTTTCATTTTTTAAAAGCTGAGATATAAGTATGAATTATGAAATCAAGGGGAAATGTTTCTAGAAGTACTTTCATGAAACAGGCGCTGATTGCCTCATGTACTATACTAATAAATAAAAGTTAGTGGTAATTTTACATGGAGGATTGAAATTTCTAAAATTAAAAAGTTGCAAGATTGAAAATGAAATTATCCGAAGCTACGGAACTAAAATGACATTTTATCCTTGAACAAACAACTTCAAGAGTTGGCGATATGTTATTAAACTCAACTAAAAATCGATTGATCACATTATTCACATATCATCAGCATCACTTCCAGCCATCTGGGCATCTAAAGTGATTGAATAACTGCTCCCATCAGGACCCAACATTTTAGCCCTATCGAAAGTGAGAGAGATAGATACAAAGCAGTTCATATGCTGATATAAATCAAGGAAGCACAAATACTCATTTGTATACCTCTCAAGAATGAATTTTCCAACTTTGTAAAATTGCTCCCTTTCATGAGCAGCTTCCTGAGATAAACGATAAAGAGGCAAGCATAAAAGCATTTGAGCATCGTATATAGAACTAGGACAAGAAGAAAATGTGTAAGGATGTTACGTATTTCCATCCCACGATCGAACCACACCCCACACAGAATATGTCAACTACAGTGTGCCATCCCGTCATCATCATCCGCTCTTCTTTCTCTCCGACTGTAATGTTGACACTATCATCAAATACGGTGTTATCAGCTACATAAGTTTGTTACTCTTTTGAGACCAAACAATATTTATGCTTTTCGAAAACTAGGGAAACTACAGTAAGCTATAAGTTCTGGTTATTATTCTAAGAGTAACACTTATGTACACCAGTCACACAGTGCACACTAATAATATTGTTTAATGAAAATAATTAATATTGTTCAATGAAAAACAATTAATATTGTTCAGTGAAAACAACTAATACCATTAAAAATACACATGAATTTGCATTTTTTCTTAATGGTTGTGGAAATGATAGTCTTCCAACTGTTGTAAATAAGAGCACTTACACTTTCTCAAACAGATAAGCCTTCCCATGTTTGCAGTGGAAAGCCTAGAAACAGGTAAAACAATTGGTCAGGAATAGTGCAAATAAATCCATGCTTGTAGCTAGCTAGAAAAGGAAGCAAAACAAATGATAGACCTATGGAACAAGAATTTAAACAAGATTTGTGACTTCCAAAAGGAGAAAATATCAAAATCAAAGCAATGAAGGTCCATGATGTGTTCTTGATATATATATGAGCAAAGATGAGAAAAACTAATGTTTGAACCAATTTGAAATCCCACACCTATAAAGTAAAGTCTTAAGACTAGAATAGGGTAGAAAAAAGCATAAAGAATGAGAAAATGATGAAGTGAAAGAATCCAACAAACAATATATGTACCTGTGTTTTTAATCAGATATGTCTTTAGCATACTTTGAACCTTAATGCAAGGAAGCTAAACCATGATGTAAGAAGTTGCAACATACACATCACTAATGTGTCAAACTTTTAACATCAACAAAATACACAACATTTCAAGGGGAAAAAAAAAACATATCAACTAAGAATGTGATTTAATTAGGTCAAGAAATCAAAGCACTCCCTTTCAAAATGGAAGCATAATGTACTCACTTTAATGGACTCTTAGCCACAAATGATGAATTCAACCTATTTGCATATAGTTTTACTATCTCAATTTAGATTAAAAAATGTAATGACATAGTGGAACAAAACCTGTAATCACTAATAAATTTTACAAGACAAAAACTCATACGGAACAGTCTCAATGTCTCATACATGAGACATAGTACTAACTAGCACAAATTAACATCCCCTCAGCGTTAATGCCCAAATTATGTTCCGTCTCACCGTGAGACCGTCTGATTGTACCTCATTTTACAAACACAACATCATACATCAAATTACAATTGTTAACAGAGATTCTTAAAATATAAATTCAGTGCACTCATTCAAAGGAAAAACAGTATATACATAAAAATAAAAATAAAAACCTCAGATATAATATCATGTTCCAAAGCCATATGCGTTAGGCAGTACTTGCAGGTATATTTGCTTCCTTCCAAATCAATCACAAATATTCTCCCCATGGTCCTGATTATTCAAATGCCCTAATTCTTCTGTCACCTAAACCACTCATACACATCAAAATATAAACTTTAGAAACAAAATTGAAAATGCATAATTTAAAAAAAAAAAAATTGCAGAAAAAAAAAAGGTGATATCTATGATCATACATTTCATTGGAAAAAAAAATGGAGAAAAGGAGACGATGTTCTCACCTTAGCTGTTGTGATTAAGGAAAAAAGAAAGGAAAATGAGAGCAAAATCATTAACCATCACATCAAATCACACCAATTGAGATGTGTGTATTTCCCTTACTTTTTGTTGGGCAGGTGTTTGATTTTTTTTTTTTTTAATAATTTTATATGAGAAAAAGATGACCAAAAAATTGAAAGATATTGATATTTTTTACTTCAGAATTGGGAAAATATTTGAATAAATTTAAGTGAAAATACCTTGTTTGGATAGACAATGACTAAAGCAGAATGGTTCATTTTAGGACATTTCCATTTCTCCTAGTCATTTTCTCATTTTTAAATATGTCTCACTTTCTTGATTTATTTTCTCATGTTTCAAATATGTCTCATTTCCTGGATTTGGATTTTTAACACATGGATCAGAATTATGGGTGTTCATGACATGATATAGCATGTATGTAAAATATATGGTTTGTCTTTTTTTTTTAAAGACAATCAATTACAATAATTCCTTCTATCATCAGGCACATGACAACATCATTTCATCGGGACCACCCGAAACCGCAACCCAACAACAGGGGAACCACCACCCATAAGAGGGGGATCACCACAAGAGGGAATAATATTTTCTCTCCGTGTCTCGAACCCGGGACATCAAGGTCTCAGGTGGTGAAGCTCTAACCACTTGAGCTATCTACGTTTGACATATGGTTTGTTTTTTTAAGTGTATATAAATAAAACAAAATCATCCCTTTATTAAAGTGAGAACAAGTAAAAATACAAATATATCTACATATATGCGATCATTTTATGCAATCATTTCGTATATATTAAGAATTACAAACTACTAGGAATCACAAATTAGTAATATGTACGAAATAGATGGACATTACAATCTTTTTCGTATGGATAAATAAAATCAATGACGTTACAATTTTTTATTATTAATCAAATCACGCTTGAAGTAAGCTTTTCAAACAAAAGACGAGTTAAATTCAAGTAATTTAATAACAAATTTTGATAAATGATCATTTTCAAGTTAGACGGTCTTCACAAGATTTCGCACCAAAAAAATCAAATTGAAGACAAATTCTTGTATTACATCACAATATGTTTTTTTTAATAATATTAGTTACTTTTATCGAACGTTAATAGTTGTTATCATCCAACAATATTAATTGATTATTTTTAATTATTTTCACTTGGTTGTTTCAAACAATATTAGCACACAAATTTTACTCCAAATTAATAAGTGAAGTACAGTACATGGAGAAAACACCATATGCTAATTTAACGATTCCTGCCAAATCTTGTGTCAAAATTTAATGATTCAGAAAAATATATGAAACCTGAAAGTAATCATCTACTCGGACCCAAATGCAAAAGATCCACAAACTGAAACAAATTACCAGCAGAATGTACGAATCAACAGAGAGTCGTAATCTT
The DNA here is from genome assembly GCA_037126765.1 of Stenogyne calaminthoides. Classification (NCBI taxonomy): domain Eukaryota; kingdom Viridiplantae; phylum Streptophyta; class Magnoliopsida; order Lamiales; family Lamiaceae; genus Stenogyne; species Stenogyne calaminthoides. The sequence goes on along the minus strand of JBBCBC010000022.1, from coordinate 1,040,147 downwards.
AGATTGGTCGTTCCAGTTGCTCGGCTGCAGCATTTAGAATTTGTTGGCTGGCATTTCAACAAATCAAATAATCGGTGTCGAGTTATTCTGAAATATGAAATTGCTCTCCAGACAACATGCTGATTCGACTATTAATTCCGCCTATTCTTTGGGGTGGCCAAACAATGTGCGTAGCGCGTCCACATATCAAACCGAGAGGGATCTGCCATGAAAATACTTCACACCATAAATGCTCAAAAACAATCATCTTAACTATAAACGAAAGCATGCATATATCGTAAGATGTTTGAGATGGGACTTTGTAACTTTATATAGATAGGTTAGCTGACAAATTAGTAGTTACTACTAAGTTATTACATAAGAATGAGTTAAACTTCTGATTCCGTAATTTTGGCCTTTTCTACAAAAGGTCCCAAGAAAGTTAAGTTTTTCAATTTGATCTCACAATCTCTAGAATTTAAAGTACGACGTTGTTTTGGTACGTGAGATGTGAAAACTTCAGCCTTTTTGCAAAAGTTCACAAAGAAAACATGCCCTAAAAAACAAATTTCAGCGACTTAAGAACCAAAATCAAAACCAATTAAGAATTTCTGAGATTAAATTGAAAAACTTAACTTTTTTTGCACCTTTTTGTGGTAAATACAAAAGTTATGGGACAAAAATGGATTTTAACCCAGTTAATAATGCAGCAATGCATCTTAAACATTGAAATCTGATGTTGGCTCCAAAATGTAATCTTAATTCAATATAGAGATGAAGGAATCAATGTAATACATTTTAGGTAGCCATCTATACCTTCACTTGATGAAAGGAAACACAACCAACGTTGAATACGTTAAAAGGTAAAATACCAAGAAAGTCAAAAGTTTCATATTTTTACGACTAATTATATCAAAATTAAAGGAAAGAGCATTGGCTACATAACAATCATCGAGAAAAATATAGGACTTTTTAGAGGCTTACCGGGCCAAACGATCTCGAGTCTAGGCTACAAGCTTCATTATCTCCAGTAACCCAACAATGTCCTTCAGGAACCATCACAGTGTCGAATGGTGAGAGATCGATCCAATCACCTGGCAACCCAGCAATTCTTTTTATGTTTTTCTCCTTATAATTACTAGGGGAACTGCAACAATGATTGATACAATTTCATCAGCAGATTCTATTAGACAGGTATAATATAGATAATTTTAAGTTGAAAATTAGTAAATCTCATATTGCAGTATATGTAAATTATTATCCTTTTAAAGAAGGGACATTTTCAGTAGCGCTAGATTCATATTTACTTGAAATTTATCAGTAGGACTCTGAGGAATACACACTCCATCAACCTAGCAAGTCTAAAATCCAATTTTAGGAAAATTCCTCCACATAAACAAACTCACAGCAGCTAAAACTTAATAGAATACTTGAAAGCAACACATCATATTGCAGTAAATTTCTTAAATTTTCTTATATTCTGCTTAATCTGGAAACACAGCATTCATTACTTGCGTCTAGATGCTTGGTAACGAGCATTAACCGAATTTAGCAGAGAATTCCATTTTATAATTTAAATTGTCAGGCTGATGTAAGTTAAGCATGGTTTCAAAACTTAAGGGGCATGAATAAGATCAAGAACCAATAGTCAACCTACAATAATGCTACTGCCAGGACAAACGGAAAATGACAAACTTTGAAACTAATCCTCACAAGAATAAAGAAGATGTTCAGTTTTGCACCACATTACAGCATATAGTAAAGCTAGCAACCAAAGAAACCATGAAGAATGAGTCTGTTCCAATATCATACCAGAACTTAAATTCAAATTGAATGGTGTTTTCTGGAAGTTTAAAGCAATGCATTAGTTCACATTCTAAATATGCACCAAAAACCAATTTAATTGCAATCCTTCTATCACTTGTAACATTCTTCTCTGCAAACTCCAACCGAGAAGCAAGATTAAAAGTCACTTAAAGTTAACCTGAAAATTTCAAGAATCAATCATATCATACTCATACTAATTTGATTAAGTGAAATTTCTTCTAATATCAACACCAATTCAGTACATTATCTATAACTTAAAGGAGGCTCAGCAAAATCACAACTCTGAAAAAACCAAGTAATTCATGAGCATCAATTCCCTTCACTCAGTCGAGCATAAAATGAGATCTAAACATAAATATAATGGCAGTATCGCAACTATGAAGATAATGTACCAACAAAAGCGAAAATTACCGAAAAACCACGATATCACCGCACGAGAACTTGTACTTTTGAAGGCATAATTTTTCAACCAACACATAATCATCTGGAAAAAAACACACACACACACAAACAATCAAGCAAAAGGGCTAACCTAAATTAACAAAAAGGGGTAAGGGGAAGCAAAACAAAACTTACCAAATACAAATCCAGTGGAGTCGCTGCTATGGGGATTCAAAGTAGGATACATTGACGAACCACGAACAGCCGTAAAGCTGGCATACCGATCAGAAATTGTGAGGCCAATTATACCTGTGGTGAAACATTTTTTAGCTACACTCCACAGAAAATTTAGACTGGCCATTTCCGAATAATATACCAACGATAATTCCCGGCGTAACAATTTCAGTTTAAACACAAAAGCTTCATCGAAAGAGCAGCGGCCGTGGCAAGTCGGCGGCGAATTTTCACGGCGGCCAAGGGTGTGAGCTTGGAATTTGTTTTGATGATTGAAAGAAAAGCGTTGGTTGGAATCAGCGACTTACGCCCTAATGAAATTGACAAAAAATCGATCTGCGGATTTTTTTTTTCCTGGGAGGGACTTATAGAGTTGATTATTCTAAAATCTGTCGCATATTTTAGACGGGAGTTTCACTTTGGCCCTCCTCGAAAATGGGTGCTATTGTTATTAATAATTAATTGAAGTTTGGTGCTAATTATATACTTCAAGCTATGAAATTGAGCTTTCTTTAAAAGGAAAATATGATAGGGCACAACTGTAAGAGATGATTTTTATTTTATCGGACAAAGTTAGTTGTTAGAGATGATCTTATGATGAAATGAAGCATCGTTTGGTAATTGACATCTTAACATTTTAGATGGGTGAATGTTAATTTGTACTACTAGTTTCTATTCATCTCATGTATGAGACTGTATGAAGTGGCGGAGGGATGGGGTACATGAGGGTACAATTCAAAATGAAATATATCCCCTTTATACTTTGTATTAAAAAAGTAAAACTGTATTTTATTATGTATAATTAAGAAAAAAATACTCAAATATATCCCCAAATTTCAAATTATATTTAAATGTATCCCCAAATTTTGAGTCCATCCGGCACCAGTCTCATACGAGTTTTTGTAAAAAATGGTTCATTTGTTTTGAGTTTTTATTTTACGGTAATTTTTTTTTAATATTCGTTCACATTACTTTTAAATATTACAAAACGTTACTTATTATGATATAGTATATTTAATGAGAGATCGATATTTTATTTTATTTTTTTAAAAGTTGAGATATAAGTACGAATTTTATTTTATTTCTGGAGTCGACTTAGTAAATTGAAACAACTACTTTAGATAAAAAAGTAGAAAGTATCATAATTGAATTAGATAAAAAAAAAAAAAAAAAAAAAAGTGCCGTGGGTTTTATTAAAATTAACCTTTCTTTTGACCATGAACACGTAAAATAGAATCACCCTCCTGTGCACCTCATACATCAATATAAATTGGTGCAATTGGATTCAATTTTAATTTGAATGAACTATGCACTCAAAACCCTAACCCATAAACAATGAACCATAAATCATATATGAATCATTCGGGCCGAGTAAACTATGAACCACTTGGGCCGAGTGAACCATGAACCACTCGAAAAAAGAAAAAGAAAAAAAAACTGAAAAAAAATTAGAAAAAAAACTCCTAAAATTAAATTGTACCAAATTGATTTTGTGCAAATGGTGCACGGGAGAATTGCCCATAAAATAATAGCAACTCTACTATGCCGTGAGGTTATTGATGAAGACGAGCATATTGAATGAACAAAACAAGACCTTTTAGAATACATTGATTTAATAATTTAATATCGTAAAATAAATAAACATGGAAAATCCTTTTTTAATAATATTTTAATTCATCATTTCAATTGCCTAAAACGTTAACAACTGAGAGCATATATAGCAACATTTATTTCAGTAAAAATTAATGCTATGGAGAGTAGTAGATATGTGAGTACAGAACCCTGCAATTTTGTACACACTTTATGATGATTTGGTGACCTGAATTTTGCATGAGTTATGTTTTTATCATCAATAATAATGTAACCATCACATAATATTACTATAAATTTGTTTGTAAAGTAAAGCATTTGTGGGTCTTCAAATACGTGACATTTCAACTACCTTTCTAATTATCAACTCGTCGCAATCCTTCATCTTTAGTGGATACTAACTGTGTTTTAAAAATGAAAACAAACGATGACTCGAGGCAATGGCGAATCCAGAATCAAAATGCAGGGTGAGCTGAAAACTTAAAAAAATACAGTATAAAACACAATAATCATCTATGTTATCTATGTGTGTCTACATTTAAAATGAAATTGCACAAAATCTTAAAAAAAAAAAAAAAAGATACGTACATACATTGAAAACAAAGAACAAAAATATTTTAATTGTTATATATAGAACAACTGAACTAATTCTCCAAATCATGGATCATGCTAAATGAGTTCTCCAAACTCACTTTAATACTTTGATTTTTTTAGGGTCCGTTTGCTTGCCCTTATTACGGCTTACTAACGGGCTTATTAGCTCGATCATGGTGTTTGTTTCGTGTTAAGACGGTTTGCGAAAAAATTATTATCATCATGCGCAATTAGTGTTGAGCCTTTTAATCTGCCCGAATAAAAGATGAGAAAATAAATGGACCTTTAAATGAAATGAAACGATTAAGGGGGTGTTTGGCACAGCTTATAAGCTGTTTAGAAGCTTATAAGTTCATTAATTTTGTTTGGTTAAATAAGATGTCTAACATCTTATAAGATCTAAAAATAAAAATTCTTTTAAAAATAAACAAAAAAAATAAGTTGAGATATCCCAACATATTTTACAAAAATTAAATAAACTCTATCATATCACAACCCATCCCAGCCCAAATTCGGTCTGAATTCAATCCAATCTGGCCCGTTTTTTTTTTTTTTTTTAAAAAAAAAAAAAAATTATTTTTTCTGGGAAAATATATTTATTTTAGAAAAAATATTTTCGGAAAAAAAAATTATTTTCTGAAAAAAAAATTATTTTCAAAAAAAATTTCGATTCTTTTTTCTGAAAAAATATTTATTTTCGAAAAAAAATATTTTCTGGATAATTTTTTTTTCAATATTTTTATTTTTTCTGAAAAAAATTTTTTTGGAAAAATATATTTATTTTCAAAAAAAATATTATTAAAAATATCAAAAAAATTATATTAATTTTAAAATTAAAAAATAGTTTTCAAAAAATTACTATTAAAGAACTTATAAGTTTTATTAATCAAACACTTTAACAACTTATAAGCTAATTAAAAATTATATCTAATAAGCTCTCTAAACAATTTATAAGATGTTAGAACTTATAAGATGTTTAAAATAAGTTTAGTCAAACGGGCCATAGGTAAATATAGGAATACTCCCCCAAGAGCCTAGTCATAACTATTTTAGTACGTACACTAAAATATATGTATTAAATTGATCCAAAAAGAGATTAATTTAAATGTAATTGCTGATTTTAATTTAGATATAACTACATGTTAAAGATTTTTAACTTTTTCACACTCTTTATAGCATAACTGAAGCAAAATGTATCAAACTAATTAAAGAAATACTCTGGTATAGCCTCATGGTCAAAAGTCAATAATTAATTGGTAATAAATAATGAGTAAATGAGAACTCATTTTACATTATACAATTTTAAAGACTAAAAAAAAAAAATTATTTTTACTATAAAAAATCTAACCAACAATATTTTTCAATTAAAAGAATTAGGGAGTGTTTGGCACAGCTTATAAGCTCTTTAAAATAACTTATAAATTATTTAAGAGCTTATAAACTCTTTAATTTTATTTGATAAAATAAGATGTTTAATATCTTATAAGATTTCAAAAATAGTTCTTTAGAACTCATAAGCTCCAAAAAAATAAGTTGGATCATCCCAACTTATTTTACAAAAATTATAGGCAAAATGCATCTTCAGGTCCCTAAACTATTACTTTTTGTTTGAATGATCCTTAAATTATTTTTTTATTTTAAGAAGCCTCTGAACTATTAATTTTTGTTTCAAAAGGTCATTAAACTATTTTTTATTTGATGAAGTCCCTAAACTATTGATTTTTGTTTCACGCAGTCCTTCTTAATTTTTTTTAATCATCTAACAGAACCGTTAAGTAAATGCGCACATCATCATCTCAAAGTTGTCAATATATATAGACCATTGTTTTACTTAATGGTTCCGTTAGAATCTTTAGAAAATTTCATAAAAAATGACTGCTTGAAACGAAAATCAATAATTTAGGGATTTTATTAAACAAAAAATAGTTTAGAGATCTTTTAAAATAATATTTAATAGTCCATCGACTATTTAAAATAAAAAAATAATTTAGAGACCTGAAGACGCATTTTGCCAAAATTATATAAGTTCAACCCTATCAGCCTATCTCAACCCCATCCCAGCCCAAATACAACCCAACGGTCCATGCCCTTTTTTTTAGAAACAAATCCAAAAAAAATATATATATATTTTGGAGAAAAAGTCATTTTTGAAAAAAAAAATTTTAAAGAAATCATAAAAAAAATTAAAAAAAAATATTTCAAAAATATATATTATATTAAAATTATTAAAAAACTTATAATTCTTATTAGTAAAATATTTTAATAACTTATAAGTTATTTAAAAATTACATTTTAATAACTCTTAAAGCGGCATATAAGATGTTTAAAATAATTTTAGCTAATCGGCACTTAAATAGAGGGATATCATCTTTTTCCACAAAAGATTTTAAGTTTCAAGCACCAAGTACATTATTGTGATACATAATTACATATCTATGTTTTATCTCATATTCTATTAATTTAATACATATCATGTGTATAAAATGTATTATTATCAATTATTATAAAGTGTCTAGTAATTTTTTATAATTTATGAAATTCTGTCCCTATAATTATATGGAGTAAATATAATTAAATTGTTTCATCATGAGATTCGGTCGTGGTAATAATTATGAAATCTGCAGATATAAAAGGAATAATATTATGTCTGCTTCCTTTATTATTATTATTCTTTTAGTTTATTCCCTGAACTTTGGGTACTGATATTTTGTCTTTTACTTTTCATTTCAAATGTTTTTTGGTTCTTTATATTTTCTTTTCTAGTTTGTTTTTGTTTTAAATTTTATTTTGCCCTTTAAACATTTCATTTTCCTTATCACTCTGTCCATGATACAGTGAAGTAAAAATACATGAAGCTAAAAACATGTGTATCCACGTGAAGCAATATACTACTAGTAAATAATAAACATGGGACAAAACAAAACTAAAAGTATATATTTAATTACATGGAGAAAAATATATTCATCCTAATTAAAACTTGTAAATTAAACATAAGAGTATACATTTTCTTGCAATAAGCTGGAACGTGAAGAGTCGACCAGACCGATACACGTATCATCAAAGGGGATACGCGTGGCCGAATTTATAAAAAAATTGAAAAATTGGAATATATCACATGGCGTATAGGGTGCAAATCCAAGACGAATCTTACCCGCACTCGCACCTCCAGCCCATCCGATACTATATACTACTACTAATTTTTAAAACAACCGTGCATTAGAGATTTACATCCATTTGTGAGAGTCAACTTATGTAGAATAAATTTTATATTTTCAAATATTCTAAATTCAAAGCACACATTTCTAAGGTCACTTGAAGCCACAACATCACATTTTTTGTTTTTTAAATTATATATTGAAATATGTATACATATGACACTAAAACAGACATTATTACAATTATTTTATTATACTATGCATTAAGAAATCTGAAATCATAAAATCATTATGTATGCTTTGAAATTTCGATGGATACAAATTTTAAAAAATATTGAAAATTTATTTTTGACGACTTTCATGCAAAATATCGATCATAAATCTTTATTTTGCAGATTTTCAGGTTTAGAATGGTCGGGCAAACTTTATTCTTTCCTTTTAATTAGGCAAAATGAATATTTAGGTCCTTAAACTATTACTTTTTATTTCGGAAGGTCCTTAAATTTTTTTTTTATTTTAAGAAGCCCATGAATTATTAATTTTTATTTTGAAAGGTCATTAAACTAATTTTTTATTTAATGAAGTCCCTAAACTATTGATTTTTGTTTTTCCCTCTTGACTATTTTTTTAATCATCTAACAGAACCATTAAATAAATATGCACATCATCATTCTCAAAATTGTCAATATTGATCATTGTTTAACTTAATGGTTCCGTTAGATTATTTAGAAAATTCCGTCAAGAAGGACTGCTTGAAACAAAAATCAATAGTTTAAGGACTTCATTAAACAAAAAAATAGTTTAGGGATCTTTTGAAATAAAATTTAATAGTTCAAGGATTTCTTAAAACAAAAAAATAGCTTAGGGACCTTTCGAAACAAAAAGTAATAGTTTAGGGACCTAAAGATGCATTTTGTCTTTTAATTATCATGATTATATGCCCTAATATATTAAATATATATAGTCTAGCAAAAAGGGTACCTAAAAACAAGAAAAAAGGTAGATTTGTTATTTAATTTTACTCTCATACGTCCTTTACGTGAAAATAAGTTAAAATGAGATATTATATATTAAGATATTATTTTAAAACTTTTGCAATAAATTAATGAGGTTGAGTAAGTTTCTTGTAGATTAGTTGTACGATATAGTTGATGCACAATTAGTATAATCTGAACAATCGTAATTTGGATGATCTGAAAGATTAGAAATGATATTATATATTTCAAGGTATGACTCTTGATTTTAAAAGGGTGCAAAAGAAATCAAGATTTATACATGTTCATGGTAACTAATAAGGTTCAAAAAATAAAAAAAATTGCTCGATGTCGAAACGGTTAGGAGATCCCAGAAAATATTTAGCATAAGAATATGCAGCTTGTTTCCATAACGCACATGATGAGGTGAATATTATAAGACTGTTCAGATTGGAGCATCCCTCATACTCCAAATTTTTCGTAACAGGAAAATACAGAAACACAAAACTCACATAACAATAATAATTCACATAACATAAAGTTAGGAAATTAGGGCTTGCATCATCTGGACAATTTGAAAGGTGAAAATGATCGAGTCTTTAATGATGAAATCCCAAACCCCACAAAGGCTGACGAAGGAATTAAAGCAAGGTATACTCGTGGTTGATGTAAAAAATGTAAAAGAGTGTCGTTTTTTGAAAATTGATTGACCGAACACAAATTATAAGGCTTTAGCACAGAAGTAGAGTGTCTTTTTATTTTAATTTTTCTGATTGAGTTTTGAGTAGTATAAACTACTAGTTTGTGTACGGGTTGGAGCATCCCTTATTCTCTAATTTGTTCAAAAAAAAATTTGCGGATAAAAAAAAAAACAATTCACATAACATAGGTTGTGTTAGTTTTGAAACTCACACGGATGGACTTAAGTCTTTGCACTCTCCGTCTCATACGAGTTTAGGATTTATAGTATAATTTTCAAATCCCACATTCAATCCACACCTACAAATACTTATTAAACATATTATTACTCTTTCCAATACACCACCTTAAAATAATTCACCACTCTAAAATAAAACAAAACTCTATACTTTGATTAGACATAAAGTCAAATCCACCAGATAACTCAATATATAATATAGACAAAGTCTAGGATATAAATTTGTATACATACAAATCTCAATTGAGACCCAATTTCACTTTACCATTTTCATCTTTGACCCGCTTTGACTCCTTTTTGACCATCTGACCCGCTGACCATTCCTAAATTAATTAATTTATATCTATACAAATTTGTACACTAGACCTACTCTATAATATAATACTCCATCCGTCCCGGAGGAACATGCACACCTAGTTTTACACGGATATTAAGAAAGAGCATCATTTTGGTATAATGTTGACTTTTCAAAGGGGTATTGTGGACAAATCAGATGAAAAGTTAAGAGGAGTTAATCCTCTAATCTTTCCCTCCTTTTTCCCCCCAAATTCGGATGAGCAGTAAACCCCAAAAGGTGAACAGTTAAAAAACTTAAAAACTGCTGAAAATAATCGAAAAATTCAAATTTTAAAAATTAAAAGTGTGGGAAAATTTTCCCACCAATAGTACAAACCATCTAATCAGTCTGAAATGCTGATTTAACTGAAATTACAAAGTAAATTTTCCCTCCTACAATTTCAGCCTTGTTTAGGGTCCATAAATACATATTTCTTCTACAACAACCACATTCAATGCAGATTTTGTTCATTGAATACCCTAAATACCACAAAAATCTACCATATGACAAACACTAAAAAATGACCAGATCTTTCTCCATCAGAAAGGGATATGATTTCCCAATTCCTCATTGCTAACAACAAAAAATGAGTTGTGAATCATGGGAAAATAGCAGAAGCAGCTGCATCATTTGGAGTTAGCAGGAGGACCATCCAAAACACATGGGCAGCTGCAAAAAAACAAAATATTAGAAGGTGGTCCTGTTTCATTCAAGTCAAAGAAAAAAGGCACATTCAATAGGGCAAAACTACAACTATATGTGGACAAGATGAAAAGCATACAATTTTCATTAAGAACAACAATTAGGAGGCTGACGAGTGAGTTAAAGGTGAGTAAGAGTACTGTTGGAAGGTGGATCAAACAAAGAATGATAAATCCGCACACAAATGCCATTAAACCTACCATTACAGAGGCAAATCACCAAGAAGGCTCAACTACTGACCACGCCATTGCATCTTGACAGGAAAAGCAACAAAATCAAGTATGAAACCATGCATAATATCATTCACATTGATGAGAAATGGTTTTTTCTGACAAGAGCAAGTATGAGGTGCTACAAAGTTGATGATGAAGATGACCCATATAGAACATGCAGAAGCAAGAGATTTATTCCAAAGGTGATGTTTATGTGTGCAGTTGCAAGGCCAGTATATGGAAATGTTGGTGAAGTAATATTTGATGGAAAGATTGGTATCTTTCCATTCATAAAGACTGTACCAGCTCAAATAAATAGCATCAACGGGTTAAGGGGCACAATGGTGACTAAACCAATAGATTCCATTACAAAAGAAGTCACAAAGGATCTCATGATGAATCAGGTACACATTAGAATTATCAGATCACATGTCATCATCTAATTCATTTATAAAGTAAGCCTTCAGATGTGTCTTATGGTAGTTTACTTATCATAACACATTGGTGGCATTACTATCACTTGTTCTTTTGATTTAAACTGTTAATTCATTTTATACCAGCAATTAAAGCAAAATGGCCAGAAAGTGCAAGCAAACACAAATAATACAACAAGACAATGCAAAGCCCCACCTCAGTAACAATGATCCTGATTTCAGAGCTATGATATTCAAATTATTTTTCAACCACCTAACTCACCTGATACCAATGTGCTAGATTTAGGGTATTTTAATTCAATACATTCATTGCAAGTGGACACACCATCAGAAACAGTTGAAGAGTTGGTAAACAATGTGCTCATATCTTATGAACAACTATAAATCTATAAACTTAACAGTGTGTTCTTGAGTTTACAGCAGAGCATGATTGAAGTTATGAAGATAAAGGGTCACAACAAATATAAAACCCCACACATGGGCAAAGAAACATTAAGGAGAACCAACACACTCCCACTAACCCTAGAAGTACCTGAGGATGTGGTGAGAGAAGGGATTGAACACCTGATAACTTATGGATATCATGAAGGAGCATCTTATGATATTGGAAGTCTTATGTCAGATTTATGGTATGTCTAAGTAGAGTTTAGGGACTAGTTTTTGCTCATGTTTACAGCATAAACACAATATATGTGTACATTTTGCTTAGGCTGTAAACATAATGATGGAATATGTATATTTTGTCCAAGGTTATGCAGTTTTTGTAATCTTTTGATAACTAATGGGTTGAAATGAATGAAAATGACTTTAATTGACTCTAAGTAGAGTCAGATTTAGGGTATGTCTAAGTAGAGTTTAGGGACTAGTTTTTGCTCATGTTTACAGCATAAACACAATATATGTGTACATTTTGCTTAGGCTGTAAACATAATGATGGAATATGTATATTTTGTCCAAGGTTATGCAGTTTTTGTAATCTTTTGATAACTAATGGGTTGAAATGAATGAAAATGACTTTAATTGACTCTACATTGATCATTTATTGTCAAATGCATCACAAAGAGTCAAGTTTCATTACAAATCATGCACATATTGACCATCATACACCAAAATCATGATTATACAGAGTGACAAGCCTCCCAATCTAGTTTAACCTAAAAAATAGAAACTTATCATTGGTTTAACACTAGAGGTGACTAAGTACACAATGTTCTTCAAGATTATAGGGTTTATAGTCACAATTGTCTCAGAAAAACTTCATCATAGGCCAAATACCACAGATGCACCCACAATTTAGCCTCAATTGCATCACAAACAATCAAGTTTCACATCAAATTGTACACACTTGTATTCCAAAACTGAACATCAATCTAAGCTTCATAAACAGTCAAGTTTCTTCACAAATCATGCAAATTTTGACCATCATACACCAATATCATGATTACACATAATGACAAGCCTCCTAATCTAGTTTAACCTAAAAAACAGAAACTTATCATTGGTTTAACACTAGAGGTGACTAAATACCACACTGGATATCATGATTATAGGGTTTACAGTAAAAAAAAATGCACATTTAATCATCAATTCAGCCTCAAATGCATCACAAACAATAACTATTCTTCACAAATCATGCAAATTTTGACAGTCATACACCAAAATCATGATTATAGGGTTTACAGTAAAAAAAATGCACATGTAATCATCAATTCAGCCTCAAATGCATCACAAACAATCAAGTTTCTTCACAAATCATGCAAATTTTGACAGTCATACACCAAAATCATGATTATAGGGTTTACAGTAAAAAAATGCACACATCATCATCAAATCAGGATCAATTGCATCACAAACATTCAAGTTTCAGCACAATTAATGCAAATATCATCATCTCAACACACATGCCATAAGTTTAAACATAAATTGAGATATCGACACGGCCTGTGAAACCATCTGCAAATTAACTTCTTGAAGTAGCTTTCCAATTCATCAGACCACTCAATACTAGTGTCATAGCAGGGCCCATAATAAATGGGATTATAAGCAGGGGCGAAATGGCTTGGATTATAGGGACCATAATACACACGTTCTTCCGAGTCTGACTCATCCGCATCCTCAGAATCAGCTACAACTTCGTTGGAGTAATCAATCTCTGAAGGAGAATCAACCACAACAGATTCAAATTCGGCCAACAAATGATCAGAATCGACCAAAATCGACTTAGTGGGAATAAAATTCGGGACGGTTCTGCACATAAATTGAGAAAGTGAGTTGTGAAGCCTCAAATGCATAAAGAAACAAACAGTAGAAGGTGAAAGCATAAATTGAGATATGACAATACCTAAGTCCGTGGACTCCATCCGCAAAAAGTAACTTATGGAAGTACCTCTCCATTCATCGGACCACTCAAGAGTCGGTAAAGCGAATAGGTGGCACGCTCCTCCAGATCCGGGAAAAACTCCTCCTCCACCACCATCAGAGTTTCAAGAACATATGAATCCTCCGAGAAATCAACCAAGATAGATTCCGGCACAAAAGAACCTTCAAGGGAATCATCCATCTCTGAATCCGGCGCAAAACCGAAGGGTTTCATATGGGCAAACTGCTCAGGGACGCGATAAAGATTGAAGATCGGAGACCGGAGACCAAAGACTGAAGATAGATCGAAAATTGGGTTTGATCGGTGGGGGTGGGGGGAGATTAGGGTTTCGTGGGGATAGATGAGTATTGGGCGATTAGGGTTTGACGAGAGATGAATAATCTGATGATAGGTAATGAAGAAAATGAGATTGAGTTGGGTTTGTAAGTGGGTTGGGCTAATTAGGGAGAGGAATTTATAATTAGGATAATGGTGTGTTAAGTGGGCTTCTAGTAAAAATTAAGATTAGATTAGTTTTAAAATTTGATGATTTAGTAATGGCATATGTGTAAATATGTGTATTTTATGAGGGTGGAGATTGTAAAATTCTTTGTCATTTTAAGACGTGTAAGTTGCTGGGGGACTGACGAAAAAGGAAAAATGTGCATGTTGCTGGGGGACGGAGGGAGTAATACAATATCAATCACCATTAAACATTAATTTGACATAAAATTACGTCTTACCCTACTAAATCTCAAAATAAACACATACATTTATTATTCTTAAAAAATTCTAAATTCGTAAATTCTAAAGCTTTAACTTATCCATACACTTAAATCTCAAAATAAACACAACCATAAAGACTGAATAGTAGTACCACGTTAATTAAAAAAATTGACAAATAAAAACATGTTAAAAAGTTCAAATCCCATTAATAATATCTTTCAAAAAGACCAATCAATTCATTAAAAGCTCTGTACTGGGGCCCACATGGCATAACCTATTAAAGTCTACGGTTCGGAAATGTAGGGTTACAAACAACCCAGCCCAAAAACCGGCCTCCGGTTCAACATTCCTAGCCGGACAAAAAGCGGGGCCGGCCCGGTGGGCCCCACCTCAACTGTACTTATTCCTAACCTATATCTTTCGCTGATAACCAAACCAACCTATCTCGATCACGCAACTGATAAGCAGAAGCGCTTATCTTCTTCTCTATGTTGTCCCTTTGCCATAAAAAAATAAAAATTCTGCAAGCAAGGTCGTAGTTTAATAATTTTTTTCCCTTTCTTCAACGATAGTCTAGAGAGAGAAACCAAACCTAAACACCCCCCCCCCATTTTGTTTTGCACGCACAATCACACGGCACACATATATCTATGTATGTAATAAAGAGTGCAGAAATCACACTTACACCATCACTTTGAGCTCTAGATAGAGAGAGAGATGGGGAGAGGGGTGAAATTCCCATTTTAACCTCGAGTTCATTACTGGATCTCTTGTACAAGTGAACCCATCTTTTCTCTGTATGTATGTGTGTGCTTTTCGTTGCATTTTGAGGAGTCTTTACTTTAAAGACTGGTTTTTTAATTTTGAATTACAGCTTTGTATTTAAATTAACTGCAGTTTGATAATCTTAAAAGGGGTTTTGTTTGGGTTCACTTTTCCTGCATCTGGGGTTCTGTTTAAAGCAAGTTTCTTTTATTTGATCCCTTCAATTAACCTCGGGTTTCGCAAAATTTGGAACTTTTTTGGTTGAATTTGTCGGTGCATGCTCAAACCCTATTGTTGATCTCGCAGGAAGATTTGTAGCTCTGTTCTTAAGTCTCGAATTGGGGCCATGTTGATGATCTAGGTATGTGGTGTTCTCTTTTGCAATTATGTTTTTGTTGTTGTGTATGTTCTTGTTTTTTTTGTGGGGTTAGTTTAATCTTGCATTGTTCCTTGTGTTAAGCAATAAATTGAGGCATTGAATAAGGGCTGGTTCTTTTGTTTATTGTTTTTAGCTTGGTTTTATTTGATTTTCTTGTGGTGTTTGCAGATCGGTTACTGAATTAGCTTTTGAAGAAGTGTTGGTAAAATGTCTTCTCTCAGTAGAGAACTTGTCTTTCTTATTTTGCAATTCCTGGATGAAGAAAAGTTCAAAGAGGCCGTGCACAAGTAGGTTAATTTTTCGAGTAATTACAGTTGTCTTTTTATGCATAACAATCTCTTGTCTTTTGTGGTATTGTGCAATCATTACAAATGTGGCATTTCTGATAATAGGCTTGAGCAAGAATCCGGATTCTTCTTTAACATGAAGTATTTTGAAGACGAAGTGCACAATGGGAATTGGGAGGACGTTGAGAAATACCTCTCTGGTTTTACTAAAGTGGACGATAATCGCTATTCAATGAAGATATTTTTCGAAATTAGGAAGCAGAAGTACCTCGAAGCATTGGACAAGTGAGATTCTAAATTCATTATTTAGAATCCAAAATTTCCTCATATGAAAGTTTGGTGTGTGGATTATAATACGAATCTCGTTCTCCACAGGCATGATCGGTCCAAAGCGGTCGATATTCTTGTAAAGGATCTGAAAGTGTTTTCTTCTTTTAATGAAGAGCTTTTTAAGGAGATAACTCAGCTGTTGACATTGGAGAATTTCAGGTACAAATGCAATCGTAACTTATTTCAATCACTCTAGCAGAAAATGGGCACAATTTTAAGTGAGTTGTCTCGTTGTTTAGGGAGAATGAACAGCTGTCAAAGTATGGAGACACAAAATCTGCACGAGCCATTATGCTCGTTGAACTGAAGAAGCTTATCGAGGCAAATCCCTTGTTCCGTGACAAGCTGCAGTTTCCAAACCTGAAGAACTCAAGGCTCCGAACGCTCATTAACCAAAGGTAGTCTTCATATGAGACACACAAAGTCGTCTTTATTACTTCCTATTTATCTATCTGATTCTATCCAAAATTGTGTTTCTAATTATTTGTCAC
Organism: Stenogyne calaminthoides; assembly: GCA_037126765.1. Classification (NCBI taxonomy): domain Eukaryota; kingdom Viridiplantae; phylum Streptophyta; class Magnoliopsida; order Lamiales; family Lamiaceae; genus Stenogyne; species Stenogyne calaminthoides. Next base: position 1,023,454 of record JBBCBC010000022.1, on the reverse strand, counting down.
TTTTCTAATATCAACAAAGAATACCTTTTTTCCTCCAATACCCCTAATAAATACTAACTATCTTCGTGTAATTATAAGCTTATTATTTCATGAAGTAGTAATAAATAAAGGTATACTAGTGTTTTATATCCTAATTAATGAAAAATTGGTTTGTATGGATGGATAAAATAAGACAGATAATTAAGAACAGAGGTATTATATGGTATCTCGTGAGAAAACTAACCCCATATACGCATGCAGCTTAAACTGGCAGCACCAACTTTGTAAAAATCCTCGACCGAATCCAGATATTAAAACACTTTTTGTGGATCATTCGTGTGGACAACCAAATGGTGCACGTGCACCATCTCCAGCAAACAATCCCCTGCTTGGAGGAGTTGTACCAAAACCTGGAGGATTTCCTCCTCTAGCTGCTCATGTGGTTAGCTTTTATATAACTTGCTTAATTGCTGCCCTTTTCTTGTGTAATCACTAATGCTTAAAGTCCCTGTTCTTGATGGTTTCAGCCATTTCAACCTATGCCCATTCCAGTTCCAACGTCTCTCGCTAGTTGGATGTCTAACCCACCTCCTGGACCCCATCCAGCAGTTTCGGGCGGGCCTCTGGGTCTCGGTTCTCCACCAATTCCTGGTACCACTCGTCAATTTGGAAGTTGAAGAATTTAAAAATCTTCGAAGCTTGTTAGCTCTTAACCAAGTCTTTTTTTTTTTTGACATCTAAGCTGGCCTTAAGCATCCAAGGACCCCACCAACGAATCATTCTCTTGATTTTCAACCAGGTGATTCTGATCATGTCAGCAAAAGAACCAGACCGTTGGGAATTTCTGATGAGGTAGTTGGGTGTTAAAATCAAAAGCTTCAAATTATATACTTTTCTATTGTTTAGTTAATCTATTTATATTCATTCTATGCATGTAGGTTGGTATTCCTGTGAATGTTCTTCCACTAACATTTCCTGGGCATCCTCATAGCCAGAATTTCAATGCACTAGACGACTTTCCCAAGTCCGTAGCACGATCTTTGAGCCAAGGCTCGTCTCCTATGAGCATGGATTTTCATCCTATTCAGCAGACTTTACTTCTAGGTTGATTTTACTGGTGAACATTTCTTTTTTGATGTTTCTATTGGATCTTTTTAATCTGTATGGTCCCTTTGTCACTATATCAGTTGGTACCAATGTGGGCGATATTGCGTTATGGGAAGTTAGTTCTAGGGAGAAGCTGGTTCAAAGGAATTTCAAAGTTTGGGATCTGAGCAAATGCACAATGCCTTTACAGGTGCCATATATTTATTGATGAAAACAACTATTGTTGAATATAATTTAGTTAGTATCTGAGATATAGCTTTTTTGAATTCAGGCTGGTTTAGTAAAAGATCCTGGCGTCTCAGTAAATCGTGTGATTTGGAGCCCTGATGGATCTTTGTTTGGTAATTGCGCTTTAAATTCATTTATCTAAGTAAAATAAAGTGATTGATGAAGTAATCTGATACACAACAATCTTCTTCTTTATATAGGAGTTGCATATTCTAGACACCTAGTGCAAATTTATTCATATCATGGAAATGACGATGTTCGTCAGCATTTAGAGGTATATTTCCGACATTAGATTTTTCAACCTTTGACGATTTTAAGTTTTTTTTATTATAACTTGCTACATGATTGCTGTTTCAGATCGATGCCCACGTTGGCGGAGTCAATGATCTTGCTTTCTCCCACCCACATAAGCAGCTTTCTGTGATAACTTGTGGGGATGACAAGCTTATCAAGGTTATTATAAGAAACACATAATCTGGAAGGATAATCAACATGTGATATATTGTTCTCATAATCTGTAATTCTTAGGTTTGGGATGCCACCACTGGTACCAAACAATATTCTTTCGAAGGTCATGAGGCCCCTGTCTACTCGGTTTGTCCTCACCACAAAGAGAATATTCAGGTAATAAAAAAAAGCACTCAAATTATAGAAAAAAAAGCACTTCTTGTTTTTTCTATAATTTGATCTTCTCATCTAATAGGTAATTATCTGAAAGCAGAATTTTAGAAAAGTTAGATTTATGTAAAACAGTTTTACCGTACAACTGGTTTGCAACCATCACTTTATAATAAAAAAACTAATACTTTTTTAATGAAACAACTAATACTATAAAAATGATACTACATTTTAATGAATCAACCGATATTGTTTAAAAATACACATAAATGCTAACCAGTTACATGGAAAAACTGGTTCACATAAGACTTTGCCATATAAGAATCTTTTTGAGATTCCCCGTTGGTTACTTGGTTATGATATCTCTGCCATTGTTTTCCAGTTTATCTTTTCTACAGCTTTAGATGGGAAGATTAAGGCATGGTTATACGATAATTTGGGGTCTCGAGTTGACTATGATGCCCCTGGGCGTTGGTGTACGACCATGGCCTATAGTGCTGATGGAACAAGGTAGGCTGATGCTTCAATATATATATGCTTTGTGCATTTTTTGAAGCTTCTAGATTATAAGACTATAATTTTCTTGCTTTCAGGCTTTTCTCGTGTGGGACGAGTAAAGATGGAGAGTCTCACATTGTTGAATGGAACGAAAGTGAAGGAGCTGTGAAGAGAACATATCAAGGTTTCAGAAAACGATCTTTGGGAGTCGTGCAGTTTGATACAACTAAAAACAAGTTCCTGGCAGCTGGTGATGATTTTTCCATCAAGTTTTGGGATATGGACAACACTCAACTTTTAACCAGTATTGATGCTGATGGAGGTCTTCCTGTGAGTTTTGCTTTCATAACTTCATACTTTACATACCATATAAAAGTTCCATGCACTTAGCCTCAATTTTGGTTTTTTCAAATTCAAGGCAAGTCCTCGAATCCGCTTCAACAAAAACGGAACATTGCTTGCGGTTTCTGCCAATGAAAATGGAATCAAGATTCTAACAAATGCAGAAGGCCTTCGATTATTACGCACTTATGAAAATCTTGCTTTTGACGCCTCAAGAGCATCTGAAGCTTCTAAGGTATTTTATTCAGCTTGTATATACTCTTCTTAGGATCTTTCTTACTCCATGAGAGAAGAGAGAGTGATATATTAAGTTTTCTGCATATTTCGACATGCAGCCGAACGTGAGCCAAATATCTGCAGCGGCTGGAGGTAGCACGGGGCTCACAGACAGGGTGGCATCTGTAGTTGGTATCTCAATGATGGTTGGTATCTGTTGCTTTCATTTTTTTTCCTGATAAAGAACTGCATTTTGCCATCTTATTATATGTGCACGTTGTGAGTTTGGTGTTTGATATTTGTCAGAATGGGGATGCGAGAAATCATGGAGATGTAAAACCTAGAATAACAGAAGATACTAATGACAAATCAAAGATTTGGAAGCTTACTGAAATTAGTGAACCATCTCAATGCCGGTCCTTGAAGCTCCCCGAAAATTTAAGAGTAACAAAGGTATATTCCCTTTTACGTTTATTTCATAACCCGAGATCTGCATATTGGGATATACCCTCTTGTGAATATTACGTCTCATTCTAAATTGTACCTGTTTTTAAGGTGTTATTTTTATCTTGTTGCAACAGATATCAAGGCTGATATATACAAATTCTGGTAGTGCAATACTGGCGTTAGGTTCAAATGCGATCCATTTACTTTGGAAATGGGTGCGGAATGAACACAATTCACATGGAAAGGTAAGAAGGAATCAAAAAAATTATTTTCAATTTTCAAAAACTATATAATCCCTTTAAATTTCACGCGTTGAATTATCTTGAAAATAAATGTTGACCCTGTAGGCAACTGCTAATATTCCCCCTCAATTATGGCAACCATCAAGTGGAATCTTGATGACGAATGATGTCACCGATACAAACCCCGAGGAATCTGTTCCCTGCTTTGCATTGTCCAAAAATGACTCCTACGTAATGTCTGCATCAGGAGGAAAGATCTCTTTGTTTAACATGATGACTTTCAAGGTAACATGTAAACGTATAAATAAAGTTCCCTTTATGCCCTTCGCGTTTATTCACCTCTTTCTCTGTTTTGCAGACAATGACAACTTTCATGCCTCCACCACCAGCAGCAACATTTTTGGCATTTCATCCTCAAGATAATAATATAATCGCTATCGGAATGGATGACTCCTCGATTCAGATATATAATGTTAGGGTAGACGAGGTAACGCAGTACGACTTTTATCACTATTGTGTTCTATGCTTAAGGCAATAGGTCCAAATAGCTTATTGATCCCATTTGCTTCTTGCAGGTGAAAAGCAAGCTTAAAGGACACTCTAAAAGAATTACAGGCCTTTCTTTTTCGCATATATTAAATGTCCTAGTTTCATCGGGTGCAGATGCTCAGGTTGGCAGCTTAATTGACTTCTGAAATTGACTTGAACGATCTTTAATCTGCTGTTTAAGTAGTTCCATATTTTTTAAAAAAAGAAAATTTGAGAATGTAATAAGTTGCATGTATAAGTAGTAATCTTGAATGAAAATGGTATAGCCCCCTATTTGTAGGATAATAAATATGTCGGAAAATATATATTTTTAGTCCTATAAGTTTGTCCCCCCTTTTTTTCAGGACACCCCACTTCCCTGAATTGAATTTTGTCATATTAACTTTGAAAATTCAATTTTTTAGTCCTTTGACTGGCTACAGCGGGTCTGCAGTTGGTTTTAAAAGTTGACATGACAAAATTAATGTGTGTGTATATATACACATCATCTTAAAACGGCTGCTAACCTGCTGTAGCCGGTCAAATGTCCAAAAAGGACTAAGAAATTGAATTTTGAAAGTTAACAGGACGAAATTCATTTCGGTATAATGGGGTGTCTTGAATGCAAAAATTGGAAAACTTATTGGACTTAAAAAAACTCTTTCCTTAAATATACATTTTCTCTTATTATATCTTGGCGTTTTCCTATGTCAATGTACTTGAAAATCAGCTATGCGTGTGGAATTCTGGTGGGTGGGAAATGGAGAAATCCAGGTTTTTGCAAATGCCTTCCGGAAGATCGCCTGACGCACCATCTGAAACTCGTATACAATTTCATCAGGACCAGATTCACCTTCTGGTTGTACACGAGACCCAGCTTGCCATATATGATACCAACAAGTTAGACTGCGTGCATCAGGTAATTTTCCGTAGAAAACATCGTCTAAGATTCTTCTTATTCAGAGATGTTAGTATGTTACGTTACATTTAATATTTCTCGTTATGTAGTGGGTCCCACCGGAATCTGCTGCACCAATATCTCATGCGACATTTTCATGCGATAGCCAGCTTGTGTATGCTAGTTTCGTAGATGCTACTGTCTGCATATTCACTGCTGCACACCTTCGTTTGCGGTGCCGTATTAATCCTTCTGTTTATCTTCCTTCAAATGTCAGGCAAGTCTCTTGGATAATACTTATGCTCATGTGACATTTAGAGGCTTTTCTTGTTTCTCATTTATATAAGCTTTTTATGTGAATAAACCAATTGTAGCTTGTTTTGGTATTATGAAGTTTCTGAATGAGTTTTGGACTTTCACTCTTGTCAGAGAGTTTGTCAAAGCTTCACAATGTTTTGTTCCAAATACGAAATATTGTTTATTGCTAGGTCCATATAGTTTTATCTCTAAACATTGGGCATTGTATATTTTTTTTCCTTTTGAATTTGGTCCTTGTACTTCCATTTACATCTAAGGGCCGTTTGGTACGACTAGGGAATGATAATAGTAATGGTAATGGGTATCATTGAGGGGTCAATCACTATGGGTTATTGATTGCATTGATATTGCTTGGTTAGAAAATAAACAATGGATATCATCTTAGGATGGTAGAGTGAATGATTACATGAGTGAACTTAGGTAATGGGAGTGGGTAATCAGTTACTTACTTTAGGTCTCTGTACTTCCATTTTTTTTAAAACTTACATGAGTATTTTCAACTCGTGAAATCGACAAGAGTGAAATAAAAAAAGGGATAACTTACGGTACTAAAAAATAATATTATCCCCAAAAGAAGTTGAAAGTGTGAGGATTCAATATGCTTTTCATCTAAAATATCATCCTGACTTTACATTGCATTCAAGTTTCTAGTCCCATTTGTTTTCTCATGCAATGTTATTCTTTATCATAAAATTTTTCCGTGCCTAAATGAATTACGTGCTTTCTCTAGCAGCTCGAATGTTCACCCATTGGTGATCGCTGCACATCCACAAGAGTCGAATCAGTTTGCATTAGGTCTCTCAGATGGTTCAGTTCATGTTATCGAACCTCTAGAATCAGAAGGCAAGTGGGGCCTACCTCCGCCACTCGAAAATGGTTCTACAAGCAATGTACCACCCAACACTTCTTCAGTCGGAGCTTCAGCCTCAGAGCAGCCTCAAAGATGACCATACGATCTTTTCTCGTGCTTTCTCCTGGTAATTCTTGGCATATACTCGATCTGATGATGATATTCTTTCAAATGCTCTCGTTTTTTCCCCCTAACACAGTTGCGCTTCTGTGAACAGATGGAGTTGTGGGAGTTGGCCGTGTAATTAACTCAGATTTCCGACTCAGACACCGTGATTGCTGACAATTCAAGTAAGATGCAACGCGAGATAAATGTTGTAGGAGTGTGTTAACTGCCAAAATCGCCTTTTGTAGACACGGATCTGTTTCGTATGCAATGATTGATTCTTCTGTGTTTCGAGTTCATAATATTAGTTTGAATTATATTGGTTGGATGTTTAGTTTGTTGATACTGTGTATCAGATTCCCATCGACTGATGTATGTATGTGTGCAGTTCGATTTCTCTATTCCACTTTTCGTATTCCTTGTTCCACCCTACTGGATCTTTAACGCTTGGTATCCGTGTGTTCGACGCCTTTTTTTTTTTTTTGGGCATTGGAAGGGTGTTTGCTGTTTTGAGAAAAATGACATTATGCAGAAAGGGAGAGTGAAAATGATGGAGATAATATTGCTTTATAATTATTTATTATTTATATTTTATAGTTTAGGGCTTTATTGATGTTTTAATTAATTGATTAGTGGGTTGGGCTTCTAGATTTTCTATTATAAATAGGAATTTTCGATAATCATTGTAAGTGAGCTTTTGATTACTATGAAAATGAGATTATTCTCTAGTGAGGTTTAACCTTGCAATTATTTTATAGTTTAGATAAGTGATTTCATAACCGGTTCGAACCGGTCGGTTCAACCTGGGAAATCGCCAGCAAATCGGTCAAAATACCCCCTAAAACCGTTTTTCCGGTCAAACCGGGATTAACCTGTCAAAATCGGAAAAAAACCGGTTCAATTGCGAACCGAACCGCAGTTTTTTTTTTTTTTTGAATATTAAATAATTTATATTTTTCTTTTAACGGGAAAAATTACAGAAAAGACTCAAAAAGAGAAACCTAGTTTGAATCGCGATCCCCTTTTTGAAACTGAACTTCTACTCTGTTCCCCCGCGCCGTCGTCGTTGCCGCTGTCATCGCCGCTGCGGCGCCGCCCTTGAATCGTGACGCTGTCGCTGCCCCTGTTCTCACCTTCGCCGCTTTTTCTCAAACAGATATTAGTTCAGCTATTTTCAGTATTAGTTGGCCCGTGAAGATGGGCTTTTTGCTCGAAGCCTCGAACAGGCTGTCCCACTATTTAGATAATATTATAATAACAACTATTTACTACTCCGTATATAATTTCAACTTTGACAACAACTTTGCTATATTTATCTTTTATTTTTAAGTAAAAAAAAATAGGAAACACTAACAGAGAAGAATGCATAAGAGCCGTTGGATTGTGTCTATATTTATCTTTTATTTTTAAGTAAAAAAAATAGGAAACACTAACGGAAAAGAATGCATTAGAGCCGTTGGATTGTGTCATCATTTTGGTCTTTAGGAACCACCCATCACTTGTCTCTCTCAAATTCAATTACTGATTAACAATTAAATAGGCATATTTTATTTTATTGATTTTTTTTATGTTACATAGGACATATTTAAAAAAAGTAAAAAAATAGGTTGAGATTATTTCACCGGTTGAACCGTCGGTTCGACCGGTCCAACCGGTTCAACCGTCAATCGGTGGTCAGTCCGGTTCGATCACCGGTTCGGTTATGAAAACACTGGTTTAGAGCTTTATTGATGTTTTAGTTAATTGATTAGTGGGTTGGGCTTCTAGGTTTTCTATTTATAAATAGGAGTTTCAATATCATTGTAAGGGAGCTTTTGATTATTATGAAAATGAGATTATTCTCTTGTGAGGTTTAACCTTGCAATTGTGTCACGTCTTCCGTGCTGCATCAGAAAATAATGATAAATTCTTTTTTTTTTTGCTCAATTTGTCAGGAATTGAGTACAAGGCCTCGGTGGCCCATTTATATTTGAAAATAATGCAGGACAAATTAGGCCCAGATCGCTATCATCGTGGGCCAGTGGCCCAGTATTTCAGGCTTCATAACCAATTGAGATTTGCAGTTGTGGGCTACAAATAGGATTATGAGAGAATTGATCAATCTCAACGTTAGGATTGTAATTACGAACATTCAACCAGAGATGATTAAGATATACCCTCTATGGAAAAACTCAATTATATAATCCAACAGAAATATACTTTATGTTCCTCCTAATAACTAACAAGTCATATTCAAGTTAGATATTTCAGAAATTTTATTTGAGTTTTGCATCTTATCAATTAATGGGCATAAATAGGGTCAAGATTTTATATAAGGACTTTTTAAAATTGTAAAAAATGATATTATTATTATCCATTTTATTAATTATAGGCATCTTATTAATCAGTGCTATCAAAACCGGCTAGTTTAAGCAGTTGAACCAGCCATGAAATCGGTTCAATTACCCTAAAGAAACTATTTTTACGGTTGAATCGAGAAAACCGATGAAAATTGAAAAATCGGTTGAACCGGATAGAACCGATTTTTAAAAAAAAAATAAAAAATTAAAACTTAATTCTAATTTCTATTATTCCTATTTTAAATTGTATTGTTTGATATTGTTTATGATTGTATTGTGTTTATATTCAATATGAGACATAAATTATCATTTTAAATTTTATAAATACATATTTGTTTTATTTTTAATATAATATAGAATTATTTTTAAAAAATAGATAAGGATCATTTTAACGGTTAGACCGCTGTTCGACCGGTCCAACCGACTGAACGTCAACCGGTGCCCAATTCAAAAAAAAAATTATTGAAAAATATTAGTTGTATACCGTTACACTTTATAACTATCATAGAGTTGGTTACTCTATTAATAAATATAACAAATATAGTGTAACATTTATACTTATAATGTAAATATATAAATTTAGAAATAGTTGAATTTTCCCATTCAAAATTATTTATTATCAAATAGGAAAATATATATTTAGAATAAATATTAATAAATCATGAATAATTATTAGGATATTATTTAGACTTAATCTTATTATTTTGAATAGCCTTTTAGGGTGTTTCTTCCCGAAGTCAGTGAATAGTATTGATTGTCAATGGTCATTTAGTTTCAACCATTAGAATTAAAATCCAAAGAATATTATTAGGATATTATTTAGACTTAATATTATTTTGCCAAAATTATAATCAAATAAGAAAATTAATATTTATAATAAATATATTAATGAATAATGAATAATTATTAGGATAGCATTTAGACTTAATGTTATTGTTTTGAATAGTATCAAATATGCAGATTTTAGAGGGAATTATTCTCCAACTGCTCGATTTCTCCCGTTGCTATTTCTCCATTGCTCAAGTAGCCTGCCATAGAGTAAACAAGGTACTTTTAGTTCAAATACCAACACAAGTGTTATTGTTCATATGGAAAGATATGCAGCACATGCATTTTTCTCATCAGAAGCTTATAATGAATGATAAGATCAATTCCTGGTTAATGAGAAAAATATCAACCAAACAGAAACAATGGCATTTGGCATCCAAACATAACCTTAAGCAACTCTAAGACAACGTCGAAATCCCTCGTTTTGTTGTGGTAAGAATTGATTCCTTAGAATTCCATAAGTGAACAACTCCTAATAATAAGAAAGGAAAAGAGATGCTCAATCACTGGTGTTCATAACTCATCCCTCCTCTTCTAACAGGAAGAGGTAAAAGGCATTCCATATGCTGGGTTCAACTATAATTTCAACTATCTAGTCACAGTTTGTCATATTAGCAGTACATATTTCCTGAACAAATGTATGACACCGTGTTTTTTTCAGGTTGATCAACAATAAAGCTCTCAGAGTACAAAGAGTTGTGGAAAAATACAGAGAGTGAATACTGAGATAAGCAGATGTGGTTATAAACTAAGACGAATTCCTTATTAATTCCTTGGTTTAGTCTCTAGTTACCTCAGCTCTCCATAATACACTTGAGCATGCAATGAATTCCCTAACGGCACCAACTCATACATAGAAAAAGAACTGATTTAACAATATGAGTAATAATGAATTTCACTATTCATTTACATTATGTTTCTAGTTATCTCAGCTCCTCATAACAAACTTAATGTATATACTCAAATCCCATCATGAGATCGAATAATCGAAATCATTCAAACGAATGAACTGATATGGGAGGGAAGAAGGAAATGAAAGCAAAGGAACTATACACTGCTTGTGGCACTAAAGTGGTGTTTGCAACCTCAACATAATACGGTAGAAGCACTGTTTTGAGAAGTAAGGGGGTGTTTGCAAAAACTTATGGTTTTAAAGAAGTGATTAAAATTAGTGATTATGGAAAAAGTGATTAATAGTAGAAGTTGATAGTGTTTGTAAGAAAAAAAAAAAAGTTGATAGTGTTTGCAAAAAAAGTTAAATGTTTTAAAAAAAGACTAATAAGCTACTAAAAGCACCCTCTTTGAAGCTTATAACTTATAACTTATGAAAACTTATTTTAGCTACTAAAAGAGAAATAAAACACTCCAAATTGCTTTTACACATAATTCTAGGTGACTATAATCACTTACTCCCTCCGTCCCAGAAGACTTAGCACACTTTCCTTTTTGGTCTGTCCCATAAGACTTTGCACACCCATAAATGGACACACTCTTCTCCACTTATAATCTTACAACACACACTTATTACCCCCCTTACACACTTACTACCCCCATAAAAGCAACTTTTCTTAATCTCTGCGCCGAAAAGTTGGCGCAGAGTCTTCCGGGACGGAGGGAGTATAAGTTTTTGAAAACACCCCCTAAGTGTGACCCAATTTTTTCAAAATATAAGTGCTTCTACCCATTGAGTAATGATTGCAAACAAGCACTAAATTCAGAGCAAATTGATTCTTGGAAATCAATTTCAATAACTGCTCAAGAGTTGAGTAAATAATATTGTATGGCACCACTCCTCTTTTTTCTCCCTTTGGCATAGAGAATGAACAAAGAACAAGGTGATCCTAAGGATCTTCTGTGTATAGCTATATGTTCGAATCGAACACCCTACTTCACAAGAATGCATAGCTCGATTAATTTACGATGTTATCGTTACTTTGCAGGGTTAGTTACTCAGTCTATATCAAGAAATCCAAGGAACAAAACTATGCCATCATCTTTTCCTAACAATTGGTTCTAAGGATCTTCTGTGTATAACTATATATTTGAATGTAACACTCTACTTCACAAGAATGCATAGCTTGATTAATTTACGATGTTATTGTTACTTTGCAGGGATGGTTACTCAGTCTATATCAAGAAATCCAAGGAAGACTAACAACACTGAGTTTAAGCTTCAATGGTAGGACAATCATTCTCCCCTAATCACAAAACATGCATATCAGAAGCTAATCATAGAATCAAAATTCCAAGAAAACCAAAACAAATTTAAATTCGCACAAAATCAACAACCTGTTTACCTCAATCAGGCAATTTCCCAGCTCGAAATATGGCGAATTTGGATACCTCCGAATACTTATACTCAATTCCATTACTTTTCAACAACCCCTCAAGCAAATCCCTAGCTTTTTCCGGCTCCGAACTCTCGCATTCAATCTCATAACACATCCCAAAGCTGTATTCCGATTCATCGAGCTCCAATTTGAGGCCCTTCCACTCATAAACCCCTCTCACATTCCTAAACCCCCCTAAGCAGACCAAACCCTTTTCCCCCAATCCGAATTCCCCCTTCACTCTCCGCATAATATCAGAGGACTGAATCGCGAACAGGCGCCAGGGCTCGGCGGCGCATTGGCGGCCGATGGCGGGGTCGAGGGGCTCCTCCTGCTCTTCGATTCGGCTGATTCCGCCGGAGATTTGGGGTTTCGATTTCAGAGAGAGGATGCAGAGGGAATCGAGGTCGTAGAAGCGGATTCGGAGGGCGGCGAGGTTGGAGGAGAGCTCGGCGTTGGGGCCGTCGAAGAAGAGATTCTCTTGGAAGTGGGTGCGGCGGTGGTGGGAGGAGAGGAGGGTGGAGAGACGGTGGTGGGCGGCGGCGGATGGGAGGCGGAGCTTTACTTCCACTTCCATGAATTATCGAATAATCGCGTTTTTTGAAGGGTGGGAAAATATGGTTGGAGCAAGTGATGATGGTTTGCGGGGTTTGGATGTTTGTGTTGACCCGGAAAGATTAACCCGATTTATTTTGTTTTATTTTCTGATTTTTTCTATTCACATGTTTGCTATTTTTTCTAGAGATGTTCTTTTGTTTTACCCTTTTCATAAAAGTTTAATCCTAAGTTTAGGTTTTTTTTTTTAAGGGAGAGACGAGAAACATTTTAAGTCGTACCATTGACCTCTCGTATGTAAATTGAGAGATATGTCTATGTAGCAGACATCAAACATTTTGAATCTGCGTCACCGGATGATTCATCTTCACATCACAACAAACTTTAGTAATCGGATGTGCCCCAGAGAGCAATTTATGCAACTTTTATATATAGTAGTTGCACCGTGCAATTGATGTATATTTTTAAATGATACTCCCTCCGATCATGAAAAGTATGCCCACTTTTTTGGCACAACATTTAAGAAAAATATAGATAAAATAGATAAATTAGGAGTATTATAGGCATTGTGGGATCCATTAATAAATAAAGTGGTTGTTTGTGAGTAAAATACAATGACAATTGAAGTAATTAATGGGGGTGTATTGATTGTGGAGTCTGTATGATTTTTTTAGACTTTCAAAGTCTGGGGGTATTCAAACTGGATTTTCAAAAGTCTTTAAAAATCCTGAGGTATTCAATACGGATTTTAAAAAGTCTTAAAAAATCTTTAGATATTCAACATTCTATGGATTTTAATACTCTATGGATTTTCTTTGATTTTCTTTCAAAAATATAAAGAGTTTTTACTCTCCAAAATCTCTTCTAATAACCAGAGATTTCTACGTATTCTCTCAGATGACTCTGAAGATGAAAGGTCAAAAGAAAGAACTTTCTTAATACTTTTCATTTAAACAATTAATACTTTTCTATTTAAATAATTTATACTTTTCATCTAAACAAGTTATACTTTTATTTTAAACAAGTAATATTTTTCTATTTAAACAATTTATACTTTTCATTTGAACAAGTTATACTTTTGTTTTAAGTAAATAATACTTTTCTATTTAAATAAGTAATATTTTTCCATCTAAACAAGTAATATTTTTCTATTTAAACAAGTAATACTTTTCATTTAAAAAAGTAATACTTTTCTATTTAAACAAGTTATACTTTTCATCTAAACAAGTTATATATTTTTTTTTCAAGTAAGATTTTTCTATTTAAACAAGTAATACTTTTCTTTTAAACAAGTAATACTTTTCGTATTTAAACAAGTAATATTTTTCTATTTAAACAAGTAATACTTTTCATTTAAACAAATAATATTTTTTATTTAAACAAGTTATACTTTTCATCTAAACAAGATATACTTTTCTTTTAAACAAGTAATACTTTTGTTTTAAACAAGTAATATTTTTCTATTTAAACAAATAATACTTTTCATTTAAACAAGAATGTAAGCTAATTACAACAAAGAATAACATTGCTTTCTCAAAGTCAACTACAACAAAGAACGGAAGTTAATGCATGGAGAACGAGTATTGCTAATGCTATGTGGGAAATGAGGCCGAGGTATAACGGTAATGGTAATGAAGATAATGAGAATGAAGATGAGAATAATAATGTTTTTTTTTTGGAACTAATATAATTTTTTTCAAAACAACTTGGATAACTTTTTTTATATACAAGTGTGTTCCATATAAATTTTCATCAATAGTTCCAGCACCGGAGTCTATGGAAATCCATGTAAATCAATAAAAAAAGTGTATTTCACAATCCTGTCAAGTCTATAAAAATTCATGTAAATCAATAAAAAAGTCAGTCAAACTCTGCATGGAGTCTATGGATTTTCTAAATCCACAAATTTTTTAAAGTCCAAAAAAATCCAATAGAATCCCAATGGAATACACCCCCCTAAGTGATGATTGAGGATAAAAATAAATTGTATATTTCTATAAAAAGTATGAAAATAGATTTGATGGATAGAGGGAGTATTAGAGAACTAGTTATTTTATCGAACAACATTAATTGGTTAATATTAATTGTTTTCATTGAAATTATATTAGCTATTTTTATTTAATATATTGTTAATTGTGCATACAATTGTTACTTTTAAATTTATAAATTTTTAATATGAAAATAATAATGATATCTAATGTGATATGGAGATTGAAAGGGGCAATTTAAATTAATTTAATTATTTTATTACCATTTTATATAAAGATTCTTTAATTTTGGACAATATTTTCGAAAAATGTTCTAACTAATTTGGGAGGGCATATCATGCATCATATGTAATGTTGAAAATTGTTAATTCAAGAAAGAAAGGACTATAGAACTTGTTTATATTATAAAATTTATATTATCATATTTAAAAATTACTATTATTAAATTTATCAACTGATATGATTATATTTATAAATTAAAATTATAATATTAAATACTATAAATACTAATTTATAAAAATAATATTATTATCACTTTATAAATGTAATGATACGAGTCCTGTATTATTAACAAATTTCACTAAGGAAAAAGTTTGTGTGAAGAAAAAGAACCCATTTGTTTATTATGAACAATAATAAACAATTGCAACGTGTGGCTAAATTGTTATCCATTCGTCACCATACCCAAGAATCTCACACTTTTTCGCATCTCATTCCCCCACAAACCATAATTGCTCTGTTTTTCTTGTTTCAAAGGAATAAAAAATTACTAAAAGGAAATCATGTCAGGAAAAGAAGTGTTCATTGGTTCCATAGATCAAGGAACAACCAGCACAAGATTCATCATCTATGATCGCTCTGCAACACCCGTTGGATCTCACCAAGTTGAATTCAATCAGTTCTATCCACAATCAGGGTACCTTTTTTTCCCCATGCACACATTCAATCTTCTTGATTTTCAGTTTTTTTAGTGTAAAGATTGAATCTTTTTCAAAAACAGATGGGTGGAGCATGATCCAATGGAGATTCTTGAAAGTGTGAGATTGTGTATTTCAAAGGCTGTTGATAAGGCCACCGCTAATGGCCATAATGTTGATAAAGGATTGAAAGCCATCGGTTTGACCAATCAGAGAGAGACAACTGTCGTTTGGAGCAAATCCACTGGTTTGCCTCTCCATAATGCTATTGTTTGGATGGATGTCCGTACAAGTTCTATCTGCAGGTTCTTCTCTCTTTAGGGCTTTTCAAATTTGGAATCAAATTCAGATTCTTGTGGGGTTTGTTATAGATTCTTGCATGTTTTGATTTCAATGAATAGTACAAGTAGTTAATTTAATGAAATTCAGAAATTTGGAGAAAGAACTCATTTTGATTTTCTTGATTCTAAAGAGGTGGCCTATTGTTTGTTATAGAATTCAATCAAGTGTGTAGATATTGTTGCTGAAATTTTATTTTTATTTTCTAAATTCAGAAAATTGGAGAAAGAATTGTCTGGGGGAAGAACTCATTTTCTTGAGGCATGTGGTTTGCCCATAAGCACATATTTCAGTGCATTGAAGCTGCTATGGTTGTTCGAAAACGTCGATAAAGTAAAACAATCCGTAAAGAAAGGAGATGCATTGTTTGGAACCATAGATTCTTGGTTGATTTGGAACTTAACAGGAGGGAAAAAAGGCGGTTTGCACATCACTGATGTCTCGAATGCTTCGAGAACCATGTTGATGAACTTGAAAACTCTCAAATGGGACGAAAAAATCCTCAAAACTCTCAACATTCCTGCAAAAATGTTACCTAAAATAGTAAGCAATTCCGAGGTTATAGGGAAAATAGGGAAAGGGTGGGCTATATCAGGGATTCCCATAGCTGGTTGTCTCGGTGATCAGCATGCCGCAATGGTGGGCCAAGCTTGTCGAAAAGGCGAAGCTAAGAGCACGTATGGAACGGGGGCGTTTATACTCCTAAACACGGGTGAGGAAATCATACAATCCAAACATGGCCTATTGAGCACTCTATCTTACAAGCTGGGGCCCAAAGCGCCAGCTAACTACGCGTTGGAGGGCTCGATTGCCATTGCTGGTGCGGCCGTTCAGTGGCTCAGGGACGGTCTTGGAATAATAAAAAAATCCAGTGAGGTCGAGGAGTTAGCGTCAAGAGTTGAGTCATCTGGGGGGGTTTACTTTGTCCCGGCCTTTAATGGACTGTTTGCCCCTTGGTGGAGGGACGATGCTCGAGGGGTTTGTATTGGGATCACGAGGTTTACGAACAAAGCACACGTTGCTAGGGCCGTGCTCGAAAGTATGTGCTTTCAGGTTAAAGACGTGTTGGATTCGATGCATAAGGATGCAGGGGAGAAGGTTAAAAGTGGGGAGGGGGAGTTTTTGCTTAGAGTGGATGGTGGTGCAACTGCTAACAACTTGTTGATGCAACTTCAGGTATGGTTTCTATTGCTCTGATTATAATTTTCGTGTTTTCTTAGCGCGTTCCTCGTGTTTCCATTTATCGATTGTGTGATTAGAATAAGTGTAGATGTGGATGTACATGAGATATGTGTAGTTTAATTGCTATATGTAATATGCTATAGTTGTCGTGTGTTCTTGGTGCGTTCCTCGTGTTTCAAATTTTCGATTGACTGATTCCGATGAGCGTAGATGCAGATATACATGAGATATGTGTAAAGAAGGAAGACGAATTTATGTGTAGTTTAATTGCGCTATGTAATATGCTATAGTCGACGTATTTTCTTGGAGCATTCCCCGTGTTTCCACTTATCCAACGAGCATAGATGTAGATATACATGAGATGTGTATAGAAAAGGAATGCAAATTGATGTCTAATTTACATTCCTTTTCTATGCACTGGTATAAAAACACGACTATTATATGCTGGTGTATAGAAACACGCTCTATCAAATTGCTCCATGGACCATGCTATACACCAGCATATAACAGTCGTGTTTTCTTAGAGCATTTCGTGTTTCCAACGAACATAGACATGTATATAGAAGACGAATGCACATCCAGATCTTGTTTTCTTGCTCTATGTTATACATTAACGTAATAATTTTCTCCTATTTTTTCGACGCGTTTTTCATGTTTTTCCAAGTTACGTTTTGCTATTTTCAGGCCGATATATTGGGTGGTCCCGTGGTGAGACCCTCTAACATAGAGACGACCGCACTTGGAGCAGCCTACGCTGCTGGATTAGCCGTTGGCGTTTGGTCGGAAAACCACATATTTTCATCGGGCGAAAAGATGGAACGAGACACCACTTTCCGCCCGAAATTAGACGAAGAAACAAGAAAGATGAGGGTGGATTCGTGGTGCAAAGCTGTTACCAGAACATTCGACTTGGCTGATCTTTCTCTCTAACTCACAAAACCATACAATGCAGACATTCTTCAACAATTACACTTCTTTCATTAGCTTCTTTGATTAATTTCATCAAACTCTCTTTCAAGAGCAGGCCCAAGCCAAGATTCAATTTTTTGATTCATTTAAATTTGTTACATGTTGAATTGAATAAACAAAACATTAGGGTCTGAATCACGGGTCGACCTACTACCATTTTAACTCAATAAAATCTAAAGATTAAGCCTTTGATGAATAAGATATCCTCTCATTCTCTTTTATTTTGTTAGACACGCTTATGTAATAAGACGGTCTCACAGTGAGACGAAACATAATTTGAGCATAATGACGCTTTAACATTTTGAAAGAGTGTGAATATTGATTTGTGTTAATTTGTATCTTATACGAGTTTTTTTTTGTTTGTTAAATGTCCACATTAAACGTAATTTTGGATTATAAATTAAAGAGACATACTTGCGTGAGACGGGTCATAGTTTGGGCATTGACGCTTTGACATTTTGGGTGGGAAGTGTGTTGATTTGTATTAGGTTGTATCCTGTCTCAGATATGAAATTGTCTCATACGAGTTTTTGTCATATTTAAAATATGCAATTTAAAATATTAAGTGGGTCTTGCGTGTGAATGAAACATAATTTAGAGATACACCTTAATACTTTAAAAAGAATATATATTAATTTGTGTTACTTTGTTAATCGTCTCACGTGAGACCTTCTGACACGAGTTTTTATAATATTTTAAGGTTTAATTCCATATCAATTCACGAATTTTAGTCTCAATATTAATTTAATCGCGCCTTTCAACATTTTTGTGCAAAATCACCACCTTTTTAATTGTTTCATTTTGTACACACTTTTAAATTTCGACGTGGTTTTTTTTCCGTCACGGGATGATTTTATTCATGTAGAGAGATTTCTGATTTAAGAACTAACACACTCTCATAATTCGAAAAACTTGTGCAAAAAAATGCAAACAATGTACCAAATTGAAACAATTAAATAGATAATTGATTTCTATAAAAATATTGAAAATCATCTTGTTTATAAGTGGTTGCTTATATTAATAAAACTCTTTTAAATCAAATATATTCATGAACTCTATCAACATTTAAAAAGTACTTTATTTTTAAATAATAACACAATGATATTAGAAAATTGAACTCTTCGAATTTGTATATTGAATGTGCCTTTTCAAAAAAAATAAATAATAATAATAAATAATAGCGCCAAAAATATGGCGTCGTTGCCGCCAAAAATCGCCGTAGTTTTGCGACGAGAATTTCCGTCGGCGATTTTCCGTCTTAAATCAGAGTTAGGTTTAATTTAATCGGATCCCTTTCCTTCTTCTCAAAATGCTTTCTCTTCTCCTCCCGACTGCGCAACTCCACTGCTCGGTCCGTCCGCCGCGGTACAGGTAATTTCAATTTGGGGGTTAGGGTTTTCTAATTGGATGACGAAAAAAATAAAATTGCAAGGGTTAATTGTTTTGAATCTGTGATAGTTTGGGTGGGGAATTGTATGGGGACAGGGTGGAGGAAATTTATCATTGTGCCTTTTTGGGATGGTTTAAATTAACAAAATAAGTAGTAAAAGGTTTGTTTGGGGTATTTATTGGCTAATCCACCTCTCTGAACTAGTGTTACAGTTTGCATTCAATAATTCAGAGGATGAAAGAGCCTGATAGGTAAGCTGTGTTTTATCGCCTTTGAGATTTTTCTGAATTAGGGACCTTTTTGATGTTAATGTGAGATTATAGACATTTCATTTGTTCGATTTTAGTTGACGAAGATGGATGTTATACGATGCGAAAATAGTAGGAACAATAAGTTTCTTGGAATTATGCATAAGAGTGGAGTTTGGAACTGGTTTCTAGTTAATTTCAGTAGTTGTTTCGTGGAATGGTCTCACGCAAGTTCTTGTCATCTGTTTAAGCATTAGATAAGTTACATTTGTTGGTACTCTTATTATTTGCAGTAATCAATGTTGACGTTAAATATTTGTTCGTTTGTTGTGGACGATTGATTAATGTTGGTTACATTCGTTGATATTAGTTCAAAAAGTAGCACACATTGTGGAAAATTAATGGTTTTTTACGTTCATATACATCTTGCAGATGACGGGAAAAGATTCGTACGGACAAAATAGAGGTAAACGGGGGAGTTCTCGACCACCTTTATCTGCACCACCATTTGCAACTCGCCATGGCCCTGCCCCCTTAGCTGTCCCACATGCTCACGTGCCTTCATATGCGTCTTCTACTGCGTCCGTTGTAGCTTCCTCAACAAACAAGAAACCAAGAGTTGAGTTACATGTAGTGGGTAATAGGTAAATGCAAAAACTCATCAAAATATTATATGCAATAGAATGACATACATAGTTGTAATGTACACATCTTTAAGGCTCCATTTGGATGGGTGGATTTGAAATCCATGGATTTCATGTACAAATCATCACTCTCCAATTGATTTACAAATATTTAGATTTGAGAGTCTAGTTTAAAGTGGAGGACTTTCAAATCCTCATCAAAACCATGTCATTTGTAAAATCTCTGCTCTCTACCCCTTCCCTCTCACTCCCCCTTCACTTTCTTCCCTTCTCTCTCGTCTAAGTATTTGTAAATCCATTGAAGAGTGATGATTTGTGTGTGAAATTCATGGATTTCATATCCACCCATCCAAATGGAGCCTAATAATTATTATTATCTTCTCAACTTGTAGCATACTTCCACCCCACCAAACCGCTGCTATACTCAGGAGCATTTCTCTGATCGAGTACGATGGAACGAGTTGGATCAAAGTCTCTGATGGAACCAAGAAATTATATTACCAGGAGTTTCAAGTAGGTCCCAATATTCATATACGTCTTGATTATAGTTTTATCAAAAGTATTGTATACATTCACTTGCATTAATGATACAAAAAGTGGTAAGTTGATTCACTCTATGCAGAAACGATGCAAATGGGATCCTGCTGTTAAGGACAGAATCGATGCGTTGTACTCGGAAAAAGCTGCTAGCTGTTACAGGGACATGATCCACGATTGGTTGCACAATTGGCTTAGCTACAAGGAGAAGCCCAAATGTGTGTCCAATGATACATGGAACAATTTCTTGGATCATTTGAATGACGGCGAATTGCAAAACGACGCTGAGTTGGGGAGTAAAATTCGACCGAGTGAGCCATGTGGAGTTGCTGCAGGCAGCCCTGTCCATCAAGGAGAGTCCGTTTCTGTTGGGAATATTGTATGTATTTTGTTATAACATCAAAATTGATCCTACTTTGATATATTGTTGTAATGATAAAAAGGTGTTGAATGTTTTTGGAGGCGCGGGGAAAGGCAGCCAGACGTAGTCAGCCAGTGCCTCAACAAGAGACGGCCACGGAGATGGAAGCGTGGATTAAAGCTGATCTTCAGAAGAGGTTTGATAAGCTGACCAGTTACTTGGGGCTCCCTTCCAATTTCTGGGAGACTGGCGGAGCCGAGGCGGGTACCAACGCTTCCGGCGGCACTGGGCGGCGGTGCGGGTGGCGCCGATGATGATGCTGATGCGGATGTTACCGTTTTGAATCTTTGATGAGCAATGACTTTACTTCATGTTGGATGATGCATTATAAAATTTAATTTCGGGCTGGAAGGAACTTTTGTTTTTTGTTGGATTTTATTAATTTGTTTTGGTTTTCAATTTTATGAATTTTGTGCTCGTTTTTGAAAATGTAGAATGCCTATATTGGGACAATCTAAAAATTGATGTGCAATTCTTCCGACAAAAATATTTTTTGCGACAATTGAACATGTTTGTCTCACATTAATCAACACTTACTCTTTTTAAAGTGTTAAAATGTCAATAATTAAATTATATTTCGTCACCACTTGGCAAATATGTCTCTTTTAATTATTAATAATAATTTGACTATTTTAATCAAAACATACTGACAATTTTTTTTTTAATAAAAAAAAACGGAACTTTTGTTCATGAAAATTGGGTATGAGTAATACCCCAATAAGAAAAGGCATCAGTTGCAGTACACATATGAGCACATAAAGATAGCCAAAAAGAAAATTCAGACCTATAACTTGCCTACAATTTTTTTTTTAAAATGTTATGTCTTATGAGTTGCACTTTTACCATTCAAATTTATACATGAAAAAATAATTATAGTTTTTGTGCATAAAAGTGTAACTTTTGTATATAATACGTAAAATAGTTTAAAAAAAAAAAAATTCACTGTGAACTTAAGTTTTCACACAGATTTTTGTCATGTCTTACACTAATAGAAAATTTTTGGCGATGTTTTCATTTGCCAGGCATTTGGGAACTTTTCGTCCGTAAATATCCCTTTTTTAGTGAAGACTTAAGAGATTTATTTAAATAAACTTTAAATTCTCTCTCCCCCTCCCTCCCTCTAAAAAATAATCAAGTAATGTATAAACATACAAAAGTAGACCAATCACAGAGATTAGAAGCAAAGGTAAAGCTTTTCAAGATAAGCAACACTGCAAAAACCCCCCAAAGACTGGGAAAATAACATTCTTATTTAACACTACTGTAATGAACAAAGAATTATAATAGCCTTATATCATATATTCCTAACACAAATAATAGACCTCTACAAAATTGAATGTTAAGGTAAACATCATCAGGTTTCTGTCTTAACAATTAGATCAAGATTTTCTGATGGAATTTCGTAGGATAATCCAGTAGATTCATACCGAAGCCAATCTTTCGAACAGATGAGTGCCTGGATTGTTGAAGGTCTCAATGAACTTAAATAGCTCTCCATCTTTCTCTCTCTCGTATCGAACACGGATTCAGGAGGCACCGTAGAGAGAGGAATAGCCAAAACATCACAAGCCAATTTAGACAAAGTAGGATACCTTAATCTATTCACTTTCCACCACCCCAAAACATCGAAATCTTGCACACGTGGCAGAACAGATTCGTCTAGATACTGATCCAGCTCGGACCTATGCGCTTCTCCCATAAAATCAGAAATATCCACATCAAAATCGAGAAAACCATCATTATCAGGATAAAGCTCGCCTTCTTGAGGCGCCTCCATTTTCACCAGATGCTCGTTTCCTATATCTATCTCGTCTTCTTGAGGTACCTCCGTTTTCACCAGATGCCCGCTTAATACATCCATGGTTGGGGGCTCGTTTCCTACATCTGTGGTGGGGGGCTCAGAAAGCGCGAGCATGGCGTAGTCGAGAAAAAGCTCGTGCAAACCCTGATCGACAACCCTGACCCAAGCCTCCTTATTATCTTCACCATATAACCTCGAAAAGCTAAAATCCACAAACTTCATCTTGAACCTTGGGTCCATCACAGCAGCAATTGCTAATACCAGATAGCAATCCTCCCAATACTTTGTAAATTTCTCATGCAAAGGTCTGGTCAACGAGCTAATAAAGAGATCCTCGCTGGAAGCAGCATTCAATAACTCATAACGAATTTTCCACACAGTTTCGAAGAAAGAATTTGTTGTGGGACACCACGGGGATGTTAACACATTTGCTGCCTCGTAAAACATTTTCAAGTAAGAACACAAAGTTTTGACGCGTTCCCATTCTTCCACGGATGGAGTTGACTTGTAATCTGGATCACAAGTATCTAAACAATAAAACACTTCCTTTAACTCCGAAGCAGCAATCAACATTTGGTAGGTTGTGTTCCATTTTGTCAGATCGTCTAGCATTAAGTTCTTCGTGCTGGAAACTTGAAGCTGCTGCCTTAACTTGTTAAACCTTTCTTCATTAATATCGGAGGTTTTAACATACTTCACACTGTGTCTTACGTTCTCAACGGTTTCCCTCATCAAACCTAAAGCATCCAGTGCCAAACTCCTCAACATATGAGCATAACAGCTGTTGATCAACAGCTGCCCTTTGAGAAGATGGGGAATCTTGATTGATAATAGACTTCTGAGATTTTCTCCAGCACTTTCATCGCCATAATCGAGAGTGATAGTGGATAGCTTGCCCACCGTATTCCAATCAGATAAACAAGCAGCAATAGCATGGTTAATGGATGTAGATGAATCAGGAAAGTGTACTATACTAACATCGAGGACCCGTCGTTGCAATTTCCAATCATGATCCGTAAAGTGACCTGTTAGAAGTATATAGGACAAGCTTTGATTTGAAGTACACAAATCCACCGTGAGGTTAAGACGCCCTGGGATACTACTAAGCATGTCCATAACCTTCTGTCTTTCTCTCACATAAATGCCCATAATTTGCTCTTGCAACTTGCTAACACTAGTAATACTGAACTGAGGCTGAAGACTACGAACAAAATCAAGAAATCCAGTTTGTTCAACCATTTGAAGTGGATAATCATGCTGAATAATCATTTTCGCAAGCTTGTTCCCACTATTATCATGATCAAAATAGGTGCTTCGTGCTACTGAATTTGTAGCACGGACCCGCTTTCTAGGAATGCTCGTACCGTTTGTGGAGATATTGTTTCTGACAGGTGGCTCGTGTGGACTCATTTGGCCTTTATCCTGATCTTTACGGGCAACAGGACAGATTCCCAAAGCAATGTGCCTTTTAAGATGACTGGTACCAGCTAGTTTTGAGCCTGATATATAAGCAAAGGATTTTTTGCACTGATTACAAAAGGCACGGATGCATTCAGAATTTATGGTTACGACAGTGAAGTGATCCCAGACCATGGACTTCTTCCGTCTTCGCTTGTTCGGCTGGGCATCTGAATCCGGGAAAGCATTTTGATTAATAGATATATCCATTGTATACATCCTGTTATCAAATTAAGGAAACGTAAAGTCTGAGTGAACCACATATTTCTTTAGACAGGGAGAAGTTTGCAGTTCTAATACAAAGTGAAGTCAGAAACTGGCAAGCAACAATCAGAAACGCCAAACATACATATGAAGTACTAGTGAAGCATACAACTTTAATAGTATAATGGACATTACGGTTTTTTGCTGTGGAAATCAAATTCAAGAAAATAAACGGTTTAGCCTAAAGACTTCTATGCATTAGCACTGTTATAAATTGCAACAAAATTGTGAGTTTGTGACAGAGCACTAACTTGAATAAAATATTTCCACTTCATTATATAAAATTCTAGAAAGAAACAGTCAACACAGCCAATTGTGGGTTCAAGAAATTAACTTTCACCAATAATTTCATTCAAAAGTAGAGCAATCTGCCAAGAAATTGATAAAGATGAAAGTCTCGGTTCAAGAAATCATGTCTCTCTAACTTCTAAGAGCACCAAACACGCATAAAACACACTCCGCACACCACATTAACACACATTGTGCACACACAATACAAATATATGCAAAGCATTAATAAGAAATATCATAGAAACAAATAACAACCACATAAAGAACATCACAAAACTCATTGCCACAACACAAAACTAACCCCCCACCCCACCCCCAACCCGCCCAAGAAAGGTTTCCTTTCTCATACAAATAAAATAGCCCTCCATTGAAACATCGCTTGAAAAAAAATCGCACAAAACGATGAAACAAACCAGAAACACCACCACTCTCGATCAAAAATCGCAACAATGGACGATAAATTAACGCACAAAAAGATAAACGAAAAACAAAAAAGTTGAAAAACACTTACTCAGCGATTCAGCGAGAGATTCTCTGCAACGAAACACAGAGAGGGGTTAAGGTTTTACGAATTCTGTAATTCGAAAAACAGAGAGAGAGAAAGATGGGCTGATAAACCCTAACTGGACCTCTGTGATTAGTGGCGGCCTATTTAGAGATGGACTCCTTTTTATAATACCTAATCAAGTCCATCTTATATTAATTTTAACACTTTCGGAAGTGTGAGTGTAATTTATGTTAAATTGTATTTCGATCTCACCGTCTCATATTAGTTTTTGTCATTTATAAATTACGAGTGCTATTTATATGAACCAAATGTATATTAGACAAATTTGTTGTATAAAAGTTTTTAAAATAATTCGCATTACACGTATAAATATGATATTAAAATTACCAATTAAGAATTAAAAAGCAAAAAAAAAAAGGCAAAGTATAGTGTGAACAAGTTTTACGGTGAAACTGGTTAAGGAGTGTGACTTATATTACTAAAGTGTGTGACTTTTTATTGTAAAGTGTCTGACTTTTTACTATAAATAATATTACTCATAAAAGTGAAGGGTGTGAAACATATTATAAAGAAAGAGTGTTGTAGTGAAAACTGAAGTGTGTGACTTATATTACTAAAGGGTGTGACTTATATTACTAAAGTGTATGTCTGTAAAAAAAAAAAAGTTTCACGGTGAACATGTTTCACAACATACCAACAAAAAAAAAAAAAACTACATTTTTCCTCATGCCAAATACATATAGTCACTTATCAGAGTCGAGAATAACTGTGGTGGCAATTTCGAAAATGAAACACGACACGAAAACAATACGGAAATTGTGAATTAGTGTTTAACCTTGTCGTGTATACACGAGAAGGACACAAAACTTTTGTGTCGTATCGTGTTCGTGTCAACCCGATAATTTTTTTTATAAAAAAATTAAGACTTAATATTTTTTAATTTTATTAAATTTTTTGTATTTTTTATCGTTTCATATCTTGTTAACATGTCATATCGTGTCGTGTCAAAATTTTAATATAAATTATATTAAAATTTTATTTATTTTTCTTATCGTGCCATGTATACGCAAAATTTTTCGTTTCCATGTCGTGTCAGCACGGATTCTTATCGTGTCGTGTTTGACCTTATCGTGTCGACACGAAACAAGACACGATAACACGAATTGCCACCCCTAGAGAATAGTATACACAGATGAGATAAACAGACTAAGAAGACATACAGATTGGTTTAACTCTTGATTAACTAGGGTAAAAGACCCAAAAATTGAAGACCAAAGTAAATTTGTGCTATTTTCCCAAGGTTTTCCAGGTGTTGCTCATGGACTCAAAAGAATACATCCGCTATTATTCTATGGTAACTCAATCTACAATTTACAGCACCGAATAGGATGGGCAAAAATCAAATGATTTCTACATTCTTGTTCAACTTCTCTTTTACAATCTAAACATCACTCAGTCGATCGAAGAGCAAGAGGCGTTGCAAGACATAAACGGACACACTCGCGTACCACAAAAAAACACGAATATGTTGGTAATCAACAATGGCTGCTATCCAGGTGAAGAGTTATAGATTGTCTTTGAGCCATTTCATTGCTCCATTTGCAACCGACCTGCAAGCGTCGTTTTATGTTTAATGTGCGACTGTACAAGCAAAGAAATGTGCAATACGAAGAAAGGTACAAGATTCGAACAATGGCCAGAAAAATGAGATCAAGAAAACTGGAGGGAGAAAAAAATAAAATAGCAATGCACTGAAAAACGATTCATATGAGCAAACATGAGCCATTATTGCACTGATTTAACTATGTAACATGACCGGAAACTGTGATGTTTTCTTTATATTGAATCTTGTGGAGCATCGAAATATTTTAACCCACTTTGAATAAGTTTCTAGACAATTCTGATAATTGGATCAGCCTTAAGTGAAGCTTAAATTTTGAAGTTCATGTTTTGCATTGGTTGAATGACATGCCCGTTGTGAGTCAATATGGAAATGAGGCATAAGTTCATCTAGCTCACAGAAAATTACGATAGAATTATAGAAAAGAAGAATATACCCGGCTAAATCTTTCAGCTTCTTCCATACATCGTTTTCATCTTCTGTTACATCTTTATTTTCCGTGATGGGGTCTTCTTCGGTCTCTGTTTTTTCTTCTGTAATGCAGATATCAGATCAGTCAAAAATATCAATGAGAGAGAGAGAGAGAGATAATGCAACAAATATCAAGATTCGGAGATTCATATCCAGTTCCATATCACTACTCACCAGGTTGTTGAACTTTTGGTTGCGTCTTTTTACGGGTGGCAGGGGAGTTACCAAGAGAAGCAAGCTCCTCGAGTAGCTCACGTTCTTTTGTACTGAAGATATAAATAACAGTATCTCAACACAAAAAGGAAATTCAAGAGCAATATGCATGACGCTAATTAGAAGTAAAAACAGGCAAATCAATTATGAAAATAAGTTGTCACTAAAAACAGCAAAATTGGAATATTGACCTGTGCATAATATAGATGTGAATCATGAATAGTTTCATAATATGTTATCCTGTAGTGGTAACACTCAGAGTTGAATGGTACTTTCGTAATACTTTCTTTTTTAGTTTAGCAGGCACCTTTTAAGTAACAAAATACATAATAGAATAAATTGATGAACATAAATAAAATGGTTTATTTAATTCCAAAGGCACCAATAAAACATGATAGACTACCTAGGGACACACTTAAAACAATTTGTCCAATGAAGAGAAACATAAATACGCGCAACAATATTTGTATAGTCATAAAAAAGTATAAAGAATAATCATTTGGCAAAGCTGCACAGAAAAGAAGGTGTCATAAAGCACAGTTAATGTAACAGAAAGAAACTAGTTTACGATTTTCTATAAAAACAGAAGGTCAAAGGTACTCGGAGAGAGAGTTGGAATAGGTTCTGAACTAACCTAATACGCTTAGGTATGCTAACTTGAACGGTGAATAGATGGTCACCACGTATTGATGGCCTGTTTAGTTTAGGTGCACCTTTTCTTGCCAATACAAGCACATCTCCAGGTTGAGTACCAGGAGGAATCTGGAGGTCAGTCATTCCTTCAACCGTCTTAACCTATTCAAAACCAGGAAATCAACATTTCACCATTTTGACAACACGAGTAAAATAGTTTGGGATTTTGAATTCTGGTTTTAAAAAACCATCACTACAACACCTATAATCCTACTATCATACTTTTCAACACAATCAATTCTCTGTCCTTACACTACAATATATTTAAATCATAATTCACATCATCCAATCATTACAATCACCAATAATAATATAATAATAATACTTCATTCAATATCTCACATTGATTTGACATAAAGTTGAATCTCACCCTACTCAAAAACCAAAACAAACGCACACTTCAATATTTATTAGGATTTCAAAATCCCCAAGATTTCAAAAACCTTTTTTAAATAGTCACTTAAAACAGACCACTCAAATGAGTTGTTAACAATGGCATACCGGACAATACTGTGATACAAATCAGGAAAAGAAGCCTAAGATATAAATATGAACAGTCGCAAGGCCAATTGCAAAAAGTTCAAATAGTTTAGAGCATTAATATACACTAATTGCTAGAGTCGGTGACAAATGTTCGAAAAACAGTTACCCTTGTTGTCTCCAGGCCGAGACATCATCATGACTCATATGGCTACTAAACTATAAAAGCAAGAAGACTGAGAAAATACATGGAAATCTGAGGGAGAGCTTAGAGCAGATGTACCTTAGAGACAGTTCCCAATATGGCGTCCAGATAGCTAATTGAAATATTAGAATAGAGATTTATGCCATCTCTTTGTATCTCAGGTATCTCAGTAATGTCAAGGTAGACAAAAAGATCTCCAGGTGGGCCCCTGTTTGAAGGAGAGCAGCCCCAAGAAAATTAAAAAACAAGCATTAAGCCAACAATGATCATGTATTAGAAACAAACAAAAAACAACACATCAGCTTGCAGTCCATTACTACAAAGAGCTAGAGAAGATGGAAAAGGCAGTATATGTAGGAAGGACCTATACTGGAATGGAAAATCAATAAAAACTGAAACCATTGCAGCTCAAAATACCGAGTGTAGGATCCATCGAGCCTTTTAAATGGAGGTTCTACTGGAAGATCTTGTGCTCATTTTTAACCTCATGGTAATCATTTTGTTTGATTTAATTATGAGCATGAACATAATGTTTATCAACCAGTATGGGATGCAGAGATTTTTTTGGAGCACACCAATTTAGTATAGCAGGTTGTTTCAATTCACGGGGTATTTTTTAATGGAATGGCTAGATCTATACATGAAGAAATAAAAGAGCAAATGACATACCCTTTTGGTCCTGCATCGCCCTCTCCAACTACTCGAAGAATACTGCCCTTGCTCACTCCAGGAGGAATTTTCACTTTGATGTCTTTTCTAACTCGTACCCGGCCAGCGCCAGAGCATTTACGACATGATTCAGATATCATTTCACCATCACCACCACAATTTGGGCATATTGAAACCTGAATTAAAGCATTTTGTTTTTCAAATTACTCAATACATTAAACTGGTATATAAAGACCTTCTGATAATGCAGACGTTAAGAAATAGTTAAATACATTTTGGTTGATGTAGCCACTAATTTGTGGTTAACTGGTTATAACACATCCTGAAATCCAGTCAACCTATAAGTCAGTAAAGACGAGAAAAAAAGTTCTTATATACTACCATTACTAGCCCATGCTCATACAAAGCACACGATAATTTTAAAAAATAAACTCCAACTTGGAAATGATACATCACTTTTATTAGCAATAGTTATGGCACTATTCACTGTTTGGCATTCCCAAAAAAGGCAATAGGAATTACGGCAAGATTACCTGTGAAAACATGCCAAAAGGTGTTTGCTCAGTTCTCATGACTTGACCTCTGCCACCACATGTTGAGCAAATCCTCATTTTGGAGCCCACTTTTGCTCCAGTACCAGCACAAACTTCACATGTTTCAAGATGCGACAACTCGAATTCTTTCTCAGCCCCAAATATAGCCGCAGAAAATTCCAATCTCATATCATAACTGAAGAGATTCATTTTAAACTAATGAAGATATAGGATGTCAAGAGAACTTAAATGCAACAGACGATACCAACAAACAACACTATCAAGTATCAAGAACCTAAGTGCTATAAGGGTGTTTCTATTTATTGCGCCCCACCCCCACATTTTTATTTCAAATTCAAATCCTCGTTTGTCTAACCGGATTTTGGTATAGGATTTCAATTTCTATAAAATTCTACCCATCTATTTTACTTTTTTACAAACACAATTTTCAATATACACTATCAATCATTTACTTCCCACTTTGTAATTCTTATTATCTACCTAACTCAACGCTCTCTCGCTCCTACTTTTTACTTTACACTCTCTCCCCCCTACTTTACACACGATTTCCAATAACAATCAATCATCTATCACCTATATTTTCAAAACCATGTCCTATCAAATCCTACAAAATCTACACCCGAACATACACCTTCTACTATTCATCAAATCCATCTACTGGATTTCAAATCCAAAAACAAACACAAGAAATCATAAAGACCTACCTTAAATTCTCACTTCAAATTGGGAAGGTATACAGGCAAGTTACGTCTTGAAAAAAACATTGACAACAAGAACAGTTCAAATCAACATGACAGATGAACATGAGCAGGCATGTAAAAAAAACAACAGACTCAAAATTTTACTCACCGGAGATCTTCACCTTTGGATACAGTACTACGACGAGATGCTCCAAATCCAGATCCATCCATCCCAGGGAACCCACCCATGCTAGGCCCAAAAAATGTCTCAAAAAGATCAAAAGGGTTTGTCGCCTATGGAACAAAACATGTATCATAAATACAGCTTTACCTAATTATATGGTCATATAACATAACATATTTCTGCAATCAAGTTGCTAATTACTTTTTTTTTTATCGATCAAGTTGCTAATTACTAACAAGCATTTGATAACTTCAAAACCAGAAAAGCTAAAACTAGAGAAATTATGGGAATACCGTGTAACCACCAGGTCCCCCTACTGTGCTTTTCACTCCAGCTTCACCATATTGATCATACAAAGCTCTTTTTTTGTCGTCTGATAGTACCTGACAATATTGTATGTCAGAATTTACGACTTTCATGCACACAAATTCTAGATAATAAATGCACATATATTGCACATACGACAAACTGAAACTACCTAAGGCACTCTTCTTTAACCATCGTAAGATCATGATTTATTCAACCTTAACAAATAAAAATAGGACTTCGTGAAAATAGTATATTTAAGAGTGCAATGGGAAGCCATATAGAGAAGAGAAACAGATAAAGATCGCAATACAGAGAGAGAGAGAGAGAGACCTTAATAAGTCGGAGAGAAAAAGATGCACAGTGATCATTCGCTAAGAAATCGAAGAAAACCCAGAAAGAATTTCGACGACAGAGATGAATATTACCCCTAGTATGGGATACATTAAAGAAATAATAAATGCATATCAGAAACTCCAAAATAGCAAAAGGCAACTCTCAAATCTCAAGTAAAACAAAATGTTGCCTTAGTAAAAGATTTTTGAAGCACAAGTCCAACCTCAGAGTAGCAGTTTTAGAAGATTTTCAAATATGAGGTTGCACCGAATGTAAAAAGAGTCGTCGAGATGGAAATGTTAGCAAATAAAAATTGGATTCATTTCCATCAAAGGTGATTTGTTATACTGAGATTCCCAGCTAACATCTGGTTGACTTAAAAAGGAGAAACGGTCCGGGAATTTGGCAGCAAGATGACTCATATTATCAAAATCTGAACCAAAGAAATAGTTTTGGCAACAGATACCTCTGAAAAAAAGGCAGAAAGGTTTTCAATAATCCACGTCTAAACTCCCTCTACTCAACAGGCTAAATGGTTTCACAGGAAAAAGAGCAACCACATTATAATTATACATAAAAAAGAAAAAAAAAAAAAAAATACTCATCTGATCACCAGCTCGTATGCTTACCTCATATGCCGCACTGATCTCCTTAAACTTCTCAGTTGCTCCAGGCTCTTTGTTGACATCAGGATGGAACTAAATCACCAATTAGAAAACGTAATTGTCAATCTAAAGTACTATATCAATGATCATATATTTGGATTAGAATTTTAGAAACAAACTAAACCACGTCTAATCAGATCATAATGGATATCATAATTCATAATCAACCTCAATTTGAAACGCCTTCAAATACCACCACAAAATCTAACAAAAACAGAATAAACCCAAAATAAAACCTCATCTCCGATACCTGCCTAGCTAGCTTTCTATAAGCAGCCTTAATCTCCTTGCTATTAGCAGACTTCGGAACTCCAAGAGTAGAGTAATAATCAGCCGCAGCAACCACAACCGCTCTCCCAAACCTCCGTGCAGACATTTTCCTGTTCAATTGTGTAGCGCACGATAGAGAAACTTGCAGAAACTTCTTATTGCCCCACACAAGTACCCCACCTGTATAGAAACAAGTCGACGACGAGCCCAACGGAGGCACTGAACAGTTCTGCCGATTGGGCGTTAACGAAGAAGGGAAAAACAGCGACGCGGCAGCGGCGGTGGTAGTAGTAGCGGCGGCGGCGGCCATTGTGGAGTAGCTATGAAGAATGTTAACAAATTTTGCAGAAATTGAAGATTGCTTGGGGAATTGTGGACTAAGTGTATGTGTTTGATGAATGTTGGGAGAGAATGGGGAGAATTCTGGGATTTTGGCTCACCTTAGTCTTTCGAGTTTCAGCTCTATTGTTGGTTTTGGTTATCGAAATAATCCATTTTATGCTCTCTTATTTATTTATTTATTTATTTTTCCCCTTGTTTTTTTGTGTGGGTGTGGAGAAACTATAAACGTAGAAATTTAAATTAAAAAATTGAAGAAATTTATGGTGCGACGCGCTTCTATTTATACCACGTTTTTTATATTCGGGATTTTGTGACTTGATTACTCTATTATGCTATTGCTGCCCAAGTAAAAATCGCTAAAATACATTTTTTTTTTCAGGTCAAGCGTGTAAGTTGTAATTTATTTACACCGCAACGTTTAACTTGTTTCACAAATACAAATTATACGTTTTAATGTAAACGAGTTAATGGATTGAAGTAATGTGTAATTTAACTTATGAAATTACTATATCTTAATCTTACTTATTAATATATTATGACTAGTTTAGTGCCCGCGTATTACGCGATTTCGAATTAAAAATTATAATATTTTCAATAAATATTATATTTAATAATTAAAAATATAAATATGTGCATAAATATATTAAATATGAATTAATAATTGTTTAAGGTGTATATTTGTAAATTTTCTTAAACTTTGGAATAAGATTATTGTGTCAAATTTTATTTATCCATTTTAATATGAAATTGAAACCTACAAATCAAAACAAAATAAATCGACTAAGATTAATAAATTAATTAATTGATATGTAATAATGAAAAAAAAAATAAAAGTGAATGAATTATAATATAAAATAATTTTGTCACATAAAATATGTTAAGATATACATAAGAGCAATTATAAAATAAAATTATTTATTAAGAAATTAATAATTGAATATAATTCACACTAAAATAAATTACATTTAGAATGAATGTTTTATTTATCTTAAATTAAGGCAAACAAAAATTATCGAAAGAAAGATAAATAAATAATATTATATAGTTAAATAAAATATAAAGTAATAAATATGAATTACACATTTTATAACATTCACATATTTTTAATACCTAAATAATTAGAAATTAATTATACATAAAAAATTTAAATTTCATGACACATAGAATTCTTTTATAAAAAGAACCAAATAGAAAAAAAATGGCGTGTGTCTTTCAATTTATTTGAATTGAATGAATATATGTTAAATTAATGATAATTAACACATCATGAAAAAAAAACTTCCCTATTAGTATATAGAGGGATTATCACGTAAGAGTATATATATCCCCTATATTATTAATAGACAGTTTATTTTGATGATGTGTCATTTTGTAGTTCATTTGGATGATGTGTTATTTTGAGGTTAATTTAAAAGAATTATCACATTTATTGTATTGATGTGTCATTTTTCTATTGGTTTGTAGTCTATATGTAGCATCCATGTGACATTTTAATGCGTAGTTTGATTAAAAAAAATGCAACAATTAAGGTTTGAATCTTGCACCTCTTACATTATATTCATATCTAGTTGTACTAAACTCACTAAATTATCAATGAAATTGTATCTGAACCACCTAATTATTTTTTTTTTCACTAAACTATACAAACTATTATTTTATTACATTTAAATCATCAAACTAATTTTTCAAGGTAAATTTTCTCTCTATTTTATAGATGTGTACTACATGTGATTTTTAAAAAAACGTTTTTGTTAATTTTCATGTATTAAGCATAATCATTTTCTCCTCACTCATTCAACAACCAATTTGCATTCTTCAATTTTTTATTTTTTAAATCCTGAATAAAGATTTTTAAAAATACTTAAAAATTTAAATTAAAAATTCATTATATATTATAAATATTATATTTTTATTTAAAGAACCGCGCAATACACTAGTTTCTAAATAAAGATGAGTATCACTATGTACATTAATTGTACAGTGTAACTGTGCTCAACCAACATTTATCGGAAAATGGCCAACACTAACAAATTAATATCATTTAGTAAAATAATTAATATCAGTTAAATCCACATTTAAATTACACCATGCACTGATATATACAAGTTTTTGTCAATAAAGATAGTTGAAAATTTTTTATTGGAACTTTATCTCACCAAATGAAATTTGATCTCACACAAAACGTTCCGTAAAATTCATTAAGCCTTTTCTATTGTATCAATCCATGAGGGTGGTAAATTTTTTTGATAAATAATAAAATAACAAGTTATATGAAGCCCAGTCTCAGGAAAAATGGGCACACAAATTCATACAATTCGACATACATAATGTTGGTGTTGAACCTTTCAACACACAACCTACACAAAAAGGCAAGCAGCAAATGGAGCAGAAGGCTCCACAGGCATGATCATTCTTAACAGTGAATCAGAATATATCTGGATGGAAACGCCCCGGAATGGAGCTGCTCTGCTGCTCCTGACGCAAACGCATCGACAGGGCGTAGTTATTCACCTGCAAAAAAGGAGCGATTAAGTCGATATTTCCATTAGCCACATGTATTAAAATGAAGAGTGAAAAAATCAAACAGCATTAAGATCAGTTGTCGGTACCTCTAGAGTTCGACACTGCTCCTGATATTGAGACAGCAACTGCTTCAGTTGCGCCACCTCTTGGTTCCGCTCATCATACTCTTTTTGACGTTCATGTTGGATAGCTACTGCACGTTTGAGGATGGCATTGTCGTGAAGAAGTCCTTCAATTTGTTCCTTCAACATCATATTTTCCTGCAAGCACGGGTAGATAATTGTGAGCAGAAAAGACGTGTGAGTTCCGATCAAAACAATATATATGTGTGTATATAGATATACATGAAAAACTCTCGATGAAAGCGCAATCCATTCAAGAGGGACTGATCCAATTCATTTAACATTAGAATGTGTATGGGAAATAATATTTGGTTGCTAACCTTGTGAAAACCTTCAGCCACCTCAGCACTGGCCTGAGTGCTGATAGATTTCTCCAAACTCTCTAACACACATCCCGCTCGGGATTTAGCATCATCAACACTAGTGGCACTCATCATCCCCTTCACAAGTAAATCCACCCATGCTGCACCATCTACAGGCAGGTTGCTTTGGGGTTGAGGCTCCTCCAAAGAAGCTGCACCCCCATCTACAGGCGTTGTGACTGCAATAATAACATAAAATCAATATCCATCAAGTTTGAACATTGAACAGCAATTAAAACCTCAAAGCATATGCATCGAGACATTATAGATAGAAAGATCAACAAGGTGTCCAGTAATGAGAAAATCGTTATTTCTTCAATGTAGATATCAAGAAGTGTGCCTTTGTTTTGGTTCTGGTATGTAAAGAGCATACCTTTTTCAGTAATTGGATATTCTTCAGCAGGTAAGCCTGAGTTCCGCTTTGCATATCCAAGATGAAGGTTGTTAAGGCTTTTAATAGCAGAATCTAAGTCATAGCCAGACTCTACTAGTGCTTTCTCAAGGAGCTGAAAACATTATAAAACCAATCAGCGGATAACGATTGTCTAAAATACAGGGCCAATCAACACAATGAAATTAAGCAAACATCACCAATCAAATTCTGCAGAAAAAAATTTAAACTCTAGAGAAAAAACAAGAGTTTTCAGAGCTTAAGAACCAAGGATTTAACAACTACGGAGGGAAGACATAACAAGTTCTTTTTAGTTTTCCCACAAAGCTACACAAAAAGTGTTCATTTAGCTAATTTAGAAAAAAGAAAATTCATCAGATGTATCGAAGTAGAAACTAAACTACTAAAGAAATAGGGACTCGATCGAAAGAACATGAAGCTAAATCTACACTAAATCAATCCTAAGAAGAGGCTGCTTGCCTGTGTCTTTGGTGATATATTTTAAAAAAACATCATCATTCTAGGCAACCTTTCCTACGAAATTTAAGTATAAAAAAACATTGATTGGTTGCAGGTTGTTAATTATACAAGCAAAATATAATCTACTCCATGAGCTGAACAACATCACAACTATGCACAAATCAAAAATTCCAACCACCTGTTTTGCCGATCCACACATAAATTCATAAAGATACACCTTTTTCAGAACACACATGCTATAAACTGTAACCCTAAGCCCAAAAAAAAAAAAAAACACGAAGCAGAATTAATCACTTCTCACGAACAATCGAGATCAATCAGACTCTTAACCGCCAGTAAAATCTAATCCCGGTATCAAAAGTCCAAAAATGCATTCAATTTATTAAGAAATATATAAAGAAGAATCACAAGAACAATCACCTGAATTTCCATATCAGGGAACAAAGCCTTGAGCTGATCAACTAGACCGAATTGAAGAGGCGGCGGCGAGTAACTGAACCGGACCGGCGACGAGCACCGGAACTTCTTGTAAACCGGCTGAGATGCTGACGGCGGCGACGGCGACGCTGAATCTATGTCCTCGAAGAACGATCTCTTACCGTAAAC
Source organism: Stenogyne calaminthoides (assembly GCA_037126765.1). Classification (NCBI taxonomy): domain Eukaryota; kingdom Viridiplantae; phylum Streptophyta; class Magnoliopsida; order Lamiales; family Lamiaceae; genus Stenogyne; species Stenogyne calaminthoides. Next base: position 985,896 of record JBBCBC010000022.1, on the reverse strand, counting down.
AATTGCAGACATTATTCGAGAGAACAGATCGAATCAGCTACGCAAAATCTTATTTATACAGTAATTCTTCTCTGCCCAAATTCAAAATTTCTACGATTTTTTTGGGTCGGTTCCTTTTTATCCAAGGAGATATGATATGTTTTATTATAATACAGGTCAGATTAGGTCGGTTATTTTCACGCTAACTTTTGAAGATTTTATTAATTTAAATTTTACTACTATTTAATGATACTCCTATATTAGCATTTAAATAGGGAGTACATTTATTTGTTTGGAAATAATAATTAATGAAAACAATTTTTTAAAAAAAATGATACATTTTTATATTGAGTTGGTATCTTTCTAAACTAATTTATTTTTTACACTTCCGGTTATTACGATTCTGACTTTTTTAATAATATAGGTCATCACACTTTTTTAGTTATCAATTTGTTTTTTGTTTATTTTTATCACACCCTTCATTTTTATGAGTACTTTTTATAGTAAAAAGTCACACTCTTCAGTTATATAAGTCACACTCTTTAATAATATAAGTCACACTCCTAAACCAATTTCACCGTAAAACTTATTCACCCTATATTTTGCATTTTATATTATGGTTTTAAAGATTTAAGTGGATGCGCATTTATATTTGAATGAGAATTTGTCTTTTATGATCTTTTTATTTCACGAGTACAAATATAAATTTTTTATTTGAATTTCATATTAATTGTGAGAAAAGTTGCATTTAAAAAAATGTTGATATTGGTCGGAATGTGATTACATTTGAGGCTATATTGTAATTTTCTCTTTCTCTTGCAAAGTAATTTCGTGTGATGCTTATGTTGTTTGCTATGTTATGAATTATATGGATTCTAAAGTCACTCATTCGTGAATTGCAATTGAAGATCAAAGATCAAAGTAAGTTAAGTGCATAAAAATCATGGGATGAAGTGGTTGATTGAAGAGAAATTCCTTAATCCTATTTCTAGGATGCACGTTTGTCTATTTAAAGTTAATTTGATTTTTTTAAATAAATATGGTAATCACTTTCGAGTATTAGTTTAATAAGTTACTACTACGAATGCTACCAATATTTCTAATAATATACACTTTTGTATACTTGTTGGCAGATAGTCTTTGCCGTAATATAGTCGTGTAAGATTTTTCTTTTAAGAGTCATTTCAATTTTTGTTTGAATTAGACTCTTAGGCTCCATTTGGATGGTGGATTTGGAAATCCATAAATTTTACACACAAATCATCACTCTCCAATGTATTTATAAATACTTAGATTTGAGAAATTAGTTTAAAATGGAGGGATTTCAAATCCTCATCAAAACCTAGTTATATGTGAAATCCCCTCATCTCTATCCCTTCCCCCTCTTCCCCTTCACTATCTTCCCTAAACTTTCACGTCTAAATATTTGTAAATCCATTGGAGAGCATGATTTATGTGTAAAATCTATGAATTTCTAAATCCATCCATCCAAATGGAGCCTTACAAATTTTGAAGTCACTAGTTTTTATTTTAGTGATAATTTTCGCTATGTTGACAACCACAAAGTAATATTAGGCTACCAACTACAATTTCACCAAGATTACATTCTGCATATGTACATATTATGCATGCCTTCACCAAGATTAACTTGCCTTGTGTGATAAAAACACCTTTCTACATTGCTTCATTCAAAGACCTAAAGGGTTATTTAGGTCACCAACCATACTCATCTTGAAGGTAGAGTACATTGATTCTACAAAGTCTTTCAGCTTGTTATTATTACATGTGGATCAAAATACTGTGTAAACATAGATTTGAACGTCGTAGTAGCGATCAACGTTCCCTATAGATACTCAGTGAGAAGAACATTTAAATTGTATACGTTTTTTATGCATTTACGAAATGTGTGTTCAGTAAAAGCAATCTCAATTCGAAAATCTATACTTATATAAAAATAGAATAGTCTGCAAAAACCTGTTCCCGCCACTCACTTTATTGTTCCCCCATCCCCACTCCCACTTTCTCCACAATTTACTCTCCAGTTTCGATAACTTCCCAAAACTGTACAAAAGAATAAAAATCACAACCGGCAAAAGTAATTATAAAAGGTTTCATATAAGTCGCAATCTTGGTAATCTTCTGTTGAACTCGACGGATTTCTTGAAAATGATGCGCCAGAAATACTGTTTGGCTTCTCAAAGAAACTAATCCTTTCAAATTCCAATAGCATGGGTGGATTCTCTTATCACTTCCCATAAATAGAGAATATGGTTTTGTTCCGCAAATGGAAGGTAATAAATTGTTGATTCTGTATAGTTTCTCTTTTATTATAACAAATATCAGAAATTAAATAGATGACAATGATGATTCTCTTTTGTGCAGGTAAAGAGGCGAGAAGAATTTCATGTTGACATATATGCAAGTTTGTGTAACTTATATCTCTTTTAGAAGACTTGAACTCTGAAATTGTTGTGATAATGCATTAACAGATCTGAAGAGTTAGAGGAGATTTCTTTCGATTAATATCAAGGGTCCAAGAGTTTGGGATTTTGGGAGGGAATAGCAGAATGAGAAGAAATGCAGGCAAACTTGATTAAAATGTGATGAAATATTGATGTATAGATTATGGATTTTGGCAATACAGAAGATATCAGAATGTTTGTTTTTTGAATGTTTGTGACTTGTGCGGCTATGGGTGTGATTTTTGCTAGATTGTACCCGTTTCATGCATCAGACCGTCTCACGGTGAGACGAGACATGAGTTGTGCATTGACGCTTTAACATTTTAAAAAGAGTGGGTGTGATTTTTGCTAGGTTGTACCCGTTTCATGCTTCAGACCGTCTACATATGAGTTTTTGTCTTTTTGTTAATAGGCGTCGCCCGTTCTTGCTAAATGATTTATTTTGGCTAATAGTCTTCGCCCTGTTTTACATTTTTTTTTGAATTTGGGCTTTTATGCTACATTTTATTGGTTTTTCCTTGAGTCCATTTTCCTGGTTTTTTTTTTTTTTAAACTGCAATCATTTAATATTTAGTGGTAATGTGAATTTATAATTTGAATATGTTTTAAGGAGTTGACTTATTCATCATGCTTCATTATTGGTGTTTGTTTTAATATAGATTTTTTTTTTAAAATATGGGTTGAATAAATTGTACTTAGAAATAATTACAATTTTATATCATTATAAAATAATATATAGTTAGACAAATTATTTTGAGACACTAACATATGATATAATATCTCATATAATTTATATATTAATAAAAAAAATTAATGGGGATCAATTGATTGGTGCACAATTTTAATTTAAGATTTTATCACAAAATTTCTCACACTATATATATAATCTCATACTAAAATTTATTACTTATATTCAAGTCGTGCATCGCACGGGAGAATTACTAGTATTTACTAAAATGAATTATTTTAACTAAGGTAACAAGGAATACATAAAAAGTATATACAGAACACCATCAGGGAGTTATCTCTATATATCTCAAGCCATAATAAAGGAAGAGGGTTACGGTGGCTTGTGACCAAAAAAAATTTCCCGAAATCTCGGTAGGTGGGCGGATTATGGCCTTATGCCTGATACGCCTAGGCGGTCCCATTTTTTTTAAATTGCAAAATAAATTAACATTTTTAATTGCAAAATAAATTAACATAAATCCATCCGCTTTGAGCCTAGCGAAAAACGATTTTTTCTCGCATGATTTTGACAAAAATCGGGCGGCCGACCGCCTTTAGGGGCGAGTTTTTGCAACCCATACTTGTGACAATCATATATAAATTTGTCACATCACCATCTGATGAGCCAATTATCAAATTTCGATTAATTATTTGGAATTAAAGGCTTGGTGAAGAAGATAATTTTATTATAATTTTTTTTTTATCGGAAATGGTAACTCGAACCCATGACTTCATGGCACAGGAGTGGTGCTCTAACCGTGTGAGTTATTCCAGTTCGTCATTTTATTACTAATAATTCTTAATGTTATCACATAATATATAATAACTGCAGTCCAAAAATATTTGGTAGGAAATGAAAACCTTTTATGATAGAGAGTTTCAGTTAAAATGTCAGCCAATTGTTTTTCTAGTGGGTAAATACTCCAATTTCATTTTATTTTTTCCTACACGATCCCTTGTGAAATGATGTCTTATACATATATGCTTCATACGAAAATGTTGAACATGAATCTTAGAGATATTCATTAGACTAGTATTATCACATAAAAATAAATTTGCTAAAATGTTACTTTTATGTCCATAAACATTTAACAACTTTTTCAACCAAAGAAGTTTAGTGCAGTGTAATTATCACATTTGTGCAGTAGATCGCGAAACAAAGATTTGCTTTCTACAATGCCAAGAGATCATATTGTTACTCATGTAAAAATATCCATCATTTGTAAAAGTCGCCAGCCAAATCAACATCTCCATAACCAACAAATACATTACTTGTATTCTCCGAATATCATATGCCCAAATCACAAGTTCCAACCACATGCATTCTATTGATTATCTTCACAATAATTCAAATGTGACCTTTGTAATTAGTTTGATACTTAGCAAAAATACAAACCATGCACATAATATCATGTCTAGATGCTAAAAAAATAGATTATAAATTGTAGCCAACATCTCGACCCACATTGTCTTTGCACAATTTTTATATAGAATCAATGCATTTAATTAAAATAACAATATGAAAAAAAAATTCTTCAATCATGCATAAAACACAAGTTTTGCCCTAGTGTTTGTCTATATATGGAAATGTATTTCCCATGAAATTTGATAATTGATGTAAATATTTCATAGTATAATAGAACATAAAGTCTTCATATACATAACCTTGAAGAAAGGGCCCATCTACAAACAGGCCCAAACGACACATACAAACAGGCCCAAACCACATAGGCGGTTCATCCACACCGTCCCTCAGCAATCACAAACAATATATAAAACCAATTTCACATTTCTCACACCCAATTTTCACTCTCTTTCGATCCACTGAGAGAGATCGAGAGAAGCGCTGTTTTCCGTACTAGTGATTAGCAAATGTTTAACGCTCTCTGCAAATTGTAGAAAATCTCAGAAAATTTCCAACAAATCTGAGTTTGTACTGGTCGAGCTTGTTACTAGGGTTTTTAAGGCTTTAGTTCAACTGAAGCATGTACAACAACGATATGTGGAGCAACAACAGTAACCCTGCGCCACCGGGCACGAGTGGGAGCGGCGCAGCGGGAGGGATGCCTCCAATGATGGCGCCGCCGGGGACCAGTGGCGCTCAGCCTATTGCGCCTCCACCGCCAGGGACCAGTGGCGCACAGCCAGTTGCGCCGCCACTGCCGTCGCTGCCGCCGTCGTATACTGTAGTTCCGAGTGAGTCTCAGCTGGACGAGAGAGCGAGGAAATGGATGCAGTTGAATACGAAGCGTTACAGCGATAAGCGGAAATTTGGCTTTGTTGAGACGCAGAAGGAGGATATGCCTCCGGAACATGTCCGAAAAATCATTCGGTATGTTGTTCTCTTGCTTGTTGCTCGTTTTCCGTCTTCTGCGTTTCTTGTCAGTTAGTAGGTGTATATGCTATGCTTTTGTTGTCGTTTTACTATATAAATTCAGCTTCTCATTTGCAAATCGGTCGCCACTGTAATTTGAGCATATGAAGTTCTTGTAGTGTGTTTTTAATTATCATGAAAGTTCCGGGAGGAATTTAGCATCGTGTAAATGGTTTTTCATTAGTAGTTAAAGTTATGTTTGGGTATGCCGTTCTCCTTGGGATTGTTGAATGGCTTCCTTTCATATTTGGATAAATGAAGTTTAAGGGTATTAGTTTGGTAGACCTCGAGTTGAGTGGATTTCAGAAACTGAACTTTATCCATGGAGAATGACCCTGTACATAAAATTCTCTCTGTGTAATGTTTCATAGATGTTTGTTAGATAATAGTCTATCTCCATCTCTTCACTTGTCTATATCTTTGTATTCATTTTAACTAAGTTTATAATTTTGTGCAAGTAGGCTGAGAATTGTATTGTTTTGCAGGGACCATGGTGATATGTCATCCAAGAAATATCGCCATGATAAGCGTGTCTATTTGGGAGCACTTAAATTTGTACCGCACGCTGTGTACAAACTTCTTGAGAACATGCCCATGCCATGGGAACAGGTACTGCTTTATAATTTTGTGGCAATTGGAGCCTATATAGGCCATATTATTACTTCTGCCCTGTTTTATGTTTGTATTAACTTTTATTTTGTGTGTCAAGGTTCGTGAGGTGAAGATTCTCTATCATATTACTGGGGCTATTACATTTGTTAATGAAATCCCATGGGTTGTTGAACCAATCTACTTGGCACAAGTATGCTTCTTTTCTATTGCCCCTATCACATTTTTATACAATGTCTGTCCATTTGTGTTTACACCCTTCTCCTACATATTTCCTTACATGAGTGTATTTTTGTACATTGTAAACTCTCGTAGTGGGGTACTATGTGGATTATGATGCGAAGGGAGAAGAGAGATCGACGGCATTTCAAGAGAATGCGTTTTCCACCTTTTGATGATGAAGAGCCTCCGTTGGACTATGCTGATAATCTCCTAGATGTGGATCCTTTGGAACCAATCCAGTTGGAATTGGATGAGGAAGAAGATTCAGCTGTCTATACCTGGTTTTATGACCATAAACCTCTTGTGAAGACAAAGCTCATAAATGGACCCAGTTACCGGAAATGGCATCTCTCGCTTCCAATTATGGCTACGCTTCATCGACTTGCCGGACAGTTGCTCTCTGATTTAATAGATCGCAACTATTTTTACCTTTTTGACATGGAGTCATTCTTCACAGCTAAAGCTCTGAACATGTGCATTCCTGGTATGCATTATCTATAGACTTTGGTCATGCTTGCTTCGTCATTTCAGTGCAGAATCCTTATTTTTCTTTTTGGGATATTATAGTCTACTCTTGCATTAGCTGGTTATTAATCGATAGATTGGTAAATTATGGAAGATACATACACTTATTTTGAGTATCCTGTTGATAAATTATACTTTTGCAGGTGGTCCCAAGTTTGAGCCGCTGTATCGTGACATGGAGAAGGGAGATGAGGACTGGAATGAGTTTAATGACATCAACAAACTTATAATCCGGTCACCTCTCAGAACAGAGTATAGGATTGCGTTTCCACATCTTTATAACAACAGGCCAAGGAAAGTAAAGCTTAGTATCTACCATACTCCAATGGTGATGTACATAAAAACTGAGGATCCTGATTTACCTGCATTCTATTACGATCCACTGATTCACCCCATAACAAGTGCAAACAGAGATAAGCGAGATAAGAAAATTTATGAAGAAGAAGAAGATGATGATTTTGCTTTGCCTGAGGGAGTTGAACCATTACTCACCAGCACTCCAATATATACTGACACTACTGCTTCTGGAATATCCCTGTTGTTTGCCTCACGACCCTTTAACATGCGATCTGGACGGATGAGGCGTGCTGAAGATATACCTCTTGTGTCCGAGTGGTATAAGGAACACTGGTAAGAGATTCTCTTCATTTTGTTAAGTTTGCTAAATATTAGTTATTACTGGTGTGCTTATTTTAGCTTCCTGTTTCCATGTAACGCCAGCCCTCCATCGTATCCTGTCAAAGTTCGTGTCAGCTACCAGAAACTTTTGAAATGCTTCGTGTTGAATGAGCTGCATCATCGACCACCCAAGGCTCAGAAGAAGAAGCACCTGTTTAGGTCTCTCCAGGCTACAAAATTTTTCCAGACTACTGAACTTGATTGGGCTGAAGCAGGTCTCCAAGTCTGCAAGCAAGGGTACAATATGCTTAACTTGCTGATCCATAGGAAAAACTTGAACTATCTTCATCTTGACTACAATTTCAACTTAAAGCCTGTGAAGACCCTTACCACTAAGGAACGCAAAAAGTCACGATTTGGTAATGCCTTCCATCTTTGTCGTGAAATCCTGCGTTTGACAAAGCTTGTTGTTGATGCAAATATCCAGTTTCGATTGGGAAATGTGGACGCATTTCAGTTGGCTGATGGGTTGCAATACATTTTTTCACACGTTGGCCAGTTAACTGGTATGTATCGATACAAATATCGTCTTATGCGGCAGATTCGGATGTGCAAAGACTTGAAGCATTTGATTTATTACCGATTTAATACTGGGCCGGTCGGGAAAGGTCCTGGATGTGGTTTTTGGGCACCCATGTGGAGAGTGTGGTTGTTTTTCCTTCGTGGTATAGTTCCACTCCTGGAAAGGTGGTTGGGGAATTTACTTGCTAGGCAATTTGAAGGCCGTCATTCAAAAGGAGTGGCCAAAACTGTGACAAAACAGCGTGTTGAAAGCCACTTTGACTTGGAGCTTCGTGCTGCTGTCATGCATGATGTCCTGGATGCTATGCCAGGTAAATATCTTGTCTTTTTTATTTCTTCCCATCTCCCTTTTTTTTCAATGTGCGAATATAAGTTTTCCGTGAACTGAAATGCTCGTTCTTGATTGCAGAGGGTATCAAGCAAAACAAAGCAAGAACTATCTTGCAACACTTGAGTGAAGCATGGCGTTGCTGGAAAGCAAATATTCCTTGGAAGGTACTTCTGCTGCTTAAACTATATTCCTTGTACTGGTGATGGTGATATTCTCTATGGTTTTACTCTTCACATTGTGCCTGAATGTTTTTGTATAATTTTCATGCACTTATTAGGTACCTGGCTTGCCAGTTCCAATTGAGAACATGATACTGCGTTATGTCAAATCAAAAGCTGATTGGTGGACCAACGTTGCTCATTACAATCGGGAACGTATTAGACGGGGAGCTACAGTAGACAAGACGGTTTGCCGGAAGAATCTTGGAAGATTGACTCGTCTTTGGTTGAAGGCTGAACAGGTGGGTGATACACTTACCACTTTAAATATGCTTGGAATTTGTTATCTCCATTCCATTTCTTATTCCAAAGTGCTTTTGTTGAATGGTCTCCCCTCCCCCTGTTTGCAGGAACGACAACATAACTATCTAAAAGACGGTCCATATGTCACACCTGAAGAAGCAGTGGCCATATACACGACAACCGTTCATTGGCTTGAGTCTAGAAAATTCTCCCCAATTCCTTTCCCCCCCTTATCTTACAAGCATGATACAAAGCTTCTCATTCTCGCCCTGGAGAGATTGAAGGAATCTTACAGTGTTGCCGTTAGGTTGAACCAGCTACAGAGAGAAGAGTTGGGTCTGATTGAGCAAGCATATGAT